>OY998176.1:234788885-235314047 GCA_963921935.1 Galeruca laticollis | reverse complement strand
TGGTCTATTCTGCAGTCTATTCAGGTAGTCTAACGACCACCTTTTCCAAAACAGCTGCTGAGTTTTTGCGCATTGTTACCAAAATTTAATTTTGTTTTCTGGTGCTTGAGATAAATCTTTCTACGGATAAGCCGCCAGACTGGATCCGATCAGGAAATGCCCAGGAGTGAGATATTGAAAATCAGAGGAATCGTTAGATAAGGTACACAAAGGCCGTTAGTTTAATATTGCTTCGATTTGAGTAAGAATAGTTGATAATTGTTCGAAGGTTAATTTTGGTAAGCCGATGAGTCTTGAGATATGATACTTAGCGCTTTTAATAGCAGCCTCCCAAATTCCTCCCCAATGTGGGGATCTAGGCGGAATAAATTTCCACTGTGTCTCGTTTTGAGTCAGATAATTTTGTATAGTCCCCGTAAATTCGTTATTCTGAAAGTGATTATAAAGTTCTCTCAACTGATTTCTAGCTCCAAGGAAGTTTGTCGCATTGTCTGAGTAAATGACAGTGGGGTTACCCCGTCTCGCTACGAAACGTTTTAAGGCGGCTATAAATGCGTCCGTAGTGAGGTCGGATACTAGTTCTATATGCGCGGCTTTGGTCACCATGCATACGAAAATTGATATGTAACATTTTGTTACGGGAGCTTTACGTAGGGTGGGAGATTTTATGAAAAAAGGGCCTACGAAATCGACACCAACTTTTTGGAATGGACGCGAGTATGCGACTATGTCTTTCGGAAGGTCGGCCATTATCTGTTGAGCCGTCTGTGCATTTAATCGATAACAAATCTTACACTTTTTGATTATTTGTTTGATTTGCCTTAAACCATTAAGAGGCCAGTAGCGCAATCGTACATTTGATAGGACATTTTGTCCGCCAGCATGGCCTAAACGCACATGTTGTTGCTTAAGGGTAAGAGAAGGTAATAAGATTGGGTGCTTTTGATCGAAGGATATTTCGGCGTTTTCCAACCTACCTCCGACACGGAGATAGCCGGATGTATCTAGAAATGGTTTTAAAGATATCAGTTGCTTCATTGACAAATTTTTATTTTTTTAAAGTTCCGCTACTTCTGTTGAAAAGGACTGATTTTGAACTTGTTTGATAATGAAATTTAACGATGAATTCAATTCACTGCCTGGCAGAGGTTCCGCTAATGGCAAACTATCCTTGCCTCACTCACAAAATGCTGCTGTCCCTCAATGATCAGTATTAAGTTCTACTCTATTCATCCTCACAATAAACGAGCTCTGTTGCAAGTTTCCTGCTCCCATAAAATATGTCCAATATGTTGATGACCTAATTGGTTATTGTCATGGTAAATCGATCTCATCCAGTTGCAAACTCCTTCAAAACGCAGTAAACCTTCTACAGGATAGATCTTCTTACTGGGATTATCCTTATCTCAATGTAAATCCAAACTAATCAAGTTTTCAAGAAGAACATCTTCTCCTCTACCTCACATTTTCTTTAATAATTCACCCTTACCCACTGTAAATCAATGTAAAATTCTCCGAATAACCTTCGACACTCGACTTAACTGGAAACACCATATCCATGAACTCAAAGGCATCTGTCTAAAGAGATTGAACATAATTAAAACGCTCAGTCACTTTCACTGAAGTTCCGACGAAATCGTATTATTAAGAGGTTACAGAGCTCTCATCCGTTCGAAGCTTGACTATGGTTGCTTTATTTACATGTCAGCCCCCAAATCTGTCACAGATTTGCGGAACTCTGTTCACAATACCGCTCTCCGCCTCTGCCTTGGTGCCTTCCGCTCTAGCCCTGCTGATAGTCTCCACATTGAAGCTAATGAACGCCCCCTCCCCTTAAGTCGACAATCCCTACTCCTTACATATGCTGCCTCAGCATCCTCCAATCCTGTTCACTCACTTTTCACTTCAACGACTAATCTCCCTACTAACCCTCAAACAATTATTAAATCTCTTTCCCAATTGCTCACTCCTTTACTCAAAGATACTGACCTCTCTTTGACATCCCCGCTCCCACTACCTTCTTCTCCTCCTTGGACCAAAATTATTCCTATAATCGATACCTCACTCACAATTTTTAATAAGCATGAGTCACCCACTGCACTTGTAAAGAAAGCATTCCTTGAATTAGTACAAAAAAAATCTTACGATTTAATACTTTACACAGATGCTTCCAAAACTGACTCCGGAGCGGGTTGTGCAGTTACCTTGAAATATGAACTCATAGGCTCCTTTACTTTACCTTCAGTGTGCAGCGTCTATACAGGTGAGCTTCACAGCATTCTTCAGGCTTTTAAATATATCTCCCTCCCCCACAAAAATATTGCTATATGCACTGACTCCCTTTCCTCCATTTTATCAATTAAATCAATCTTCACTGACCACCCAATTGTCCAGAACATACATGACATATATCGAACTCTCGTTGCTCATGATATAACAGTCTCTCTCATCTGGCTACCATCACACATTGGAATTGCTGGTAACGAAACTGCGGATCGCCTCGCGAAAGAAGCTGCATCTAGCAACAATCCAAAACACATAGTCCAACTCGTCAGCGACCTCAAGTTCCATTTCAAAAACGTCACGCAAGAATCTTGGCGACATCTATGGCGCAATAGTACGACAGCACTTCACGATATCCATTCGCCTACTTCTCCTCTCTCCCTTAGCTTTTTGACAAGGAGAGAGGCCGCTATAATCAGAAGAATTCGAATCAGCCACACCAAACTCACACACGGTCATCTGATGTCTTCAGGAAATCGTCCTGTTTGCCATAGCTGTAATACTATACTGACCGTTAAGCACTTACTTACTGACTGCAAACAATTTTCCGCTACATATAAACGATTTGACCTAAGGCCTAACCTCAAGGAAATGCTCCACTGCCCCACCGAGATCAAGAAAGTCTTACAGTTTCTGAAAGTTACACATCTCTACCATAAAATCTAATTTAAAAATAGTAATAGTTGTTATCAAGAGTGACTGCTCATTACTCGCGCCATGTCATGTCTCGACCCCGCCCTCTTTTATATATTTTTGCGCTAGACGACAGACACTCTTATACCGAAAATTTCGTCTTTTTACTCTCCCCGCAATTCTATATTTTTTAATTAATTGAAAATATATTATCTACGGGCAAATTATGCATACATTTGCCATATAATTCATATATGATCTTCCAGTTGCAGTATTAATGATAATTTTCCATGTATTTATTAAAAAGATATTCAATTCTAAAAAATAAAAGTTGTAACTTTTGTAAAAATATTTCTAAAGTTGAACGTTGGCCATGTGTGGTTTCGATATTTCGGAAAGAGAATCAATGTTGCCTCCGGTGATTCATTTCTTGCAGGTGTAGTGGTCGATGATTGAGTTTCATCCCCACTGATGCCCTGAATCTCGAATCGGGGCGTTATTCTTGACGTCGTTCCCAACGTCATGCATACGCAAGCCTGTGAATGCTCTATTAGCGAATAGTTCCTAAAATGATGTTCTCGAGCACCGTTACTAAAATCATTGAATTGTATCGTCCTCACAACAGCGTCAATTGACGTTACAATACAAATGTCATTTGGTTATGTCAAATGTAAGGGTGCATTCAGATGCTACGTCGGGCGCCTTTTATGCGATCAGATGCTTAGATCTGGTAAATAGTCGGGTCGTTCAGATGCTAGCGGTAAATTTTACCAATCGTCCAACCATTTAACCCAGTCGACACATCGGTAGGAATTGACCCGCATGCGCTTTACATTTTATAATGCATGATTGAGAAGTTTCGGTTATGTTTACAAAATAATAAATTAATATTCAACGAGACTGTTTACATTTTTTTCTACACCCACATGTATATTATCCATTTTCTGCACTATTTACAGAATGGAAATGTAGGCCATTTCGGTTAACTGAACGCATAGGATTTCATTTACATCCTAGAATGTATATGAAATTCACCAATCAGCATTTGCATTTAGTACCCGTCAATTCTTCTTTTTTTCAATTTCAATGTAACGTCAAGATAACTTGTCAAAATATTTCGTTAGTTATAAAGAAAAATATTTTAGTAAAATGAGTGATTCCAGTGATGAATCAAAAATCAATAAATATTACTTCATCAGATATTCGTTTAGCCGTAAGGAGATGTATAACACACATCATTACCCAAAAATCAAAAAGTAAATATGAATCTCTGGTAAACGGAGTTAAAAATATTATCAGAACATGTTATCACTGCTTATATGAATGAAATATCGAATAAAAACAAGCTCTCAACCCTTTGGACAACATATTCTATGTAAAAACAATGATAAATATTAAAAGTAACATTGACATTTCAAGTTACCGTAAATTACGTTGATTTCATATAAGTTTGTGATGGATCAGTCTGTTGACGTACGGCTATAACTGTATTCAGAAGAGAACATAGTTGGTTCAATCCCCGTTTGATGCGTTTATTTTTATTGCTGATATTTGTATTATAAATAGTAATTTTCATAAAATTTTAGTTAGTGTTCATTTTTGAAATTTATGGAGGACGTCTTCGTCAAAAATTGAAAATTTTAAACATAAATCATGTAAAGATTTAGAAAATGAATTTCAAAATAATTTAATTGATAAACAAACCCAGATCCTTTGTAATTTTTTGTATGTTTTACGAGGTCTCCAAAAAATATATTCTGCTTAGACCACCAGATATAGAACAATTTTTTGTTAATTACCAAAAAGGAAAATGTTCCAAGAAAGTAGTCGGAATTAACAAAATTGGTAATCAGACAAAAATAATTGCTGATTTTTTAAAATTACCAGATACGAATTTATATACGGGACATTGTTTACGCCTTAAATAGTAAAAAATTCCATGAAAAATATTGATCATATATTTGAATAAATCTTCTTGTTTGGGATTTGAACCAAAATTGTTCAACAAATACGTTATAGTATATTGTACAATGAGCACGAAATGACATACATTTCCCACAAATAGGTATATGAAATTTTGTAGTACGAGCTTAGCGAGTAATACAAAATTTCATATACCTACGTGTTGGAAATGGGTCATTTCATGCCAATTGTACACTATACTCTTTCTACGACCATCATACAAAACTGTAATATTTTACATAACAATTCTTATTATACACTTTCCTGCCGTCATTGTTGCATGGTCTAGAGAATTTTTTCTCTGATATTATTAAGTCGGGCTCTTAGCCCTTTGAATGACCCATATATTTTTTCTTTTTGTACATGTATCTAGCTACGTCCTGAAACAAATAACGTTCAAAATTTTAAGATTTTGACAACTCGGAAATAAAAATACTTTATGCAGAAAAAATCGTCATAATTCACCTGCGGAAAAAGTTATCAATTATCGCGTCTCTTTAAAGGAGTTATATCACCTCCTGCATCTACCAGAATAGTGACCGATGCCCTTCTGAAGTAATAGCTACTTTACATATCTGGATCAGCATGTCAATGTCAAATCATCCTCACTATCGCGACCCATTTTCGATTATAATTTTTTTTACAAACGAATTTTGTAAACACCGATGTGAAATGTCAAATTATTAGATAGACATTAACAAACATGAGTCGATCATATATTATAATATATATGACCAAAAAATTCGTTAATTTAATGACAGTCTAGTAGCGCATGATATTCGTGGGAAATGAAATAGGTATTTCGATACAGCTAGCCCATGGGAAATGAAAATATGTATTACAATGTGGTAGGTTCTTTAATCGAGGACGCACTTGAAATGTACATTTTTCTTTATGGTCGTAGAAAAAATATTTTATATTTTTATGATAAATTTGAGTATGCACAGAAGGAACAAAAATTGTACGATTCATTTTATGATGTTTTCTTCGTGACTCTAGTTCTAATATCTATAGTAAGAAGTAATACATTTATTTAAGACCGATTCCTACTTTTTTTACTAGGGCAAAGGGAAAGTAAAAAAAATGGAACTATTTCAAATACAATGTAGCTATGAAATTTTCTTACCGAATCTCCCGCGAGCTCGAATTATTTTCCATACATTTTTTCTCATTTGCAAATTTTTTCAAGAAAATTCGCACTTTGAAATTTTTTTCGGAATAATTAAAGATCTAAAGATATTACAAGTGGTAATATTTCAGGTATTTATTTGTCATCTAGATGTAGCTTATTATGGAATACTTATGCATTCAATAGAAACACAACCATACACTAAGATCAGGAAATAAAATGCAGAAAAAAAAGAAATAAATGTTTTACCTGGCTTCAAAATAAATAAATCAAATAGGTATAATTAACTTAACCAAAAACTACAAAACTAGATTAATTAAAATTATTTGCTATTTCTTTTCGAAGTCCAGTTCCTTCATTCTCCATTTCTCCAATATTTTGGATGTTATTTACTATTGTATCGACTTCATGCAGAATTAATTGTCCTATTCTTCATAATTTGCCTCATCATCGTTAAACATTAAACATATGTTGCGTAGAACACATGCAGTTTGAACAACGTGGGAAATTACATTTGTACGATCTATGTCTAAATATTTTAATCTTCCGAATCTTCCAAATAACAGACAAAATGCTCTTTCAATAACCTGTCTGGCTTTAGCAAGTTGGGCATTGAATCTAACTTGATAAAGATGGAGATATCCCTTATCTTTATAAGGTGCTATACACCAATCATATACTGGATATGCTTTATCTCCGATTATGAAAGAGCTTGGGTGAAAATAAACACCTTTTCTCTTATGAAGTTTTTAAATATGGTTTAATTCCTAAAAATTCGAATATCACAAACACTGCAGGGATAACCACAGAAAATGTCTAAAAACTTTCTTTTGCTATCACAAATGGCTTGTAAAGTTACACCATAAAAACATTTTCTATGTAGGTATGTCTCTGGATTTTCATGACGTGCTTTTATGGGAATGCATGTTCCATCGATTGCTCAAATACAACTATGGAATTGACACATAGAATAGAAGTGTTCCTCACTTTGAGTTCTTTCTTCTAGTGTTAGGCATTTCAAAACTTTGTCGGTAATCGAAATAATTGCATTGATTACTCTCTCTATTGTCACAAACAGAGAGGATTTTGCCATATCAAACCTGCTTGCAATGCTTCTGCAAAATAAAATCAATGTAAATATTTCATAATTTACTTATTAATTTTTCCCACTTTACCTATAGCTATCTGGAGTGCTCAAAATCCGAAGAGATGATAGTAGCTGTAAACTAGGATCAATGTTTTCTTTAAATGTGTTGTTGCTTTTCAGCAAATGGGCAATTTTGTTAAATAAATAAGTATAAGCAGACCTCGTCAAACGTAAATATTGTGGAATTCTGAGTCACTCATTTTTTTTATGATCTTCAAAAATTCGTGAGTTCGAAAAATATTTTCTCTACCAACCTCTCCAACTAATTCCAATATACTTGTTTCAATATAATCATCAGATAATGACGATTCACCAAAAAAAGACTAGCCGCACTTTATCTAGTTGGCTTAAACAATAGTCGAAAAATTTAAGAAAATATTTTGAAGATAGTGTAGCAAAAACGAATCACTAAATGAACAATAGAACGAATTAAAAGATTAAACCACAAAAATAATTGAAATACTACAAAAACTGCCATCTACGGATGTTAGTAAAACTTTACGCCATTTACACGTCTCAAGTTACTCTAGAAAGAATAAAATTTCTATTTAATAAACAATTAAATTACCTAATCAAATTATAAAAAAATCATTTGGCAATAAAAAAAATTTATAAGACTTGGCCCAATTTTTGGTATAAGGCAGCAAAATTAGGCCAAGTCTTCAAATTTTTTATTGCCACATGATTTTTTAGATCAGCTTAAAATTAGTTGGAAAATAACTATGTATATATAAAAATTTTTTCTGAATAAATTTCAGTCAATAAATTGAGAATTATTTGGAAGAATGTTTCTTTGTAAGTATCAATTGAAAATTGAAAAATGTGGATAAATTTAATATACGACATGGTATTTTACGTGATTTCAAACATTTTTGTGATTTAAATTTGATTAGGTAATTTAATTGTTTATTAAATAGAAATTTTATTCTTTCTAGAGTAACTTGAGACGTGTAAATTGCGCAAAGTTTCACTAACATCCGTAGATGTCAGTTTTTGTAGTATTTAATATCATGTAAATATTTGTAATTATTTTTCTGTGCCAATGACCAGCGCTGTCGAGGCACGTTAAGAGGCCTGAATACCACCGCCATATTGGAAAATATGGGATTACGATTCCTGACTTTAATACATGAAATTAGTTCTAGTCCTTTCAGTGGATAGATTAATTCATAATTCTGCGTGTAGGAACTTCAAACATATTTTTAAAAATGGATAATATGAAATAATTTTGAAGTTCCTGCACAAAAATCAAAACATGCTTTATTTTTTACTATATAATTTTTTCATAAAAATGTCTAGATTTCTCTAAAATCCAAATCCCATATATAATTTTTACTTCATTGTTAAGTGCTGCCATCTATTTCAGATTATCACATCTGGCAACTGTGTAACTATTTCGTGCTAAATAACATTGCCCTTGGTCTGACGATTGGCGAGAGGGTGGAAGGTGGCAGGGGGTTTTGTTTGTTATTTTATTCACAATACATCACATGTAATTTTTACGTTGAATTGTGCTTGGCCTTCACTGTCGTTTCTACACTTTCGTAATTTATCAAACGGATAAGTTTTTGCCATCTAATGTCCATTTTATTTGATTTATATTTATCGGGGTCTGGGAGAACGAAATTTGAAGAGAATTTTGATTTCTCTTGACTTCAAGAATTGTGTTCGATTGGTTGGAGATTCAATACCCCGTATTTTGTCACTTGCTTGTGGATTTTGGGGCCTTTTCTCCAGAGAAATCTTCATGGATGGTTAGTTCTGTACTGGTTCTTTGGTTAAATACGTGAAGATTTATCTGAAATTCAGGATTCAGGATTTGAGACCACCGACTACACATTTCTTTGAAACCCCTATAAACCATCCCAGGGTAAGATATTATTTTCCTATACTTATTCCGTTAATTGGTACTCGTAATATTTTTTTATTATGAATCTAGTTTGTTGTATTTCATCCTGTATTTGACACGTGGTGGTTGGGTTAATTAGGGATCAGAGTGCGATTACTTTATCATTTTTCTCATTATAATGTAAAGAAACTTAGTTCTTTTTTTCATTTATTCATGGCCAACATTACTCAATATATTTTATTATTTGTGGAAAATGTAGTGAATTCGTTTTTTTACTATGTGCTAAATCTCATTAGCTATTGGTACACAGTTTTCTATTTTCATATCATTTACTTTCTATGTTTTTGTAGATCAAGTCGCCTCATTGTTCGCGAAAATGTTTTTTTAAGTAATTATTTTCGGAAAGAAATTAAATTGTACTGTGAAAATTAGTAGGTGATTTATTTCTTTAGGTATATATTCATTTAGACCACACTAGTTTTAATTATCGTAATCAACACCAAGGTTATTCACTATTCTGCTTCCATTTATAGGTACCTAAATTAGATAGCTCTTGTCGAATAATAGTTAATTGTTGTTAATTTTTTTTTATTAGATTTTTGTTCTATATTTCACGTAGTTATTAAAAAAATATGAAATTCTACTGGTTATTATGGTTATCAGTTTTTTTTATTTCATTTAAGTCTTTCTCCAAATACCGTATCTTTACTTATTATTTCTTTTTAATCCAAATCAATTTAGAATTAATTATCATATATTCACGGCATATTTATATATTTTTGTCTTGTTATTTGTGTTTACATCTATTATGCCTAATCCATAAAGGATTACTCATTACATTTTGTAGTGTACCATCAGGTGACATAATTTGGCCAGTATATGTAATTTTGGATTTTGTTCGACAAAGACTTGCAATTATTTGCCTTTTATAGTGCTTAATTTAAGTTACATTACATTTATTACTAATTCTTTGCGTTCATCATTACTGTTGTTTGAAACATTTTTTTTAAATAATATATTGGCTATATCAACAAGCTCCATGTAACTAAATTATGTGGGATATTTTCAAAATTATTATATTTCAATTGGGTATTTGGTTATAGTTGATATGTTTAGAATTTTTACCTGAAATGTAGAAAGTTTTTTTTTACTTAATTAGCTTCTGAATTTTTTTATGCTATCGAGTTTTTAATTTATTTATCTTGCATCATTCACACAATACTTTGAGTATCCGTAATTTTTGTTCTCTTCATTTTTGAGGGTCTCTTAGTATTTAATTACTTTTACCTACTTTCTCATTTACCTGTAGCTCAACCATGTATTTGTTATACTTTATTTAAAATTATCAATGTCTTCATTACTGGTTGTATTTTAGGGTTTTAAGCACGGGCTACAAGGTTTTTGAGCGAGGGATTAGTAAAAGTAGCTTCTGAGTAAAATACTACTACTTCAGCTCCCAGCTGTTGGTAGTACCCGGCTACGACCGGAAACTTGGTGAAAATTTTCTTGCTTTGTGTCTTTCCTCCATTATTATATATATATATATATATATATATATATATATATATATATATATATATATATAGGCTTTGTGCTACTAACATAGCTGTATATTCGTAAACATTATTATATTTTTTTTGTTAAATAGATCAAACTATAGTTCGACTACTTTGTTTTATTTTTTCACCACCAGGCCTCTGCTTATAGACGTTTATAACTTATTATTATTAATCTCTCTCTTTTTTTTAATAATAATACCAATATCTTTTACTTAAATATTCATATTTTTCTTATATATAAGACGTTAACTGATAGGGAGTTCCAGGACAGCAAGGAGAGCTTCTGTTTTGGCTCAGCGAAAACAAAACAGTGGCGCCCTTTTAACTTAACCCATCCCTACTCTCGCAAAATTCCATGTAATCAATCAATCATTTTCTCACACATTCTTTACATGCAAATGCTACACAAAATCCATGCACTGCCTTAATATTTCAAAATTTAATAGTACGTTTATATCACATTATCAAATCCCTCCATAAACCTCCAAAAATCTAAATCCACGTAAACTATAATAAGAGTAAACAAAATGTATCAATACTAGGCCAAATTATTTATTTATATATTTATTAAATATTTTGAGTATACTGACTCAAGAAATCGGAATACATCCTTGAAATTTACATTTTTTATCAACATTTCAATATAGAATATCAATAATACTATTTTATACACCGTTTTCAGGATTTTAAAATTTAAAAGTCCAATATTGTCGCGCTGAATTTAATCTAGCGAGTGAATGCGTAATCAATGCTGCGTTGCCAGCACTTCGCCGTCAATCAAGTAATCTGAGGATATTCCCAGCTCGTGTTTGACAGTTCCTCGTGACGTCGACAAGTACTCAGGCCTCTTAAGTTAAAATAAAAACAATTGTAATATGTTGAATGTGATTCACAAACCAGTGAGCGAATGTACCTTGTACTGATCGTCTTGAATTCATTGTTTACATTAGCTGTAGTAAGCCCAGTAATACTTATTTCATTCACAATACAGTTTAATGTATTTTCTCTGTTACGACTATTATAATTAATTTGAGAGGTAAAAATTAATTTTTATCAGATATAGTGCTACTACTTTGTATTATGTCTACCCGGTTTTTTTAAATATAAAAATGTTATATACGTATATCTGTTTAAAAATTACAATCTAAAGAGTTTGTAAATGAACAATTCAAAAATTATATGCAGTTTATTTCTGAAGAAAGTAAAGAAAACTGAAAAATAATTATGCACTGCTATGAAGACAAATTTTTTCAATATATACCTACCAACTAGGCAATAAATTACTGTTAAACATGACACGTTAAAAGCAGCCACTCGTAAACTTATAATCACGAATGCAAAATTTATATTATTGTGGAGACCTAAGTAGGTGCATACTCCATATAAACGAACTTAAATTCAATTACTTTGACTTCTAATAGAAATTAACTCAAGTTAAGATTTAAAGTTATTACTTTGATTACATACATTAATATATAACCAACATTCTGTTCACGTTTATTATATTATAGAGATAATGTACTTTTCTTATCGGTTTTGTGGCTTGTCCGTTGATTTTTTTAAGTACCTGCTAAGACTAAAAAAGGGAACGAGAAATGCGCAGATGTGTATATCAATATAACGGTTTGTGTAGGCCATTATGGCTGTTATTTATTCACTTTGATGGGAATACGTAAAACAGAAAATATATTTTTTTCTTTATTGTGTGAACTACGAAGAGTTATTAGCAACTTAAACTACTTGGGGTTAACACAGTACCTACAATGATGGACCTAGGGTTTATAATTAATATAAGCAATTAGAAAGTACAAAAAATTATCATTAACAATTGAATATTTTTTTTATTTAATCAATATTGTACTGGGTGGCCCACTAAGAATGGACGCCGGTCATATCTCAGGAACCGATTATCGTACAATTTCTGTAAAAAAAGTTTAATAGGTAAATCGGCCAAGGGAAATCGCTGGAAATTATTTTCAAGTTCGAAAGATGGCCGCTAGGGGGCGCAACTGCTATGGCTAATGATAAAACGAACGTTTTGTAACAAAACATACAAGTAAAGACATATTTTAAATAATGACTTTGTAAACACCGGAAAATGTGTGACATTTTTTGTTGAAGGTATTCTACTATATTTTCTAAAATGTAGTGGTGGGGGAACGTCAAATATGTTTTTATTGAAATGGCAATACCTCCAGTATGGATTGACGGATTGAAACAAACTAAGTCCCAGTTAAAACCGCTCTTTTTACTTAACCTTCCATTGTTAACGCCCGGTCTGTCAGACCGACTTGGATAACTATGGCGAATAATTATCGAACGCACCACCGTGAGCGCTTGTCCTGCTCAGTAGCTTCATATTTTCAGTCTCCGAATTCAGTGTTTAAAAATCATTCACGAGTGGCGCGTCGTTCTTAAATGCTCGGCATTTCGGTCTCCGACACCGTTGTTATACTTTGTGTAAGTTTTTTTAAGAAGTCTGCGAATTTTACCGGTAAGTTTTTTTACCCTAAAAAATTTATTTTTTGCCCCAAAAATATTTTTCATTATTTTTTTTTAGATGACATTCCACTAAACAAGAAACATAACAAGTCTTTTTTGCGATGTTCTTTTTAGAGACTTTTCGTGATGTTTATTTAAAACGTTAATATCTCCGAGATGTCTTAATTTTATTACCAACTCTATTAACATCCATGTGATGTAAATAAAATATATTTTTGATGTACATAATAATACTTGAATTCGCAGTTACATACACATCCTATGAACTTCTTTTTAGTAACTTCCTATAGGAAACATTCATACGATGTTAATTTGTATACTTCTCGCTAATGTCACATACAGAACGTTACTGTAATATTACAAATTAACATGTTTCTAAGATGATCACATGTTGCAGTTACTTTTACATCTTTCGAAATAATTTTTAGTAACATCCTACTATTACGTCTGAACGATGTTAGTTCATAAAACTCTCAGTAATATCTCACATTAAACATCACAGTAACATAAAAAAAAGAAGAAAACAGAAGAGGAACTGACGAACGAAACAAACAGTAGTTCTATGTGGAATCAAATGACAAGCATGAAATGGCGGATGGTTTTCAATTATGTGTTATATTTTATTTGCAGGAAGCACATATTTTGCAAGTAGTACTTAGGGGTCTTCGTTTTCGTTAGTTCCTACTTAGCTACAGTTTCTATACTTAGTTATAATTCTTGTTATAATGGACGAACAACAATTGTTATCGGTAAGTACCTATTCCAAAATCATAATTATTAAAACTTAATACTCATTCAATACTTTAATCGGCTATTGTACATTGAAATTCCAGATGGCGAAATTGTACACTAACATATTACGATTTGTAAAATATATTTGAAATTTCAAAATACAGATGTCTCTGCTAGCAGAATTACAATTGTCATAAAATAATTCAAATCTCTCTTTTTTATTGGGAAACATAAATTAGTATTTTTTTTTAAAAAAGAATTTTTCGTAACCAAGGAGAAGAGATTTATTTATTTAGAAAAAGTTTAGTTAGTTGAATTTGAAACCCCCACGAGACAACATCATAATTAGAGTTATCTCTATGCCTTGGGCTGAGTTCAGTTTATACAAATGTCCGTATTTTGAAAATGAGTTTATAATAATCAGAAATTTCGTATTTTTTAAAGTAATAGTGTCTAAATGTATTATTTGAAATGGTTTAATAGCTGTTGGGGTAATATTAAAATATGGTTTCACGGGTTTGCGATAATATTTTGTTATTTGACATATTTCGCATTCGTTAATGTACGTTTGAATAGAAGATCTTTGATTAGGCAAATAGTATCGAGATTTTATATTATTTTCGGTTTCATCTAATCGTCTATGATTCAGTTTACCTTCATGATAGTTTTGTATTACTTCTTTGATTTCATTTAGATAGATGTCAATTAATTTTTTATTACATTTGATAAATGAAATGTGTGAATTTTTGAAATATGTTTGTATAACAGTGCTGAATTTTTCGTATAAGGGATCTTCAAAATAAATATAATATTTTGCTTTTGGTGCTACATATTCTTTCACAAAATTTATTACGTCTTGTTCAAAGTTATTTTTAGAAAATTGTACTAGAATTCTTTGCTTAGTTTCATATAATTTAATTATAGTTGGTATAGCTGGTTCAAAATTAACTTCAGAGATTATAATTTGATTTTAGTGTATTCGCAGTTAGTAGAGTTTTCCATTAATAGTATTTGTTCTTCACATAACTGTTTATTATTATCTTGAAGGTGTGAAGCACATTGAAAATTTTCACTTCCTGTACAAATATCGTTTAGAGGTTTTATCTGTGTATCAGATCTTAGCAAATACTTTGAATTTGGTATTATTATTACGAATTCTGATTTTAACTTAGTAGGTATGGGTAATAAATAAAATAATTCAAACTCAATATTAAAATCTATAGCAATCGATAAAAAATATTCTATTCTATTTTTACTTATTATACATCTAAAATTGATTCAAAGTTTAAAATATTCTCGTATTTCAATTCCAACGGTAATTGTAATTTATAATACGAAGATATTTTTTTGCAACTCTGTAAATAATTTCTTTCATTTAATTATACTCAAATGCAATGTCCTTAGTTTGCAGAATGAACAGGAAATCTCCACAGTTTCTATTATATCTAATATTACATTATAAATAATTAAAACTTAATTCAACATTGTTTAATAAAAATAAAGTTATCATGTAACATGTGCAGATAAACGAGACATTTACACGTTAAGTATTAAAATATCAAAATTAAAGAAAGGAAATGAAGCATCTTTTAAATCTACAAACATAATTATTAATGACACGCTCTAATGCAAGTGAACAAGCCATTTTAGGCAACTACTTCAGAAATTTAGCACTAAGAGTATTATTGCGCGGATTAAAGGTACCTCTCGGTACACTAATGCGTACCAAGAATCATAGCGATCTAAATTCAGCTTTAAATGTTCTAACGAATGACTTTCAAGTTGATTTAAGTAATAATAACAACAATGCAAATCCAAAAAATTCATTTAATAAGCCTAAGTCTCAGTTTAATGTTACATCACATAAAAATTATTATCCTAATAATAATCAAACGGTAATCAGACCAAATTTACAACATAATTATCAACCACAATTTAATAGAAATTTCAACAATGAAAATAATTTACCTAGTACAAGTAGAGATACAAATTTTCAGAATAGAAATACTAATGTTTTCAAACATAGTAGAAATGATCAATTTCAAAAACCTACTCCAATGAGTATATCTACTTCTAATACGTACAATAAACCAAATGTACAGAATAAAAATAATGACCAAAATCAATCGCATTTCGTAGGTAATAGAAAAAAATTTATTTCAGAAGAATTGCATAATATGGACGATACTGAACGTCACACTGATGTTGAAGATTGTTTTTTAGACGAAATTGCCTCGGAAGAGACAGACACGTAGAAATGTTTAATTTTACGAATTATGAAAGTGAATTACCGTACATAAGATTTCCTGAACAAAATTTGTAAGTAATGATTGACACAGGTAGTACAAAATCTTTTGTAACACCTGAAATTGCAAAGAAATATTTTTCAAAATCGACTATGAAAAATCTTTCAAAGTAACTTCTGCTTTAGGCTCAAGTCAACAAAATTATTGTACAGTAATTCCATCTTCAAAGATATTTAAAATGAAAAATAAAATGAACTTAGAATATTGTATATTTAAATTTCACAATCATTTTGATTGCTTATTAGGTTTAGATAATCTGAAAAAATTGAATGCAACTATTGACTTAGTAAATAATGTTTTAATTACGCCTTATAGTGAAATAAAAATAAATTATTTCAAAATCAGAAGCGAGAACACGAATTGTATAGTAGTGCCTCCGCGAACTGAACAAATAATTAAATTGAATATTGATAATATTAATAATGGCGATATAATTATACCTTATACAAAAATCGGAAAATTAGAAATTCCAGAATGTCTTACAAAAGCGGAAAATAGTCAAGCTTTAGAGGTTGAACAGTTCGACGAATACGAACAAACCTTGAGCCCTAATTTTAATGCTATTTATGCAGAAGAATTCAAATTTGATATAAATAAAGTTCGAACAGAACATATGAATTCTGAAGAACGCAACACTATTCAAATTAATTAAAGAATATTCTGACATTTTTCATGTTGATGGAAATCAACTAACTTTTACTAGTAAAATCAAGCATCAAACAAACTAAATCGTACAGATATCCAGAAGTATATAAAAAAGAAGTCCAAAATCAAATACAGAGTATGTTAGATCAAAATATCATAAGAGCCTCATCCTCGCCTTGGACGAGTAGTATTTGGTTTGTTACAAAAAAATTGGACTCTACCGGTAAACAAAAATTCAGAGTCGTCGTAGACTATTGCAAGCTTAACGAAATAACTATTGGAGATATATATCTATTACCAAACATAACTGATCTATTGGATAAATTAGGACGTTGCCAATACTTCACTACCTTGGATCTTGCCTCCGGATTTCACCAAATTGAGATGGCTGAAGAAGACATACCCAAAACGGCTTTTACTACTGAAAATGGCCACTGGGAATTTTTGAGAATGCCATTCGGACTAAAGGGAGCTCCAGCAACTTTTCAAAGAGTGGCAACATTTTAAGAGGTATCCAAAACGAAAAATGTTTAGTTTATCTGCATATGTGTTTATTAGAGCATCTTTCAAATTCTGCCAATTTGTTATATTACAAGCTGAAATGTTTATGGCGGCTTGGCCTTTAATTTTAGATAAAATACTAGACATCAAATATTCATTTTGAAAGTCTGTTAAATCTACTGTATTGTAAAATTTATTTACTAATTTTTCAGAAATTTCTATGAATCTATGTAATAAAGCATTTTTGCCATGGAATTCAGGAATCATGTCCAGATATTCCTTTTTCAATTGCGGTACCACTTGATCTACTGGCATTTTGTATAATGTATTTAATTTAAATCTAGGTTTTGATAATTCAATATTTATTTTACGGTTGCGATATGTTTGTGAGCCAGAATCGGAGTTGTAAGAGCTTTCTGAATTAAATAAACAATTATTTCCTCTATACGATATAAAGTACTTACATGAGGATTAGGACTGCTTTCGCCATCTAGTTGTACCTGTAGTTGGAATTACCAACGTTCCCTTGAAATTCCTCTTCGTACGAGCCAACTGTCTTCGAGTTTAGCTACTTAATTCACTTAACCAATAGTCCCAATGATTCACTTTAGGTATGTTGATAAATCGTTGATACGAACCGATTGTTATATTCACTAACGCCCGTTTAACATATCCTACTGACTGCGCCAAATAACTTTTTACACACGGAAAAAGGTTTTTTAAAAAATTATTTATTCAACAAAAGTTACAAGTTCCAAGATTCGAAGTAAATTCTAGACTGACTATATAAACTAAACAATTCAAAAAGGTAAAAAATACAATGTAAGCAAAAATAAGGTTCAAAAATTTATAAAACAACATGTTATTACACAATATACTGATTAAGTAATTTATTTAATATGTACTAAATATTGCGTTATTTGACATTGATAAGTGTAAATTAGACGAATTGAACTTTTATTAAAATATTTAATTAGTTGATTTCTAACATAGGTTGTTCTAATATTAAGGTTGGTAGAAAATATTATCTTTGTTTTTTTTATGATATTTTTGGGAAACAATAATTATTTTTGTAATTTTGTTATCTGATCGTATAATATATAATTTTGATTCCAACTCACTGTGATACTCATTCCGTTTCTATTTTCATTGTATTTAACATTTTGCATTCTATAGAAGTTTTTATCTAATCAGTGACATTTGGTTTATTTCCAGTGACAGTCAAATCGTAAATGTCATGAGATAATTCAAGAGCCTTTTATTATATTGAATAAACAGTTATTCGAGATTCTGAATATAGAGTAATATTTAATTTGGAGAAGATGTGAAAATTATAAAATTTGAATTATTATGATTTAAAAATTTTTGATCCCACCCTGAGACATGAGTGATTAAGTCGATTGTGAATAAATTTATCTTTCAAAATACAAAGATTAATATTTATCTTAGCCGGGCATTGTTTGACAACTACTGTCAAAATTAAATTATGTTACATACACGGCTAAATGTGTGTTTGCAATAGTGTCGCAACAATCACAGATTGTGAAGACGTGGATGAATAATATTTCATATTGTTATATTCTTGTATCCATTAAAATATAACTATTAAAACTGTAAAATTACAATTAAAGGTATAGAGATATATAATAATTTTAGCGGCCCAACGTGAGGCGAATTGAAATTTATGTTTACAGGAAGGTTTACATTAAAAGTATAACTATTAAAATTCATCACATAAAATAACGATATAGATATATAATAATTTGTCACCACTACGTGGGGCAACTATCATATAAAATATTGAATATATTATAATATATATATATATATATACACATATATATATATATATATATATATATATATATATATATATATATATATATATATATATATTGAAACCATCTAAAATTGGTAAGGCCAATTGAAGATTACATATAAAAAAAAACTAGGAGTTTTAGATGATTGAATTGAATGAAGTGAGCATTTATACTACCAAATATTAAGAAAAGCATTTATATTAAAAGGAATAAAAAGGATAGTGAATAAAGATATTTCTAGTAATAGCAGTATGTAAATAAGTACAAAATTTTACCTTAATAATAATCCAATATTACGTTGATGGTAACAGTTACTAGACTGTTCAAAACACTGCCATATGAACATCCAGGTAATTACCATGTAGCATCATTTGAAACCTGAAAACAAAAGGAATTAGTATTTGAATAAATAAATGAATATCAATATTTATGGGTAATAAGTAAAAAGGGTTATAATTAAAAAGGTAATTTGAAATAAAAAGTATTTGATTGACAGGCGGAACGTAGCCATGTCAGGTGTCAACAAGAGTTTGCAATTATGAATATTAATCAACTGGAAGTGACATAAAAATTACTAAATTGATTGCCAACTTAAATTTATTGGTTACGAATAGAATAATTTTTATGAAAGGGAAATTTGAAAATAAATAAGAATTTATATGTGATTAACAATCACAAAGATTAGAAAATTGAAAACTATACATTTGCATATATAATACTTGATATTTAGATTGTAAGTTTTATGTAAAATAATGTAAATCAAAATACCTTAAAAAGGGATAACTAGCAATATAAGGGATTGTCAATAGTGAAAAAAGACATTTTATGAAACCCTTAAGACTATATACAATTAAACAAATAAGTGTTGATACCATCCAGGACAATTAAAAGAACTAATTTACATTTAGAACTAAAAAAATTCCCCAAACAAACAATTATTTTGAAAGAAAGTGTCAATAGAAGGCTATGAATTTTATGACAAGAAAGAGTTGTTGATTGCGACAAAAAAAAGAGTGGCGTGGATAGCTAAAACGGGTTAGCATCTATGTAAGAGGCTTCCGAATAAATTTTAATAAAAAAAAACATGTGAATTTGCAAAAAAGTTCAATAATAATAATTCTATAAGCTATTTAAACAGTTTGTGAGAACGGGAGTTTGTTCGAACGTGCATCTCCTTCGCTAAAGAGATCTTCAAGAAAAGAGGTGACGCCATCCAGCAATATGGAGCTTTCTACAGTGGATATAATAAGGTCTGTGCTAATTTAATATTAATTTGGAATTCCAACATAAATAAAAATAAAAACATTCAAATAGTGAACAATAAAATAATTTCGAAATTTCATTAAAAGGTCTGAGTATTTTATGATGCATAATAAGAACTTACGTACATGGATATCCATAAATCATAACTAATAAATAACTATGTACTTACTTTTAATAATTAATTTGTATCATTGTTGTTCACATTATATGTAAATTTCGTCTAGCTTCCATTTTCTTATTGCATACATTATCATCTTCTGTCTATCACTATACTAATTTCACATCACTCCTATTTATTTTTATATATATGTATATGCAATCGTATGGTTTTGTTTTTGAATATTATCTTGATAGTTTCAACGTATACATACGAACATTTAATTTGTATAAACATTTCATAAGTGGGAAATAGACTGTAAACACAAATGTGTATCTTCGCTTTCAACGAAGCAAAATCGTATATTTTCGTCACGCCGACGCAGTAGAGATATGTTCAATAGCATTCCATGCGTCTGATTGTAAAGAGTACAGGGGTGGTATCAAGAAAATTTGGTGTTTAAAATTAATTACGATTTCAATCTCAACAATTTATTAAAATTATTTTTCTGTAAAGTGTTTTGCATTTTTATTTTATACACTATCCTTAATAAATTTAGAAATATCGACTCACCTCATTCATTCAAAATATCTGGAAACAGTAAATTAAGACACATATGTTTTCAAAAATCATTTAATTTCTCAATATACAGTATATTTACAATTCAATAATTAATAAAACCACAGTTAAAATAGACTTATTTATATGCGCCATGAACCCAACGAGAAAAGGTCTACATGTCTCCGGCTATAAACAATTCAAATAATAAATAGACAAGTTCCAATAATATTAAAGAGCAGTCGAAGATAGAGGTCAACATGCTTTCGACTCTTCATAAAATAAAATTATAAATTAAACCTATAAAGAGCGGCCGAAGGTAAGTCTCGACTTCATCTTATAAAATAATATATAATAACAATTTATAAAAAAAAAAATATCAATAATAATAATTGACTGTCTCGACCCTTACTTCGTGGAATATGCTCATATTAGTGTTTTTAAATGAAACTCAAGGTCTCTAGTTAATTCCACAATATAATACAAGTTATTGAAAATTCTAAGAAATTGACAATTGTTTCGATAAATCAATATCATCGTCAGAATGACAGAAGTTACATTTCATTTTATGCCTACCTGATGTTTAGTAGTTATATTTTTTTGGCTAGACCAAGAAGTAACCTAACTTGTGATTGGCTTAATATATGTTTATAGAAAAAAGAAGAAGATGTGATATTACAAATATTGAAGCTTAGATATTATTAGCCCTATGGTGATATCCTGGATATCATTTTTCCAATTAAGATCAGTATAACTGTGCAATGATATAGAAAACCAGGAAAACTATATCTGCTGATCTTTACAATTATCACTTAAGAAGACAGTTTATTAGTGGAGAATTCCCTAGATTTAACTGTTCATTGACAACTTCATATTGTGGGTTTCTTAAATGTCTTCTAATTTCCAGTTCTTCAAGGAAATCCAGTTCTTGTTTCTTTTCACAAATATGCAGCACTTCTAGTTCTGTGTTAGGTGTCAATGAATGATTGGTGTCAAGTAAATTTTACTAATTTTACAAATAGTGAAATAGAATTTTTAAATAAAGGTTTAAAGTACAGCATACCACCTAAATTTACGAATAATATTAAACAAATTATAGCTACAGAGTCAGAAATAGCTTTAAAATCTAATTCAAATAATTTTCTTTATGAGAAATTAAAAATTGCCAATTTAATCAAAAATATTGAACCTTCAAAAGTTAAACGTCAAACAAAAAATGACATTTCAGTTTTAAACGCAATAAAACAGAAGATAGAGAATCATAACCTAACAGTTACAAAATCCGATAAGGGGAATGCTACTGTCATTTTGACGACTGAAAATTACAAATCCAAAGTATATAACTTTATAGAATCCAGCGATGTAAAAGTTCTTAAAGCAGACCCAACAAAGAAGTTTTCTAATAATGTAAGGGATATTGTTAATAATTCAAATTATCTTTTTAATGATTACGAAAAGAGGTCTATCATACATAAGAATCCTCATTGTCCACAATTATATGGAACAGTTAAATTACATAAAATAACGAAACCAATTAGACCTGTAGTCTCTTATGTTAATGCTCCTAATAATATATTGGCAAAAAAGCTCAACAATATACTCAATACTTACGGATATGAATCTCAGTACTCAATTAGAAATTCAATAGAACTAATCAAAAAGTTGAAATCAATCCACTTGCAAGATAACTATAAACTCATATCGTTCGATGTAACTAATATGTTTACTAAAATTCCTCCTAAAGAATGTCTAATACTTGTAAGAAAATTACTAGAAGATAAAAATATTAATCCAGGAATAATATCAGATATACTTAATTTATTTGATGTATGCATTAATCAGAATTATTTCACTTTTGACAATAAGATATATATTCAAAATGAAGGTTTACCAATGGGAAGCCCTATATCACCTATTTTAGCAAACATTTTTATGGACAATTTAGAAAGAAAGATCTTTGAAAGTAATATTTCGAAAAATATTTTATTTTGGTATAGATATGTAGATGACATATTAGCTTGTTTTATGGGTAGTGAGCGACAATTAGATGTGTTTTTCAACCACATCAATAATTTACACCCGAAAATTAAATTTACATTAGAAATTGAAGAAAATAGCTCAATCAATTTTCTTGATTTAAAAATTCAAAGAGTTAATGATGTACTTGATTATTCAATTTACCGAAAACCAACACAGACTGATGTGACAATTCCATTCAATTCTAACCACCCTGTCTCACACAGACTAGCAGCATATAATTCAATGATACATAGAGCTTTTTCAGTTCCTATGAACAAATGTAATTTTGATAGAGAGATTAATACAATTAGACAAATAGCAACATCTAACGGTTATCCATTAGATATGATAAATAAACTAATTAGTAAAAAAGAGAAAAAAGTGGCATTACAACTAATATATCCTAAACAAGCTGATGAAATTAAAACTTATAAAACCATCACATATGCAGGAAATATTTCTAATAATATTTCAAAGATAATATCTTCAGCAACGAATGCAACAATTTCTTTTAAAACAGAAAGTAACGTTAGTACAAAATTGTTAAATGTAAAAACAAAAATACCACTAATAAAGAAGTCAGGTATATATAAACTCAAATGTCCAGAATGTAATGCTGTCTATTTGGGTCAGACCCTTAGGAATTTTGAAATACGATACAGTGAGCACTTACGAGCTTACAGATTAAAACAACCAGATAAATCTCACTACGCAAAACATTTACTTGACACCAATCATTCATTGACACCTAACACAGAACTAGAAGTGCTGCATATTTGTGAAAAGAAACAAGAACTGGATTTCCTTGAAGAACTGGAAATTAGAAGACATTTAAGAAACCCACAATATGAAGTTGTCAATGAACAGTTAAATCTAGGGAATTCTCCACTAATAAACTGTCTTCTTAAGTGATAATTGTAAAGATCAGCAGATATAGTTTTCCTGGTTTTCTATATCATTGCACAGTTATACTGATCTTAATTGGAAAAATGATATCCAGGATATCACCATAGGGCTAATAATATCTAAGCTTCAATATTTGTAATATCACATCTTCTTCTTTTTTCTATAAACATATATTAAGCCAATCACAAGTTAGGTTACTTCTTGGTCTAGCCAAAAAAATATAACTACTAAACATCAGGTAGGCATAAAATGAAATGTAACTTCTGTCATTCTGACGATGATATTGATTTATCGAAACAATTGTCAATTTCTTAGAATTTTCAATAACTTGTATTATATTGTGGAATTAACTAGAGACCTTGAGTTTCATTTAAAAACACTAATAATAATTAATAATAATATATATATATATATATATATATATATATATATATATATATATATATATATAAGAAGAAAACGGAAAACGTGTACTCTTAACGGAAAATTTTCAAGCTTTCGAGGATGATTGTCCTCATCATCAGGAACACTGAAATGGAAAAACAGCATTAAGATAAGATAAGATAAGTAATATATAATATAGAAGAAATCGCAACAGGTGCGAACTTACCTCCAAATTGAGGTTAGGATCCATTATGTTATATAAAAATAAACTACGGACATTCAAATATGAAACAGTTCACTAACAAAGGTTTAAAATAGCACAATCACAATCAGATGACTAAAAAAGCCAACATCTAACACCATTTTGCAGACAAACGAAACACGAGTGCTTTTTTATTGTCAAAAGCCGGCAGGAAACTGATATCAAATTCTTCTAATTTGGAGGGATTGAATTGACAGGCAATGATGCCAACCAATAGTTGAGTGGATGAACGTGACAACAAGTACCATAAGAGAATGGTCTCCGTTGTGAAAGTTCATATTAAGGATGGAAAAGAAGAATGCAGAGGAGTTGAGAAATTGCATTCATAAGAAAGAAGAAGAGGAAATTGATATATCTCAATGGTAGGAGTTTTGTATAACAACAAAACATATACCTTGGAGGACAAAGTTAAAACACAACACCAGCCAAAAAAGACAAAATCAAAAGCAATTAAGTAATAATAATATTGTAATATAGTAATTATTAAAGTAAAAATAATAATAATTATGTAATATATATATGTATACTAAAAAGGTGATAATGGGTGCATCTACCAACACCAATGCACCCAAAATAAGAGATGTTTTTAGAGATATCTGCAAAAAGGGTAGTGTCAATTGAGGGAACGTGATTGTCATTAGTGGAAAGAAGGTTATAGTTGTAATCTAGGGATAACAAAAAGGAATAAATCTCACTCAAGTGGTCTGTGTCAGTCTTTTTGTTAATTACATTATTAGATTGTGAAATAAAAGCCATTTCCAGAAATGATCTCTTAATTTTGTTAGACTCTGTCGCCAACACCTTTACAGCCTCAAAATTCATACGATGGTCAAGAGAATGAACATGGTTTGCTAAAGCGCAACGCTTCGGATGTAATCTACAATCACTCTTATGTGAAACAATACGGTTAGAAAGTGATCTTAAAGTCTGTGATCTTAAAGTCTGTACAATATACTGTTTATCACAGTCCCCATATGGAACGCTGTACACAACATTGGTAAGAGAGGTCAACGGACATTTATCTTTAACTCTAGTAAAAATTGATCTAATTGTTAGAGCAGTTTTGTTAGCAATTTTGAAATTACCATATGCCCGGAACAATCTGGCAAGTCTCGGAGTAATGTCCTTAATGTATGGAAAGGAAGCGAAAATTGGAGGAGTAGGGGTCGTAACAGCGCCAACATCCATTTGGGCCGAGTTAGGATGGCTATCATCAGTCAGCAGTTCCATGAAATTAGATGTGCTGAACAATAATTTATTAAGTAAAGTTCTTGGGTAAGAGTTATCCAAGAAAAGGTTGAATAAAATGTTATGATTTTTATTGTGGAAGATACCGTTTGAAATTCTAAGGACTCTCAGTTTCATTTGTTTTACCAAGTTCACTTTCATAGAATGTTTGTGGTAAGAATGGTGATTTAAGTATCTACCAGAGCTGCAAGGTTTCCTGTACCAATCGATGATAATAGTATTATTTTTACGAATGAACTTAGTGTCTAAGAAAGGTACAGAATTTTCGTTGTCTTCTTTTTCTAATGTGAACTGTATATAAGGATCATAACTGTTAAAAGTCTCAAGAATCTCATCTAGGCCCTCTCTAGGAAGTGCCACGATAATATCGTCCACATACTTCTTAATGAACAAAGGAGTGAAAGAAAGTACTGGTATGACAATATCCAGCAAATCGTCCATGACATATGCTGCTAAGATAGGTGAAACAGAGGCACCCATAGGAGTACCAAAAGATTGTTTATAAAGTTTATTATTAAAAGCAAAATAAGTACTATCAAAAAGAAAAGCAATTAAGTTCAAAAAGGATGCCTTTTTGGATGGAGCAATGGACACTAATACGTTCCCAACTCTTATCGATAGCTCTCAAACAAGCATCAAGATACACGTTACTAAACAACGAGACCACATCCAAACTGGCCAGAACATAACCATCAGGAATAATAAAATTGTCAAACTTGTCCGAGACTTCAAAAGAATCTTTAATATAATAAACGTTATCATAATCGTAAGCGTTAGTCAAAATGTCTGTACAAAACTGTGCAATGCGGTGTTAGATGTTGGCTTTTTAGTCATCTGATTGTGATTGTGCTATTTTAAACCTTCGTTAGTGAACTGTTTCATATTTGAATGTCCGTAGTTTATTTTTATATAACATAATGGATCCTAATCTCAATTTGGAGGTAAGTTCGCACCTGTTGCGATTTCTTCTATATTATATATTACTTATCAACTACAGTATCTTAATGCTGTTTTTCCATTTCAGTATTCCTGATGATGAGGACAATCATCCTCGAAAGCTTGAAAATTTTCCGTTAAGAGTACACGTTTTCCGTTTTCTTCTTGCTGCTTTCCCCAATATTCACCAGTTTTATTCCTAACAGTCAGCAAAGACTATCTTCCTCTTATATATATATATATATATATATATATATATATATATATATATATATATATATATATATATATATATATATATATATATATATATATGTTGAAGCAGTTTCATTTGGTTGTATTCAATTTAATAAGGATTAATAGTATTATTGAAATAAGTCATATTGATTTTTCCATCTTGTACTTTATTAGCCATCATTTTAACGAATATTTATACATTGTAAAAAAAACATGTCTAAATCAATTATAGATGCTGATAGTAAAAACAGTGAACAAAATCCTCACCACAATACTGAAGAAAATCTGACCAAAGATATTGAAACAGACGATATACTCTTTGAACCATCAGAATCGAAAATATTGAAATCTGATTCAGATTCAATGGAAATTAGCACTAATAATTCAGTACATGATATAATTTCAAAAGAATCCGTCGAAATTAGAATGAAATTTAAAATAATTTAAAAAAAACACGTCAAATTTTCATATAGTTAGTAAATATGTTGTTTTATGCAAAGGATTTCAGGAATTTTTAATAAACAGTAAATAAGTTATGTTAATATTTATATGTATAAAAATATTCATCTGTATATATTCTAATCTCTAATACTAAAATGTCATTTTCATGATCCATATACGGCTTAAAAATTCATGGTTTATTGTAATATAAACAGCGAATCGTCGTTAATCACACAATATTTATACAATTCATACGATATAGAAAAGTTTCGATAGCAACCCGCAACGAGATAGATTATGATAGGAATCAAAAACGTCAGTTGATTTGGAAAACGTCAAAGGGAAAGAATATTATATTTTTACTCGTAAATGTGGTAAAATTTAAAGAAAAATATAGCCTAAACAGTTTAACTCACTTTGAAAAGTTTTCGTAGAAAATAAACGTCAAGTGATCTCCGCAAAAGGGTTAATTGCAGTTTTGATCCGTGGTGCAATTCTATATATGCGGTAGAGAAAACATCGAACATTTGAGAAGGACTGGAAAGGAAAGGTGAAAGTTCACTTCTTGGAACTCTGGTTGTAGATAAAAAGTGTAGCTGAGGTTATTGAGGAGAAGAGTACGAATCGTATTTTAATTCTGGAGTAGTACTTGCAGTAATGCATCCGTGGATGATGGGTGATGGTGATATTACTTCAGCTCCAGGTTTGCTTATTTGAATGGTACGACAATAAAGAAATTGTGAGTGAAGATTAGTTTGAAGTAGATACAAACTTAGTAAATAAAAGGTACCATTTTAAAATATTATATTAGAAATCTCTAAATCAAAATAGGCCTTTATTTAAAAAAAACATTTTAGTTGTTCCATAGTAAAAGTAGTTTAATTTTTTTGTAGTATATCTGTACACATTGTCTGTTTATAAATTTCTATGTTTAAAAAATTCCTGAAATCATAAGTTTGTTCATTTTAATTTCACAATCCAATAATTAGAGTAAATTTGAATGGCGCAATTGAACCCTACCTTTTGATAGAGTTGGTATACATGCTTAACGATTTTTCAGTTTCAAATAATAAATAATAAATAAATATAGAAACCAATACAATATATATCTATATATATATGAAGGTATGTCTTTGCTGATCAGTTACAATGTAACTTCTGTGTAGATTTTTTTTTAGGGAATTGCAGCAATAAAACGTATCCGTGTACTCTTTCAAGTATTTAATCGAAGCTTTCGAGTGAATTTTCACCCATCATCAGGGAAGCTACATAAAAATATACTTTGTTACAATGATCTAAAATGTTATACAAAACACTATTTACTTAGAAACTTACTGAGATTGAAACGTGATTAGCATTGGTAAAAAATGGAATGGCCATCGACAGCACCAACAACTACGTCTATCATTAACTCACACTATATCACATTTCATTACAAAATAAAATTATTACACATTTTAATTTTTTTTTTAAAATTCGTTTTTGTTGAAGTCTGGTTATCGACCACGTGCTTGAAATCCCACACTGACAGCAAATTTACAAGTTTATACATTATAGGTTATACAGCCAACTGGCCTATACATATTCAAACTATTAAATTTTCAGTTTTATACATTATAGGTTATACAGCCAATTGGCCTGTACCTATTCAATATACTAATATTTCTGATTTAAAATTTAACCATTGAGCCCACTCTATATAAATATGAAGAAAACTTTCAGGAGATGCACCTTTAAAATACATTTGTATGCCTGTTTTATCGAGAGAACAACCTGATTGTCAAACAAAACTCTCCGACACAATGCGACCACCGCAGTGCGCACACCCCACAGCCATTTGACTGATGAGATCAACGGCTGTGTGCGCCCCCATTGCATGATCATAAGGACTAATGAGACTGAGAGCCCCTCAATGCGCATAGAGAGGTCCACGACCCCATGATGACCTCTGCCTTGAGCATCCAAATGTAGTAAATAAGCAAAAATATCACTGAGATGTCTAGTATCAGTTCTATGATTTATGTTGTCCGGATTTCTTTTTATATGCACCATTTCAAGAAAATTTCTTTTTGATTTGATATGTTCCGTATCCAATACCCTGACAGACTCATAGTTCATTGAATGACATGTTTTATTGACATGTTCTGCTAGAGCACATCTTTCGGGGTGCAATCTACAGTCACTTTTATGGCTAGTGATTATATCTTTTAAGTATCTTGAGGTTTGGCCAATGTATTTGGCATTACAATTTGAACAATCTATACTGTAGATCACATCTGACTTCAGTTTCTGTGGGATTTTATCTTTTGTTAGTGAAAACAGGTTTCCTACGGTGAGTGCAGGTATGAACGCTAGTTTTATGTTTGATGTATTACGAAACAGACGATTAAACTTTCTTGCTATGTCTCTATGCAATGGTAAAGTTATATATTGGGTTAAGTGGGTGTTGGTTTCATTTATAAAAAGAAATCCGGACAACATAAATCATAGAACTGATACTAGACATCTCAGTGATATTTTTGCTTATTTACTACATTTGGATGCTCAAGACAGAGGTCATCATGGGGTCGTGGACCTCTCTATGCGCATTGAGGGGCTCTCAGTCTCATTAGCTGAATAGTCCTTATGATCATGCAATGGGGGCGCACACAGCCGTTGATCTCATCAGTCAAATGGCTGTGGGGTGTGCGCACTGCGGTGGTCGCATTGTGTCGGAGAGTTTTGCTTGACAATCAGGTTGTTCTCTCGATAAAACAGGCATACAAATGTATTTTAAAGGTGCATCTCCTGAAAGTTTTCTTCATATTTATATAGAGTGGGCTCAATGGTTAAATTTTAAATCAGAAATATTAGTATATTGAATAGGTACAGGCCAATTGGCTGTATAACCTATAATGTATAAAACTGAAAATTTAATAGTTTGAATATGTATAGGCCAGTTGGCTGTATAACCTATAATGTATAAACTTGTAAATTTGCTGTCAGTGTGGGATTTCAAGCACGTGGTCGATAACCAGACTTAAACAAAAATGAATTTTAAAAAAAAAATTAAAATGTGTAATAATTTTATTTTGTAATGAAATGTGATATAGTGTGAGTTAATGATAGACGTAGTTGTTGGTGCTGTCGATGGCCATTCCATTTTTTACCATTGCTAATCACGTTTCAATCTCAGTAAGTTTGTAAGTAAATAGTGTTTTGTATAACATTTTAGATCATTGTAACAAAGTATATTTTTATGTAGCTTCCCTGATGATGGGTGAAAATTCACTCGAAAGCTTGGATTAAATACTTAAAAGAGTACACGGATACGTTTTATTGCTGCAATTCCCTAAAAAAATCTTGCACAAGATTAACCTCTTTTATACCACATTATTCTGTGTAATTTTGTAAAATTACACAAAAAATGGTAAGTTTTGTTGTAATAAATATTAGTAGACTTTTTTGGATGTATTTACTTTGAATAGAACCTATTTTAATGACAAAATAATTTGTTTTCACGTTTTAGCTATTTTTCAGTTAGTATCATATTTGAGACAACGGTTCATAAAGGGAGTTTTGCAGATTTCCCGCCTATTTCAAAAATGATACAATGGATCAGAACGCTATGCTTTTGTCTCAAATTTGTAACACTAAAGCTCTTGTTCCTCCAAGTGACAGCGATGACAGTTACCTGGACATTGATGGCGATGATTCCGATTATTATACAGAATCTGTTTTATTCAGCAATCAGGAGTGCAGATAGGGAGGATGAAGTTGGTCAGAATTTAGAAAGAGACTCAAGAAAACAGAAGAAAAAAGGTCATGACTGGAGGAAAATAAAAAAGGAAGATAGTCCTAATGATATACCTGTTTGGTTGGACAAATTGCCTGGAGATGATAGAGCTGTTGACACACCAATTACATATTTTGAACAAGTGTTTGATAGTGATATGATACAAAATCTTGTAGAGCAATTTAACTTATACGCGATACAAAAAAAACCAGAAAAACCACTATATATCACTATAACAGGAATGGAGCGGATCATAGGCATATGTTTTTATATGTCTATATTTCGTTTACCACGAATTCATATGTACTGAGCACAAGCAACCAGGGTAGCTTAAGTTGCTGATATTATGAGCAGGAAAAGGTTTTAACAGATAAAATTGAATTTACATATGAATGATAGTTCAAAAATTGATCAAAATAACATAGACCGTCTTTTCAAAATAAGGCCTTTGATGGAATCCCTAATGAAAAATTTCAGAGCAATACCCATGCAACAATTTTTATGTGTTGATGAACAAATTCTGCCCTGCAAGGGAAAATCTTATCTTCGACTATATAACCCTTAAAAGCCTCATAAATGGGGTTACAAAATTTATGTTTTATGTGACGCCAATGGTCTGACTCACAATTCTGGAATCTATACAGGAAAATCAGAACACAACCCAAGTTTTCCTGACATCGGTGTCAGCTCCAATATAGTCCTGAAAATGGTCCAATATGTTCCACACAATAAAAATTTTCTGGTATTTTTTGATAATTAGTTTTCTTCTCCAGAATTATTCGTTCACTTGCTTCAAGTAGGAATCTTTGGTTTAGGAACAATTCAAATAAAGAGGTTTCCTTTCACATCACATCAGGAAATGGAAAAAAACGGAAGATGTTCTTACTTTCAAGTCGTCAGTGGCCGAAATTTTCTGCAATCGAAATAATAATCCCCTGAAACGCGGCAGACCTTCTAGTAGCTACATTGAAAAAATGTATTTAGCAAAAAAAAAGAAAGGACCAACGAAATCAATTTCTGAATCGGAAATCAGCATTGGCCACTTTGCAGATGTAAAAGATGACAGTCAGAGGTGTAAGAAACCGGAATGTTCTGCCCTTACATCATTCAGTGCATAACGTGTCAAATATTTTTATGCATAAATAAAACTAGAAACTGTTTCATGGACATGCATCGATAAAAATATAAGTTATTTGTTTGAAATAATTCATTTTCAATTAGTTTAGTATAAAATCTTTCCGTCATATACCGTTGTATCATAAATGAGACATACTAGTTTCTTTAAAATTGTAAATAAAATTTTTTTTCTTTAACCAATTGTCTTCTTTTAAGCACAACTTTCACGTAATAATTACATATATTTTTTTCTAACCTTTATGGTGCTGTGGTATAAAAGAGGCTAAAAAAGGTTATTGTAACATCTGACATCTTAGAAGCGTCATTTACTGTTAAGTTGGAAGTATGAGCCGCACAAGGTACAAAAAGGGCTCTCGGATTCGCATCAAGAATGTATTTTTGAACCCCAATATGCTCTCCCTTCATGTTTGCCCCATTATCATAACCTTGTCCCCTAATATTTTTTATATCAAAATTTAATTTTTTTCAAAATTTCCGTCACAAATATACACATCCCTTCCTCTGTAGAGTCCAGTATTGGATTGAACGCAATAAAACTTTCCTTAACTTCAACATTTTTTGAAGCGCTGTTAAGTAGAGGTGTGCTTAACAGTTCATCTCAATGAACTAGTTCATGTGAAATAGTTCACCAAAATGAACTAGTTCGCTGAACTAGTTCGATTGAACTATTAACGCCAGAAACCGAATTACTATTACAATACAATAATTCTTATTTAGTTACAATAATTTATCATATTATTGTTATTAGCACGCTTTTAATTTTTTAAGTACCTATAAATATATAATTATTAATTAGACAATATTAGTAAAAATTTTCGAAATAGAATAGGTCAGCAGTTTCTTAATCAAATCTTCACTAATCCATAATAAAAATATGAATTAGTTCATTGTAGCATAAGTAGCATTGTTTCTAGTAGCTTGGTAGCTCGTTCACGTCGGAAGCGCCACGTCACCACGCTATTGGTTATGCGAGTTCTGTCCGTGGTTCTGTCGTTCAGTCCACGGTCCACGTTCAGTCATGTCATAGTAGTAACAGTAGTTCATTTTTATTGGTTCTGTCGTTCAGTCTACGGTCCACGTTCAGTCATATTAGTAGTTCATCTTGAACTAGTTCATTTTAGCAAAGTGAACTAGTTCATTTTCCTTGTTGACTGAACTAGTTCCTTTTTCTAGTTCGTTCGCGAACTACCCATCTCAACTGTTAAGGACAACATACCTCAGAACAAGACTAATTTGCTCAGTATGAATAGTGTCTGGTGTACAATCTAATATATATATATATATATATATATATATATATATATATATATATATATATATATATATATTGAACCAGATATCTTAGATAATAAGAGAAGTAGTATTATAAAATTAAGTTTGCTAGTATGAAATATATATGAAAATAACTTAATTTAAGAAAACAAGTAAAAAGGAAACACTTTTCTTAATTTAAACAACATATCAAATAAAGATATATTAAACAACAGCCAATAACAATATAATAAATAAGGAATTACCTAAATGATAACATAAAATATAGATATTGCCTAACCAATGTAATGATGTAAATAAAGTTGCCTAAGACGAAGATTAATTTCCATATCATAACAGCTGTTCATCTGAAATGAAAACAAATATTACTATAGTTAATTCATTATAATAATTAATTTAAGAATAAGAACAAATATAAATATTGAATAGAATATAATCCAATTGATTTCATAGATAAACAAATAATGACATATAGACAAATAACATAAGAGAATTTATATTTATAATTGATATGAATGTAACAAGAATATACTATCAATAATAATATTGAATGTTGTACTATGTAAGTGTATCTAAGTATAACAAATTTTAATGTATTTGTATGTATGAAATTGTTTTGATAAGTGATTGAAGTTTCAATTATCTGATTACAAAAGACAATATCTGATTGGATAAAAAAGATGACATAACAAACTGTGAATCAATAAATAAACTTTTGAATAGTGATCTGGAAAAGAACAAAAGACTGTGTTGTTTAAAAAAGTTGAAAATCGAGGGGACGCTTAAGGAGAACGGTAGCTAGTGTTAAGAAGCGAGGAGTGTGTGGGATAGTGTTCTTAAAAATTTAAAGATATTCCCGGTATAAGACATTTAAACTCCTAAAGTACTGTTAAATATAATATTAGAAATACTTACAGTTAATTGTAACAAGTTTTCCGACAAGAATTTGCGAAATTTTCAACAATTTTGGTTTTTTTGGAGATTCAGTGGGTGTTCCTGGGATCCAGAGACTTTCTTCCAAATTCAAGATCAACAGGTCAGTGTATTTAAATCATTTATTGGCCAATAAATAGTGTAAAAACTCAAAATCCCAATTAAGTACTTAATTTCATAAATTGATAAACTTTTTCAAACATGATCGATCTAAAAAAGAAAGAAACAGACTTCATATAGTGTATTCATTACATAAATCATTAAATTTAATAAAAGGCCGAACTTTATATAAATTAAAATATGTACTTACGCTAATCACGCCATCTTGTAATTGCATAAATATGGTGATTGAAATTTATAATGTTATAACCATGTCCATCTGTATATAATTTCTATTTCTCTATCCATGTATATAACTCATTTCTTTCCACAGCAATTTGTATGATATATAACTATGATTTATAGATAAATTCTCTTATGTGTTTTAACCATTCAATTATTTTCATCGTTAACAAACTGTGTTGTATAATATAGATGCTTCTTACATATCATAATTGTTTGTTTCATGCTAAAGCGCATGACTAATTTTTTCACGCATGCGCATTTATGATATTATTAAGATCAATAAATAGGTACAATATAACCATTGGCGTCGCATATTATTTTATCAAATAAATATTGCATTGATAATTAAATTGATTTCAAATAATGTGTTTTCTTTTTATTTCAACTATTACAACAGTATAAATTGCCAGGACTCAAAGGGAAAAAGGATTTCATGCTCCCGAATAATCTAATTAAAATAAATTATTAAACAAATATTAAAAACAAACTGAGCTAGCCAAACTAAAACAAAAAATTTAAATTATAAACATCTACATATAAATATCATCTACAATAAAAGTAAGTATTATATCAAATAATTAGTTTAATATATATATATATATATATATATATATATATATATATATATATATATATATATATATATAATGGCTTGATACCTCTGCTGGGGTTTCGCCACTTCACGCTTTTTAGATCCATATTTTTTGGGGTGGATCAATCCCCGTTTTTCATTTTAGAGTTTCTCTGTCAATGCTCTCCATAGTTTCCTATCCTTAACTTTGTCCTTCCATCCTCCAATTTCGGCTCTTGTCATATCTTCCTTCACCTGTTCCAGCCATTTTATTCTAGGTCTACCCCTACGTTTTTTCCCCCAGGATCCCATTGTGTCATTTACAGTGTGATTTCTTGTTCTTCTGCTCTATATATGTGTCTCAGCCATTTCATTCTTTGCCTTTTTATTTTCCTTACTATGTCCTCTCCTTCCAGTTCTTGCTCAATTTCATAGTTCATTCTTTGTCTGTACTCATCTCTCAATTTGATTGGTCCCAATATTGTTCTCATTATCTTTCTATTATTCTTAAGTCTTATTCTTCCTTTTTAGTCAGTGTCATTGTTTCAGCAGCATACAACAGGACGGGTCTTATTATCACTTTATAAATATTGATTTTGGTTTGTCTTGAGAGTAATTTGCTTTTTAAAAGTTTTGTATTGGCATGGTAAGCCCTATTTGCATTAATGATTTTTTCTTCTATTTCCTTTTACGTGTTTCCAGTGTTTGTTACTGTGACACCTAAGTATTTGTATTTCTCCACTTTTTCAAATTCGAAATCTCCGATCTTTATTGCATTGGTTTGATTTATTTTACCAAAAATAATAATTTTTGTTTTATCTGTATTTATTTCTAATCCCATCCTACTTCCTTCACTTGTGATTTCCCTTATTATGTTTTCCAGAATCTCCCTTGTCTTCGATATGTTTACTATATCGTCCGCATAGGCAATTATCTGTCTCCCGCTCGTCCTGAGATTGCTTTTTTATATTTGTCTCATTGCATATTCAAGTGTTAGGTTGAATAATGTTGCAGATAGCGAATCACCTTGTCTTACACCCTTATTTATGTTTATTTCATCAGTTTCTCCCCCTTGTGTTTTTATCGTAGCCCTTGAGTTTTCCATAGTCATCTTGATTAACCTTCTTAATTTATCATTAATGCCTAGTTCTTTCAAAGCAGATAAAAGTTTGCCTCTATGTATTGAATCGAAAGCTTGCCGAAAGTCTATAAATAACATTTCCAGTTCTATTTGATGTTCATATGCTTTTTCCATTATCTGCTTCAGCGTATACATGGCATCCACCGCTGATCTTCCTTTTACGAATCCACACTGATATCGTCCTATAGTATTTCCTGTAGTGTCTCTAAGCCTTCTGTTTATTGTAGCTGATAGTATTTTATAAGCAGTATTCAGTAATATAATACCTCTATAGTTTTGACATTCATGCTGGTCATCTTTTTTGTGGATTGTAACTATCTGGCCTATTTCCCATTCTATAGGCATTTTTTCTTCTCTCCATATTTTTATTATAAGTTGGTATACTATATCATGAAGCTTCTCACCTCCGTATTTTATCAGTTCCATATTTATGTTATCTTTTCCAGGAGCTTTTCCGTTTCGGCTGTTGTTAATAATTTCCATAATCTCTGCTCTTGTAGGTTCTTCTAATATTTTTTCTTGTGATATTTCTTCAATGTATTCTTCAATATATGAATCTTCTACTAGTGAAGTCCTAAAGTGATTCATCTATATTTATTTGTATTCATTTTCTTCTTCAATGACTTTGCCATATTGGTTTTTTATACATTTCGTTTTGCCCTTATAGGTTCGGCTTTGTCCATTTATATTTTTATAAAATTTCTTGGTATTACAATTCTTTCTATCTTGTTCTATTTCTTTTATATTGTTATCCATCCATTCTCGCTTTGATTTTCTTATCATTTTGTTACATTCATTTCTGCTTTTTATGTATTCTTGCTTGTGCTTTATTTCGTTTGTTCTTATCCATTTTTGTCTTTTTTCCTTTTTTTCTACTGCTACAATCTAAAATATTATTTCTTACTTTAGATGACAATACTTCAATTATTTCATTCTGTACTTGGCTACCGTATTGTCTCATCACTGAATCAAAAGAGGCAATCATCTCAACAGATTTTAGAAAATTTCCATTATCATATTCGAAAAGTAATTCAGAAGAACCTTGAAATTCCAAGCATTGTGTAGATAAATACATAAAAATCGTTATAATTGTTTCCAACACATCGCGCCAATACTTTTTTCCGTTTCTAAAATCCGAAGGTGATGAGCATTAATAGTCGTAGATGTGTTCATATAACTGTTGTGTAAAATTGACGTTTCGTGATTCTTCATTAGCAAAGACAAGTGTTCCCAAACAGATACTCCATTTGTATCACAAAAAGTGTTAGGAGTTTTACAAAACAACTTACAACAAAAACAAAATCTTTAGAAATAGAATAAATAAGCCAAGTCCTTTCGACGTTTTCTCCATTTGCTAGACTTCTTACAAACTATTTGCACGAAAACTTTCTCTTATCTTTATTAATAGGAAAGCTAAAACTGATGTCTATCAAGGGCGGACCGCGTTTAACCAATAGTCCAATTATCTCATTGATGATTCTTTCAGGCCACAAACCGGGGTTGGGCGGAATTAAATCGACACTAGCCTCATTAAAGCCTTCATCGAAAGTGTCACTTACAGCAGGTATTTCGGAAGCTAACATTACCGAACTTCTTACACTGAATTACCTGAAGTGGATTGTTCAAGTGCTGTAGATGAGAATGGCGTCATCGCTTCATCGGGCTTTGCATCAGTAGAAGCTGTTGTGCTGCTACAACCGCCGCCTCTTGATGCAGGACCTGATGTTACCGTGCTCTGTTGAAATTTCAGATGGTCCACTCACGGTTGCTGACATTACGGATTTAGCATCTTGAGACTTGGTTGCATCGATAGTCACCGTGGAATCTTGATTGTTTTGCAAAAACTGCTTTAAAGATCCAGCCATTTTTTTCCTTCCTTGTAGTCTCAGTTTCTTTTGCTCGCGAAACTTTGCACCTGAAGGTCTCTTTCTTTTATCCTGAAAAAACAAATAAATATTAGTACTCATGGGAATTAGGAATTAACTTCTAAATTAAGCACAATAATAAGCACCAAGTTTGCATATTTGAGTAAAAAGCAATTTGTTCGAGCCCTTTAGCTTAAACCCTTTCAAAAATAAAAGCAGAAAACATATTAAACTAATTTGATCTAATATCCCTTAAAAAACCCCACAAAATGGTTTTTTAAAAAGATCGATAGCATAAAAACTAAGCGAGTTATGGATAAAAAACCAATTACTTTTTTTAATAGATATTTCGGTAAAAAAAGTTAATTATAACCAGTATTCTATAAAGAGTTGATGTTGATAGTATAAAATAGGAAACACTTACCATTTTATAAAAAATCAAACCATTGAAATTACAGTCAGCAGGTTTCCAGCACTTAATTTTTTAGAAGAAATAGTAGTAAACAACACAACACTTGATGAAATAAAAATAACTTTAAATGTAAAAATTAATTGGATTACTTGTTTTTATGCACTTTTTGCACGGTCCAGTGAACTATACGGCTTAAAAACGCCTCTGGCGATGCATCTCTTATGTAGAGCTCCAGGCAGTATTCATGTCTGAACAGGAAAAATTAAGAAACTACCGCCTGACATGTACTCGCAACATAGGAATCGATATGATAATATTTGTTCGAGTGTTCTTTAGCCGGTTTGTTTATTAGAAGTGGCGGTTTCCAATTGCATAGTTTTTTCATGTCTATAGATGTCTTTGCTTCTTTTGGGTTTGAGAGAGGATTGGGAAGACTAGAATCGTTTTCTACATATGTTGTTCCATTATTTGAAGTAATGTTATTAAATGGTAGTATATTGGTTTGAGGGTGAGGTTGATGGGTTTGGGATTAGATTGATTTGTGGTGATAGTTGTAGACTTACATTGAGATATTTTTAAGCTATATGACCAACGACAGAAATATTCGGTAACTTGTATCTTCATATGTTATGAGCATCAAATCGGGGATAATATGACTCAATTGAGTGGAGATATAAGTTTGTCTCCGAAAGCTGAGTATGTGCTGGTATTCTGGTTTGGATATACCAAATCTTAAAAATGTAATTGGAGTCATAAGTTGTATGCCTATCTTTTGAAGTTGTTGTTCAAGTATGTTATGAGGTATAGATGGACAAACGTCCGGAATTAGTAATCTTTCGTGAGGAGATATAAGTTTTCGGGCATGTAGTAGTGTTTTATCGATTGTTATTGTTCCATTTTTGTAGTTAGAAAGTCTTCAACATATTCTGTTGTTGGACATTCATGACGAAAAAATAATGTTTTTTGGTTGTATCACATTTCCTAAGGCAGTTAAATAATCGAGTGAATGAAAACGACGAATACTCAGTGTGTATTAGTTTATTACTTTCCAGCTAAGCGCTTTCGGCTATAAAGCCATTATCAAAGCCGTCGTCATTTAAAAAAGTAGTTGTCAAAGCCATCAAGTTGATTAAAAACAATACTCAAGATAGAATCATCGTTATGATTGAGTCATTGGAATAAAAACATTAAAATACCCTATTGGAAGGGTGTAAAATTATAATTCACATGATGTAAATTCACTCAAAATTAAATTTAGTTTTTTAATTTTGAGTGAATTTACATCATGTGAATTATAATTTTACACCCTTCCAATAGGGTATTTTAATGTTTTTATTCCAATGACTCAATCATAACGATGATTCTATCTTGAGTATTGTTTTTAATCAACTTGATGGCTTTGACAACTACTTTTTTAAATGACGACGGCTTTGATAATGGCTTAATAGCCGAAAGCGCTTAGCTGGAAAGTAATAAACTAATACACACTGAGTATTCGTCGTTTTCATTCACTCAATTTACATCTAGTGTGTACACCATATCCACAGGCATTTCTAATTAAATAATCTTCTAATTTAGTATTTGCTATAGAATTGAAGATAATAGCTTGATTTTTACTCGGGAAATTAGTAGTAGAAATAACAGATGAATAGGATCTTGAATGTTGACGTGAGTCATCTTGATTGTCCCTGTATTCAGAAGCATTACAATTCGAATCTGCCCTACTCATATTTACTACATGTGGTGCTAATTACGGATCCGGCTGTTTAAATTTTTAAAACTGGTAGGAACAGAAAAACTTGATTGCTGTATGTACAATTGATACTTGTCTGGTATTGAAGAATTATTAATAATAAATGAATTTTGATTGACTCGGTAAATGAAATTATCTTAAATTCACTTGCGTGATGATGTTAGAAAGCACTTAATAAGTACACTGTTGATTTCCTGGAAATTAGTTCCGTTATTTGTAATAGTTTTTTACAATTTTAAGGAACCGGTAATAGACACGACTTATTATTACCTATACCATTCACTAATGGTCGTGGAGAAAAATAACGATGATCATTATTAACGCATGATCTAGGGTCACGAAAAAACGAAATTTCACCGTTGTTTCGTAGCGCCATTGCAAAAAAAATCGCATAAAGATATCCACCCACTAAATCATTAAGACATGCATAAATAAAAAGAGATTAAATACAATCCGGTTAGTTAGCAAACCAAAAATTAAGATTTAAGTTTCCTTTTGAAAAAACGAGGACAATTACGATTGTAACAAACGGAATAATAAATAAATGTTTTAAGAATGAAGCGCTTCGTATCGAGAATATCATAAATATGTTCGATTTGAGTATAATTTAAAATATCATCTCGAAAAAGATCATTAGCAAGTTCGACTAGATATTAGAGTGGGTAAATCAACTAAGGTAGACGCAGTAGCGTAGGATAAATTATCAATACAATAGGCAATATTTTTATTTTTGTTCTCATTTTAAATAATTTCCTGTATAATGGAATACGGTTTTTTTGAAAAATTATAATAGGGAAACCTACCAATCAAGAATTCTGTATTCAGTAGTTCGCTAAGTTTTGTTGAGATGTCGCTATTGTAGGTACTATTAGTGTCAATATTGACATAAATGATATTCGATTTATGTTTCTGTTTGGTATGGACGGTATAGGAAATGGGAACTAAATCGTATGAGGGAAAAGTTGAAAAAGTATCCAGCTATAAACAGTAAATAATAGTTCAAAAATCCTCCAAAGTGGCGCTAGCGTAGGCAAATGGTGTGACGTAATCACGTAGTTCATCCAATAATTATTTGTTTATTTATTTATCCTTTACTTATAACTTTTAGCGTTCTTTTTAACATTTACCCGGCAGCTACTGTGGCACCACTCTTATATAGGGTAGACCGGGGATAAAAGTGCCATTTTTGGTAAATGTGTTTTAAAAAAAAATTGGCAGATTACTTTTTTTTCTTCTTTGTCCTCTTAGTGGTTTTAACTTTAAGTTATCAAACATTATATGACACAAAGACTTAACATAATAAAAAAACCGGTAATATCACCTTTTATGGTTTCCTGTAGATGGCACTTTTTACCCCATACATGGGGTAGGAAGTGACGCCCACGGGGTAAGTTGTGCCACGATAGGATAGAATAGATAATACGTAGGTAAAGGTGATTTTTAATGCGTTCAAATAAAAGTACATGACATTTTTAAAACGTGAACAACTGAACAGCAAAAGTTTAGTTAAATAATAAAAAGTTTATTAGTCCATGTCACTGTCACAGTTAACGCAGATAAACAATTTTGAGTCACCCGTAACACATTTATCGTGAGCCCATTCTTTGCAGGATCTACACTGCACCCATTCCTCTGAAGGTAAGCTCTGTGAATATGAATCGCAACATATTAGGCAAAGGCAGTCATCTTCTGAATCGGTTGAGGACTCCGAGTCATGCTTATTTTTGCTTGAGAAAACTTTCCTTTTAACTTGCTTTGTCTTTTGCTTAACTTGTTTCATCTTTTTCTGGCATCTTGTTGCTTGCTCCTTCTCTAGAGCGTCCTTTTCTGGAGTATCGGTGAGCACAGCTGTATATCTACGTTTTCTGCCTTTTGTCGATCCCATTCGAGGTCCCGCCTTGGGAAGGGGTTTTACTATGTGTGGAGAAAATGTTTGTTTTCCTGGCTGATTATCAATGTTAGATGTCCAGCTACTGGATTTTCGGTATTGCCTATGTTATTTGTACATTCTTTATGTTGACTATTTTCACTAGGAAGGTTTTGTTGAGAATAGTCGTTAGGAATGTGCTCTCGAATATTTGACGGCTTGTCATTCTCTAAAAGTTGATTGCTCTGATTGTAATTTCCGTCAGGAGGAACTGGCCGATCGGTGACATATGCTGGAGCAAAATCTATATCTGAGAATACGTCCCGATTATAAGGAAATATGCCACTCTTTTTAAAAGCATTTATAATATTGTTAGGACACATCGCTAGGGGGTAAGCTGAATTGACAATCGATGGAATATCATAAATTGTGATATTCTTTCCGGCATTATTTCTCATCCAGGCATCTTGCGCAGAAGACAGGTATCTCTTGAATGGACCGTATACACCCACATCCAACGGCTGCAGACGGTGCGAGCAATGTGGCGGAAAAGATAATAAAATAACGCCATTATCTTTCGCCAAATTTAAAACTGATATGGCCAAATGCGAATTATGGTTGTCCAATAACAGAAGGACTGGTGATTGCTTTGTCGGTTTCACATGTTTAATGAAATGCTTCATGAACATAAGAAAGCTATCTTCCGTCATCCAACCGGATGAGTTTGCTGTACCAACACTGTCAGGTGGTCCACCCCGAATAAAATAATCTTTATAATTCTTTCGGGGAAATAAAAACATAGGGGGTATACAAACTCCACTTGCAGAAACTGCTGTTGTTAATGTAATATTTGTTCCCCTTTCACCTGAAGTAAGAGCACCGACTTGCCTTGACCCTTTCACCCCTACAATCTTTGGAGGTTTCAAGACTGTTGAAACTCCTGTTTCATCTGTATTCCATATAGAGGAAGCACTGAATGGGTAGCGCTCCAAAACATTATATAATTTGTCGAAAAAATCAGTTACGTTTTTTTTATTAAAAGATGTTGCCCTTCCCAAACTCGTTGCTTCGGGTGTTCGAATGGAAAGTCGTGGATTTCTTTTTAAGAACGCTGCAAACCAGTCAGCACCTGCTTGTTTGTTATGTCGCCATGAGTCTGGCATATCTTTTTTATATTGGACTGCACACTCATATGCTAGACGACGCACCTCTTTTGGGGTTAAACCGAAGTATATTTGTGCAGACTGTGTCAAATATTCATTAAGTGCTGTTTCTTCCTCGTCATTAAAAACCCTACGTGCTGATCTATAGCCAAAGGTCGTGTTTGGATCGGTGTTACGACGTTGTATAAATCTGTATAAAGATACTCTACATATCCCAAGAGCTTTGGCTACTGACCTTATGGACTGTCCATTTTTTGTAACAAGATCAGCTGCACGATGCATTTCTTCTAAAGAAGCTTGCCCCCGCGCAGTTTTCCTGGTGTAATTTCGCATTCTGAAAAAAAAACATCTGATTTAATAATGAGTTTCAATAATTAAAAAATTCAAAAGAAGTAAAACAACGCTTCATTCTCCATAGTGGGGTAAAAAGTGCCACATAAAACGTACGTGGCACTTTTAACCCCAACTGGTTCATTCCAATACTATTGCTCATAACAAAAAAAATATCTGAAATATTTGAAGATTTGACAGCACTGCAACAAAAAAGAATAAAAAATGTATCAGAGCAAACTTATCTGCTTCAAATTCGATGAAAACTAACTGTTGCACAACAAAAAATAGACAACAACAAATTATTTACTACGTAGCGCACAAATTAAAAATGATATGTCCTCTCGCTTACACGACTACTTCGACACTAAATGCATGTGCTCGACAGGAAGCGGTATAGACATGACCTTGTAATGTTGGCGTCGCATGCGTTTCGTTTAATTTAAAAAAATGGCGGCAAGTGGCACTTTTTCCCCGTGGCACTTTTATCCCCGGTCTACCCTACTACATTTAACGGACACTTTTTCATATACAGAGACAGTTCTTCTTTCCTCTACTCTCCATATTGTTGGTGCCAAATGTGAAATTCCTTGGTCATGTATAAGAAAGACGGTTTTCTTAAGGCTAGAGTTCAGTACTCACAAAATATATTTTCTGGAATAGGCAACCAATGTTGCAAGACCTGTTATATAAGCAAATTTTCAGGTAGAAAGTTCACAGCGGGGGATATCATAAAAATGAAATACTATGTTGAGGGTACTTTTAGAATTAGAATTTAGAATATCCAAATTCAATTTACATTTATTTGTCGGGTAAGAAATAATCGATATTGATATCGATATATTTTTGAATATTTAGAAATGCCGATGCCTGAAACGTAGGTACACAAGGACCCGCGACGAGTTAATTTGATCTATATTTCGAAAACGATTCGTATAATTTTTATGATAATTAGCGCGTAGGGGTTATTGACTATGATGAATTTAAACAAAATATTTTGACAGTCGAGCCATTTGCTGTTATACAGGAGGTTGACCGTAACTTTGTTATTTTAAATGGAACGTATATTTTTACATTTTTAGAATCATCAAGACGAGCTGATTTCAACGATATGTCACACTTGTTAATAATTAGTATCGATATAATCAGGTATCTACGGCCACTTGAAATTCGGGATTTATTGACTTCAGGTGACTGTGTCGAGTTGAAAAACGGCATACGTATCCCTATTCTAACTTTTTATGTTCTATGGGGTGATATAAAGAATTATTTTATACAAGGTATTAAATTCGCTATTATTAGCAATATTGATATCAAAGAAGTAAAAACTTATATTATGATTAAGAATCATTATTTATTTAGTCTGATGTTTTTTATTCAACTTCATGTTTAGGTACATCGTTTACCTGTTTAGGTTGTTTATACAGGGTGTTTCATAGTTAAACCACCATAGGTTAACTGCAACTAGAGGACACTTTGGTGGTTACAAATAGACTTGGTTAATTAGTCTAACATAATTATTAACAGAGATACAGTGTGTTTTATTCATTTAGTCCAATGCTTTTGAAGGCAATAACTTTAGAACCACCCTATATATTTCTTTCATTTTTGATAAGGATAATATTGAATTGATAACACAATAAGATAGTGCAATAAAAATAATTATAATCCAGGTCTGGTTTAAGGAAAATTTGCAAAATTCGATAATCTCCAAAACAACACCCTGTATATCAGAATTTTTAAAATATCAATAGACTATTCGAAGAGAACAAAAAAAATAGTGCGGCACCAAAATATTTTTCGAAGTGCACATCCCGTTTTACTGCTTAACTTTCAATGTCAAAGTTATTTAAATGTTCATTGACATTTTTGGTAGGTGTAAGTTACACAAGCATCAAAATCTTATCATGTAACAAAAACAGTTATCAACCAGGTTCGGGTTAAGAAAAAAATATTTTATCAAGATTTTTATAAATCAATAGTTTATTCCAATAGAACAGAAAAAAATGAGTTACACGGAATGTCAAATTATTTATAATAATTGTTCGAAATGTCCATCATTTTGTTCTATGCATTTACGAACTCTTTTTAAGATGTTTTGTGTTGCTCGTCTTATCATAAATGGATTTGCCCTGATTTCCTCGCAAGCATCATCAATTCTTTAAATAAGATCTTCTAAAGCTGTTTATCTCAGTAGAGTATATTTTGGCTTTCAGATATCCCCAAATATGATAGTCCACTGGGTTAAAATCCGGCAACCGACTAGGCCAATTATTGGGCCCGCCCCTCCCTATCCACATGTTTCTAAAATTCTCGTCTAGAAAATTTCGCACAATTACCCTAAAGTGAGGCGATGCACCATCGTACTGGAAATACATTCCTCCAATTTTCTAATAGCACTGGTAACATATTTAGCAAAAAAGCAAAATAGTCGTCCCCTGTTAATGTACGGGGTAGGACATATAGTCCAATAAGACTCCACACCAAACGTTAACCGAAAACCTATACTGCGAATGTGTTCGTCTTGTAACAAAAGGATTTTCATAATCCCAAACATGGGAATTTCGTAGATTGTAAACCCCATCCCTTGTAAATGTGGCCTCATCAGTGAATAGGCACCTGCTAACTATTCTTCTCCTTCTAAGTATCCACCGACTAAAGTATAATCGCGGTTCCAAATCACGTGGTTCTAGTCTTTGAACCTGTTGAACATGATAAGGGTAGAAGCAAAATTTTTCTAATCTCCTCCAAGCGGTAGTATGGGGTACATTTAATGCGTGGCCAATCCTTCTTGTACTGATTGTTGGGTTGTTGTCAACCATATCTGGAACATAATGAAATTATGGCACTGGAGGAGACTAATTTAGTATCACATATTAATGTAATGAACAAAAGGGAAGTTTCTAATCGACTCTTAGTCTTAATATCTATTAAATAAAATTTAATATCTTTACTTTACTTAGTATATCATCTTCAACATTCAAGTGTTGTCTTTCACCATAATCATTGGTTGTCGCTGTAGGAAATTTACCATTTTGCCGACTGTAATCGAATATTATCACAAATGTCTGGTAATGAGGAGTGCGACGATTAGGAAAGCGTCTTTCATATTCCCTTACTGCTTTTCTACCATTTACGTTACAAAAGCCATACACAAATAGTATGTCTGCATATTTTATATTTGTAAATTTATGAGGCACAATTAATTATTATTCAAAATGATCTAAATTATTTCGTGCGAAATTTACTAACAACAAACAATTAACTACCAATAACAAAACGAACTGTCAAAGTTTTCCGTACTTCAACAGTCTATGCCTATTTGATAATTTTTCTGTTCCTTTAGAATGTTAGACCTACTTGATAATTGTTAATGACTTTGACTTGAATATTTTAGTAAGTGTGCACTTCGAAAAACATTTTCGTGTAACTCAATTTTTTCTGTTCTTTTGGAATAAACTTATGTAACTTACACCTACCAAAAATTTATAGGGTGGTTCTAAAGTTATTACGTACGAAAATGTCAATGATACATTTAAATAACTTTGACATTAAAAGTTAAGCAGTAAAACGGGATGTGCACTTCGAAAAATATTTTGGTGCAACTCTATTTTTTCTGTTCTCTTCGAATAATCTATTGGATTTTAAAAATTCTGATATACAGGGTGTTGTTTTGGAGATTATCGAATTTTGCAAATTTTCCTTAAACCAGACCTGGATTATAACTATTTTTATTACACTATCTTATTGTATTATCAATGCAATATTATCCTCACCAAAAATGAAAGAAATATATAGGGTGGTTCTAAAGTTATTGCTTTCAAAAGCATTGGACTAAATGAATAAAACACCCTGTATCTCCGTTAATAATTATGTTAGACCAATTAACCAAATCTATTTGGAACCACCAGAGTGTCCTCTACTTGCAGTCAACCTATGGTGGTTTAACTAGGAGACACCCTGTATAAGTAGGGTCAATTGCTTTATAAGTCATCGCCGGTGCAGATCTAATGAAATGGATTCCTCGATTTTTGTTGCATCCTCGTTAGGAAAAACTAAACTAAATATTCTTGTTCTAATTAAATTCAAATTTAAAGAGAGCTATTAATTTATCATGACTACATTCCCCAATGGGGGATGGACATTGTATCTATCGCAAAATGATCAACAATCGAAGACAACCAATAAAAACGCAGTTTTTCTTTTTACCCCTTCCAATTCGATCGACGTAGATTCACTCAGTCCAGAATTTATTTCGGAGCGTATTGTGATATCGAATTGATAAGTTTGTTACATTTGTGTAATTTTACAAAAAATATATTTCATAACTATATTGATATAATTTAGACATTAGTTACTATTTAAAATTCATTGTTTTTATATTTTTTTATTTATCGAAAATTTTTAAAATTGTGTTAAGGTCAGGAGAACATTGCACTACTTCTCATAAGAAAAAATGTCGAAAGAAAACAAATTTTCAAAAATTTAAAAAAGGCGGTTAAAATTAGTGATAATGAACAAGCTAGTTATTCAAGTGCCGTGCCCGCATCAAACTATTCATTAGATACAACAATTCATTTACAAATGCAAGTTTGTCGTCTAGTTTACTATGCGATGTTGATAACAACGCAGCAGAAACGTTCAATTCTGTTGTAAACAAATTTGTTGGTGGTAAACGAATCAGTTATTCTTTTAAAGGATCTTATGTGGCAGTAGTAGATTATAACAAGCAAAGTACATATTTAATAGAAATTATTAAACAATGTAACTACGCTAAAGTTGGCGATCTAACGAAAGCATTAGACGGTTGAAACGGTTGAAAATGAAACGCGCCGGGAAACCCAAACAAACAAAAAAACATATTTATCACGCGGAAGATTCGGTTTATATCAGCAACGGATTTAATGATGAAAATGTAGCGGAGAACTTGTATGATATGCCTGAAAGTGAATTTGAAAATGCTAAAAACCATTTTTTAGATAATTTCAACAATTGTGACATTGCTGAAATTTCACAAAATACCTTTGGCCAACATACAAATCCGCAATGGTTTAAAGAAAAATCTACTCGATTAACCGCTAATCATTTCGGTAAAATTTGTAATATGCGAACAACCACGAATACTGGTAACACGGTGAAAACCAAATCGAATCGAAAACTATAGCGCATGCGCATAAATTATGACTTCATTTGAAAAGTTGGGTTAGTTTTCTTTATTTTGATTCAAAGTTCAGTGCATTTTCTGGTTTTTTATTGCTTAGTGCTTATTTACTTATTTATTTATTATAATAAAAAAATGGATAACGTATTATGTTTATTAGAAATAATTCGCGAAGAAAAAGTTTGCAACTTATTCGACGGGAAAAGGTATAAAAACCTTGAAATTTATAAATTAATAGAAAAAATATGAATGAAAGGGGAATTTTTTCTAAAAATTTGGACCAAATAAAAAATAAATGGAAGGCGTTAAAGACGTCTTACAACAGCTGCATTAGAAATAATGCTAAAAGTGGGTCTCAAAGAATGGAATGCGACTATTATCATCTTTTGGAGGAAATTCTAGTCGGCCATCATCAGCCATTGAGGGAGTCGATATTGAAATTTCAGTAGAGGGTAGCATCCTGAATAGCGAAATTTCTGAACTTTTAAACACACCATTATCACCTGTATCGGAAACTGAGGCCAATACTGCGGCTACTTGTCCTTCCAGCCCCAAAAGAAAAAAATTGAAAGTAGAAAAGTAAAAAAATAACAATCCTAAGGATGACTCGGACCGTTTTTTTGAACATTTTGGACATTTTTTTTAAACATCAACGAGAGGCTGAAGAAAGGGCAATGGAAGCAAGGTAAACTTAGATTTCGTTTTCAAACTTTTTTACAAATTATCTTCACACATTTTTATTTACTTTCAGAATAAATAATTTAAAGGAGATTCTGGATGCATTTACAAGTAGTATTCAGATGCTAACCAGACCCTACCACAAACAACCATTCAATTATGCCTTATATTGTTCCATCTGTTTATCAACGATTAAGAACGTTTTTATTATGAACTAAACTAAGTATTTGTATTTTTTACATAAAACTCAACAAAACATATTTTTATTCTAAAAAAAATGATGTACAAAAAAATTAAACCAATCTTGACTTTCTTAATGGAAATTTTAACATATATTCCTTAAGTTTATCCCTTACTTGGCCTCCTTCAAGGCTGTCATGTTGTCTAATAATGGTTTTGGTTGGCTGTGGAAAAATTATCTGAGCCTCTTCAACTGCTTCAATCCAATTTTGTACAAATTTATCTATATTTGTTTCAACATTATTATGTAATATTAAGCAAGTGAACACTATTTTGGGTGTGCCTCTAGTCTCCCAAAAGCATTTTCTACAACTATTCTTCCTCGACTTAAATAGACATTCAAGGACCCTTTTTCCGGAGTGACTTTTCCTTTATAGGGTTTAATTGACCATGATAATAAAGGGTAGGCTGGATCCCCCAGTATAAAACAAGAAATAATTTTATATTGTACCTCAAAAGTTAAGATGGCGTTACATGCATCCGTTATCCGATGATACGATGATCCGAAATGAACCCTATTGGCCAGAAAATTCAAATGTCATTTTACTTCCGATGGTTTTCAACTTTCATACGATATCGTACAGAGTTAAAATATTTTCTATTTCTTCCGATATCGGATAAATCTTAACCTTTTTTTGCATTTTATCTGTGTATAGTTACCGACTCTAGAAAAGCTATGAATTTACAGCATTTACAGCAGTATATCTCATACCAAAGGCAAAGAAAAGGTAACATAAAAAATGTTTTGCTTTTATCACTTCTGTTGACTGCGAATACATGTTAAATTCAATATTTAATACATGAAAATAGCAACCAACTCAACCAAGGGTCTTGTATTGTATAATATATGTAGTTTGTAGGTTAGAGGTTATTTAGAATTCATTAAGTTCTAGGTTAGATGTCGGATACGACAATCCGATTAATGTGAATCAAGAAAAACACTCATAAGAAATTTTGACTACTTTCGGAGATCGTGTCGTCGGATAACGGATGCATGTAACGCCAGCCTTAGTTTTGGTATAAAATGTTCAAAAAATTTGTGAAAAATTGAGTCTTTCAAAACTTTAGCATCATGGGTACTCTCCAGATGTTTAAAAATTGCATATCGAAATCTAAAAAATACAAATATTTAGTCCATCAATTCAAGTACCAATATTTAATTTTTAAAACCTACCTATACTTGTAATCGACAACAGCCAGTAAATTATAAGATGTCCACCCTTTACGATTTAAAAAGTCATTATATCCAATTTTTGGAGGCAATATAGGAATATGTGTTCCATCTACAGCACCAATTATTCCAGGAATACCACACATATCTTCAAAATCTTTAGTTATTTCTTTAGCTTCTAAATCATTTGAGAATTTTTAGAATTCATCTTTAAATTCTGCAATCACTGCTTCACAAAAGTCATACAAGCATTTATGTACTACACATTTGTCAGTGCCAAATTGATTGGCAATAAGTCTATATTCTCCACAGGATGCCAATTTGTATAAAGCAATAGCACATTTCTTTTCCACTGTTAAAGGTTCTCTAACAAAGTTTGGTGCCGCAGAGAGGTAAGGCTTAAGCCGAAAGCTTAAAAAATCAAATGAAGTTTCACTGACTCTAAAATTACTCAAGAAATCTTCTTCGGTAAAATATACTTTTACAATATTTTCCCACCAATTTTTGTCTCTATTTTCACTCCACCATATTTTTTTGTTGTATTTCCTTTTTACAATTCTTTTTCTTCTTTGCTTTTATCTGAAATTTCAAATATTCATACTAATTTGATGCACAAATGCTACAGCTTCTCGTTGTCTTTCCATGTTGGGGGCCTCTTCATCCAAGAAGATGTTACACTTAGAATTAATTGTAGTGTCAAAATTGGTAAAATATTTTTTTGTAGAGCACTCATATTTTTCTTCATTTACAAATGTAAAATTATTTAAAAAGAAAAAATAAACATACATTATAACCCAAAACAAACTCCCAACTCGCGGCAAAAGTCATGTGTTAACTGTCAATACTGTCATTTCATAACTGTTAGCGAATTTTTTGTTTATACATGAAAACGGGGAATAGGATTGGATTCAAAATGATTTGAATACTCTATGAAAACGTAGTTAATATAATAGTATAAAGATAACGTTTCCATTTATTTTGTGATTATTGAAATCTTTGTGTTTTTCTTGATTTACTGAAAACCTTTTTGCTGTTAGTATTATTTACTTCTACAGACATAGTTATATAAAATGGAAGAAAAAATAAACAAACCATTTAAGAAACTGTGTTCCGCTTTGCTCGGACAAAATGAGTGCCCAACATCGGTTTCTAAAACGTGAACCTGAAGTATTTCAATCCTTGCTAAGACATATTAATAATGTGAAGTTACACGGCATGCCTTTAGAACAAATATACCAAAACTTCCGTGTTTGTGATAGACATTTTAGTGATGGCTGTAAAGTACAAGGAAAATTGGGACTGTATAAATTTTGATAATTTTTGTTATAGTTTGAAATCAATTAGTAGGTTATCTCATCCCCAGACAAATATTAATTTACTAATATTGGTGTTGTCTATGCACTATTTCTTGATGGTGTCCACGTTTTTTGAAACATGCCTGATTTCACCAACCATTTTCTAAAGTAAGGTCATACCTAAATCGTATTTAGGAATTCTTAAATGCAATTTACGTTTCACCACACACCAAGTAATACCTAAGAGTGATAATGTTAGGTATTTCCTTACCTTATCTAACTTTAGGAAATGGTTGGAGAACTTGGGTATTAATGTTGAATTTACAGACCTAAACAAAGCTTTCTTTTCTTTGTAGCCAATGAAGAAATAATTCACACTAAAGCTGATCCAGCAAATAAGTGTAAAATCGTAGACATTGAAGCTATTTTCGGAGAAAGTAGCAAATCTGAGATTGTTCCTGTGGTTACTGAAGGTATTAGTGAAGATGTTAGCTATGAAGCAGTCCACGAAAGGACACCTGAGAGACAAGTTGTCAAATTGCCCAAAGGTAACTGAATTCAATACCAAACTTTGACTTTCTAGTAATTACTCGAGTGAAGTAAATTCTTCATTAAAATAAAAATATTGTAAACTTTAAACAAGTTGGGTTGCCATTTAATACCTATTCATTCAATAGTCCATTTATAAATATTCGGTTAGCCAACTGTACATAAACATTGACTTCAGGCGCATGTAAATTATATACTATTGTACATACCTGCAAATGTATCCTTAAGCAAATTAACTTTACAAGACAGGCACATTTAAGTCCATTAAAAAAACCTGTATAGTAGAGTAGTGCAGTCTGCAAATATATTGGGCAGACTATGAAGACGAATTCTTGATTATAAGGAAAATGTGCGATTGCCAACAATTTCGCAGAGTAAAGAACTTTTCAGGATTTAGCAAAACATCTAAACCCCTCAGCATATACATTTATTCTCTCCCAAATCCGAACGCAGCATTTCAAACCTAGAGGAAGAAGATTTACACTAGATAAAAAAATTCTATGTTCAACGATAATGAAAGCAAGTGGAAAAGGATGTCAATTACTAAGAAAAAATTTTGCACTTCCTTCTAGAAGAACTCTTACTAACTTGTTAAATAAAATACCATTTGGAACTGGAATAAATAAGGGTTCATTTAACAGTTTGCAGAAATCAGTCGAAACAATGAAAAGAAAAGATAACATGTGCATTATTCTCTTCGATGAAAAGTATATTTCCATCTATGTCCACTACAATGCAAGACAAGACATTATTGAGGGCCTTGAAGATTTTGGTAGTGAACGGTCACCCCAACTAGCTGATCAAATGTTGAAAGGAGTGTATAAACAGTGGAAGCCACTAATTTTGTTTACATTCAGCAGTGGTCCTATCCAAAGTTGAGATTACAAAATCTTATAAAAGACTGCATATTGGAATGCCAAAAAATTGGTTTTGAGATTATAGCTACAGTATGTGACCAAGGCACTAATAGCTGCGCAGCAATAAATATGTTGCAGAAGAAACCAAAGAATGTCTAAGAAATAGTACTGAAAAAAGTTTGGATTCAGCATTAATGAACATGAAATCATATCTCTATATGATGTTCCCCATTTATTCAAAGACATAAGGAATAACCTTCTGACCAAGAATTTACATTTCTCCCAACATTTCTCCCAGGATGGAAAAAAGAAAATAGCTAAATGGGAGCATATTGAAAAAAATTATTTTCTTGATTCAATGGAACAATTCAAAATTTGTCCAAAATTAACTGACGAACATGTAGTACGTGGAAAAATGAAGAAAATTAAGGTAAATATGTGTACCCAAGTTTTCAGTTACCAGCTGGGTAGCTTAATAAAGAGGATTATTGATTGGAGTAAGAATTTTAATCCTATCTAATTTTTATTTTTTGCTTGATGGCAGCATTAAAAATAAATATGTCAGCTACAATAATGATAACTGTATGATATTATTTTGGCAGATAATAGGGTCAATCATATACGAAGTAGTTAAAAATTAACGGCATGCTGTTATATTTGACAAAGTTTCCGCTATTAGAAATGTTTTAATCTATACATAGTCCAGATTTGGATTTAAATTTTAACCATGAGTTAAAATTTAACATTTTCTTATAGAATTGTTCCTAATGTCATTTTTGCTTCATTACTGAATCTCTATATTCTATGTAAGGCATGGTCCGAAAATAACTAACCATAACCACGGTTAACAGCTTTGGTTGACAGCATGAAACTGAAAAATCTAGTTATATTCGGGACATAAAACCGGTAAAAGTACGAAACGAAAATATAACCTTAAATATATTCTCAAAACTGCCGCGGATTTTGTTGTTTGTTACTCTAAAAAATAGATTTTGGAAATTTTAAGCATGCACAAGCTTTTGTGTTTTACCATCTTCTTTTGTCAAGTTTTGATGAAGAGGTGTAAGCAGCTAGCTATCTAACATAATTTATTAAGTCAATAATTACTTTTACTTTTCCGCCCAACCTATCTAATATGCGAGAAAAGTATTTGTTTACCCCAAAAAAAGTTGGAATTTTGAAAAAAATTATTGAGTTATTTTCACGTTTTCCATCAACAACAACACGAACAAATGGTTTTTAGAAAAAAATCCTGTGTGTATGTCGTCGTCGTCGTCGTTGTCGTCGGCCACTTTTTCTTACATGTCTTGTTAGCGATACAGCCTCTGGAGTACAATAATTCATCAATTTTATGATTGTATATTGTGAAGGACATGTCACAGATGAACCCTATTGATTTTCAGCTCACCAGAGCCAGTACAACGGGTGCTATGGTACTTGAAGGACGACAATTTGTCATTTTTTGAGAAATTTCAGTTTGTTAGCACGATACAGCCTCCGGAGTTCAAGAAGTCACCCATTTCATGATTGAATATTATTCAGTACATCTCACTGATGAACCCTATTGATTTTCAGCTCTTCATAGCCAATACAACTTGTGCTACAGTACTTTAAGTACGATATTTTTGTAATTTTTGGAGAAGTTTCAGTTTGTTAGCACGAGACAGACTCCGGAGTAAATACAAGTGACCAATTTTATGATTGGATATCATTCAGAGCGTCTCAAAGATGAACTCTATTGATATTCAACTCACTAAAGCCGGTACAACGGGTGCTATGGTACTTGAGGTACCAAATTTTTGTCATTTTAGGAGAATTTTCAGTTCGTTAGCCCGATACAGCCTCCAGAAAGTATACGATTGATCAATTTTATGATTGAATATTGTTCAAGGAGTCTTACAGATGTACCCTATTGATTTTCAGTTGACTAGAGCGAGTACAGCGGGTCCTATAAATCCAGATATACTACATTTTTGGTTATTTTTAGAGAAATTTCGGTTTGTTAGCACGATACATCTCCCGATGTGTATACAAGTATAAAATTTATGATAGAATATTGTTCAGGGCCACAGATGCGGAAAAGTTAGTTTCAATCTTTAAAACCATTTATTTCGTACTGTTTTGTAAATAAACATGTTAAAATACATGTGTACAAATAGTTAAAATCAACAAACATTTAACAAATAATACTTATTAGAAATAAAGTTAAGAGAAAATTAAAATAATGAGTGTCTTAATTAAATAATAAATTTTTCGAGTCGACTTTATTATCTGTATGAAATGGAAAAATTAAACGCTGTGGTTATGGAGTGTGTAAGTGAGAGTGATACATATTATAAATTATTTGAAACCACTGCATAATATATATTATTTTTTGAATTTCCCTAAACCTTACTTGCAATATATAGATGTATTTAATATACACGCGGAATCTTATAATAAAAAGTATAATATGTTTAAATAAGAATTTTTTATTTTAATATTATTAATAATACTCATTATCATTATCAACCCAGGTGTTAATTTTAGAGTGTTTCTACATGTCCTAACAATAAATTATGGTTAGTAAGATAAAATTATTTACCTAATTTTATCTAGATTATTATTTACATAATTTCATTTAGATAATCGATTGTATTGAAAGTTAACCTCTCAACTAGCAGACTTATTTTGCCTTTTTGAGAACACCCATAACACTTTAACCACATTTTAGTCGTTTACAATTATACACTTCAACTGGCTTCTCAAAAAGTACCGCACCATCAATAATTTGTATTAATGATGGATTTGTTTGTTAAGATAATATTGCATTCCCAGCTATTATTGCACAAAACAGTACGAAACATTTAAACTCCCGCTCTTTCAAAATGGCGGCTGCGCTTGCGCTTGTCGTGTGATGAAAAGTACTATTACAATAAAATAATATCAAAGCCTTCAGACAAACAAGCAAGTTAATGAAAGTAATTAATTTCACAAAAGGGTGCTGTTTTTTATTAGAGAAAAACTACTAGAAATATGTAAGGCATTGAATTACATCTGGCAAAAAAGGCAAAATAATTTTTCTCTCTAGATATAATTCAATATCTGATAGTCTTAAATAGTTTTTCTTAAGTGATCAATTTGTAGTCGTTTCAATATCGGGAAAGCAACAGCGCTGAGAACAGTTAGAAGAGTGACGGATGCAATTTTGAGCATTTCTGACTCAATCATCAGATGGCCTATTGAGGATTACTTAGAATCTGTTAAAATTGCCTCCAATGAAATGGGTTTTCCAAATACACTTGGTGCTCTGGATGGGTGTTATATCCAAATACTAAGACTTAAATAAAATGGGCTATCATATATTTGCAGAAAGTATGTATTTAATATCAATATTGTCTCTATGTTTAATTATTTTGTACCTATTTTACAGGGTGTATGTGACCACAGATTGCTTTTTACACATTGTTATGTGGGAGAGGTCGGTGCAACCCTTGATGCTAATGTGTTGAAGAGAAGTGAGCTTTTTAGTTTTTCAACAGACAGAAAACTTGAGAAATTTCAAAATGATAGCCATCTTGTCGGTGATAAAGCATATCCTTGTATTCAAACTTTAATAGTTCCATTTAAAGATAACGGCCAATTAACAAATGCTCGCAACCATTTTAATTACCTCCTGTCAAGAGCAAGATGTTTGAAGTTTTTTGATATAAAAGACAAAGAATGGTCATGCAAGTGCATAATGGCATGCTGTGTGCTTCATAATATATGTATTTACCAAAATGATATAATATATTTTGAAGTTATTGCAGAGAATGAAGACCTTCACAAGAATTTGAGAGAAATTTTCAAAGGCTAGATTCTATGAAAAGGCAGAATCTATGTGACATGTAGAATAAAGATTATTGTTTTACTTGTTTTTTCATTTCTTAATTGAATGAAAGAGCTAATACAAATTAACGGAAATATTTTTAATACTGCATACAGTTTACAAAACATGTCAAAAATAACTAAAAACTCAAAGTAACATTTAAGGGATAAACACAAAAACTCAAAGTAACATTTCAGGGATAAACACTAAAAACACAAATGTATATACATCATATTCAAATATTTTATGATGACAGCCCCCAAAACAGATATTGGATTGGTTCATTGTCAGCAGCCTAACACAAAAAAATCTCTATAGGATCACAAAGAAGTAGTTAATTTTACTTTATTGGTATTTTTTTAAAGTTTTCTTTGGACCAGTCGAATATCTCTAGCCCCTGTTTCATTTATTTTCTCATTATGCCTGTTTTGCCTCCTATTATCGATGTCTGTAGTAGTGTACTGTATCTGTTTTTTTAACTCTCAATTTTTGTTAGTAATGATTTTGTTCAAATTTTCTTCATTACTACAGTCACTAGAAGAACCTTCAATTTCACCTTCAGTACACAGTCTCTATTTAGAATAGCCTGTACTGCCAATCGTATACATTGGGTTGAAATGTGGATCCTTAAAATATATATCATGAAAGTCATCAAAAAATATATATACATATACCTCCTGAATTTCCTGTACCATTTTTTTTCCTTCAATGTTTTATCGTATGTTTTTTTCAAGTTCCTCCATTTTTCAGAACAATTTTGCCCCGATTTATAAACAACAATTTTTTCCATTTTTTCACTTATTATTTCCCAAACCGCTTTTTTTGTTGTATTGAGGAGATTCGAATTTATGTTTACTTTCTTTATAAGTGACTATTAAAAATTTGGTTGCTTCATACGTCCAAAAATATTTTCCTACGATCACTACCCAAAGTAGGCTTTTGCACACTCAAATCTAACCGCAAAGTTGATGTTTTCCGTGATCTGTCATAATTTGACATTATTTCCGCTCTAGAGCGTACTTTTCAGCTCTCATGTTTTCATTTACAATAAACTAAAGAATGTTAGTAAATAATAGGTATATTAATAGTACATTATACACTAAGCGACTAAAGTGACCCCTTTAATCCCGCGGATGGGACCCATTTAATCCCCGAGGGAATCAATCCATATACATTTTCAATAAAAATAAATACTACTTAGGATGGACTTTTACGAAACTTGGCTGGGCATCGAGGACGGACTTCCATTTTTTTGTAGTAAGTCAAAGTGCGCCAATAAAAAAAATAGCGTAAAGTATTCGTGGATAACTGGTCTTTCAAACACGCGCGATTTTTCGAGCGCGACGGCGCAGTGTTATAAGGCCTTAAGATTAGACCGATTCAGACGTCATTTTAATTATTATTTTCTATCCTATAAACCCATCCAAAACACCTATGTTTATATTTGTAGTTAATATTTAAAAATATTCAGAGTGTATAACTAATTACTTCCAATATTTTTCGAACCTCAATGTGTTCAACCTTGTAAATGTCATCTTAATGTCGTTTACGACTTTTGTAAGTTTGAAATTGTCATTGGTTGCTTTTACGCCGTTTTTGATAGATAAAGTTAATTTTCCTCTCGAAACCTTGACTCAAAACATCAAATTGCAAGAGGTTATGGACACAGGAGACGCGTGAGACACCATTGAAGCTTCTGGAGTTTGTAATTTTTTGAATTTTTGTGTTAATAAGTGATATCATGAGCCGGCTTCCGCTGATCGAGCATCTAAAAGGGCACGAGAACTATGGCACGTGGAAATTCGCGGTACAGATTTATTTAGAACACGAAGAGCTTTGGGACGCAGTATAAGGCTTTTTCGTGTTTTTTTCAATTATTTGTTTAAAAATAAGGTGATGGTAGAAAAAATATTGTGTGCAATTCGAGCAGAAAGTGCGTTGCCGATTTCGGCAGATTGCCCGCGCTCCGCTGCCTCAAGCGGCAAAGTATCACTTTCCGCTCTTAATACACAAATAGCTATTGTTGCTTTCAGGATCAGTATTACTTTTGCTACATCCTGGAACTGGATTCTCAACAGTATTATTGTCACTTTTAAAATTCTGTTTCTCTTTCTCTCCATTCAAGCCCCATACTTTTTTATGTGCAACGTCCAGGGAAACGTTTTCAAAGTTCTTGAAACATGGATGTATTAAAATATTTGTGGACATTAATTCCTTGAGTGTTCCTAAGTATTGGTTGCAATACATGAGACCTGAAAATCATTTCTCCTAAAAAAAGTATTAATTACTATTATTTTTACAAAAATGAAACGCAAGCAAATTTATTTACCATAATATTTAGTACCTAGCAATTAAAAATAAAAACAGGAAACTACTACAAGCAAAAGCAGAACGACGAATATATTAAACTTTTATTCATATATCTCAGTTTTGTTTTTATCTTCGATGGCCCAAGAATCATTAATCAACAAAAAATAATAAACATTGCATGACAGATGACAGTCGAAACCAGAAGTAACCGGGCTCCTAAGGCTGGTTACTATTTTGACAGTTCATTAACCATATTTCAGGAAACCGTGTTCCAAAACTAACCAGATTTTCAGCAACCACAAATTTTTGGTTACTTTCGGGACGGTAAACCGCAAATCAGTTACTTTCGGACCATATCCTTAATATCAAATTGCATTGTGGGTACCTAGGTATAATAATTTTTTAACTTTAAATTTGCAGATGTTGATATTGATATACCACCTAGAGCTGCTGATACTGCTTGATTTTATTCCTGGATAAGCTGTTTGATTGTTTGAATTTCTGCCAAGAGACTGCCCCAGCAAGTAAACCCCTTAAAGGAGCCCTAATGAATAATTCTGAATATCATAATTATTGGGAGAAATAATTAACTGTATTGAAAACAATGAAATGTTTTAATGGTAGAAAACAACTATTGCAATCAATCTGTTCCATTAGTAAGGAACGTAATTTTTAGTATTAAAGGTTTTATTCAATTGAAAACGAAATATTCATACAATAGAGACTATTTTGTGTTAAGATCGCTTCAACAAGATAGTCTGGAAAAATTTTTTGGTGCCGTAAGAAGTTATGCTTACAGAGAGGTATCTCCAAGTGTGCAGCGTGTAGTACCAGCATTTAAGGCTTTGATGATTAATAATTTTATGTCAAAGCATTCTCAAAACAGCAATTGTGAGTCAGATGAGAGTGACGGAGCTCTTACAGATCTAGAAGAATTTTTAATAGGTCTCGAATCTCGAATCAACTCCAGTTCAACTAAGCTATGCACACTAACAATTCCAGCATCAGTTGCTTTACATCGCAAATCGCAAGTGGGTAGAAATATAGTTACATATATTACTGGGTTTATTGCTCGCAAAATGTTTCATGTTCATGTTGTCGGAATTATATACTGTACAGGAGTCATGAACAAGATACAGATTCTGTAGAAGCAAGGCAGTATGTACATTCTAAATTAACAAATCCTGCTACATTTTTTACCTTTTTAGTATCAGAATCTTTGTCTAGATTGTTCTATCGTATACCAAGATTGTGTTACAAACAAAATCTATTAAAAATTCTACAAAAAACGCTGTCAGAACGACTCTCTTCCAACCTGATAAATTGTGAGGAGCATACAAACATTGATTTCCTCATCTATAACGAGAATAACAGAATGACAAAAAAAGCGACACCTGCAACGTCCAACTCAAACGCCGTTTATGACGGTTAAAGTTTAAAATCTCATCACCCATTGTTCAATTCCCCACATGATTTCCCTTACTCTCACCCACTCTGAACAACACATAAATACGAATTCAACCCGACTTTCCTTGACTTCTCACCCATCCATCGTACAAAATGGTACTCACGTTATAATAATTCGTCGGCATTACCGGTATAAAACTGAACTAATCATTTCTTAATATCAGATAATGTGATAAATAATACTCATACAGCCAACACTCAGTGATACTATTAATTGTTCAGCAAAATGAACAATATGTATAATACATTTTAAATATACAACAGAGAAAGTGCAACCAAAATCATTTTATTCATCTACGTTACAACACATACCATACAACCACGGTGGTGGTTGGTCCCTTCGTAGTCAACATAAAAGTGAACAACCTTCCCGCATTTTGCGAAATCGCTAAAATAAAAACGAGAACGCGAAAGAACTCTCATTATTGGTCAGTGGAAAATTCGAGGTGGGTAAGGGAAATTCGCTGTCAAACCAGATGGGGAGTTAATGTTTGGTGTGGATTATTCAATGGTCGGTTAGTAGGCCCATATTTTCTTAAAGGCTATCTCAATGGTCAGAGATATTTAAATTTTCTAGAAAATGACCCACCAGCGTTACTGGAGAATATTCCTTTGAATAAAAGAAGATATATGATATGGCAGCAAGATGGCGCACCCCCACACAATAGCGGTATTATAGTAAATTATCGTAATGCTATATTTCCAAACAAATGAATTGGAACTCATGGACCTTTTCAATGGCCCCCAGGATCGCCGATGCTGTCACCCCTAGATTTTTTTGTATGGGGATACATAAAGAGGCTGGTTTATAATGAAAAACCTGTAGACACGAAGGATTTCAAAAATAAAATTAGACAAGCTTTAATAACCTTACGCAAGAGATGAGAATTGCGGCATGTACACGTGAACTACTTAGACTGTTCGTTGCTTGTGTTGTTGCAGACGGAGGCCATTTTGAACATCTTTTATAAAATCACTGTAAAGTTGAAATGTTTTTGGTTATTGTTGCAAATAAACATTATAATTATCCACCTGAGTACCCTCACTTGAATTTGAAATAAAAAGCTCTTTCATTTGAGCTAAGTTTGATCCCCTCCTTCCATTAAATTTTTTTAATTGCGACGTCACAGATATCCTGTATACCTCGGATGACATTACTGTAGGTCTCAATAACATCACCCATTTCTTAAATAAACCTATTCGTTAATTCCTGAGTTACAGCCTGTAAAAAAATCTTGGACACCCTGTATTGTCGATACTATTTAAGTTAGTTCAAATTGGGTCCATTACACTACTACCTGATTGTCCGATGTATGTGAAACCACCTTGAAAATAATCATATATGCCGTTTAGTACGATAAAGACCAGATTCTTAAATGACTCAACCGATAACGTTCCTCTAAGTGTGACAATACAGTCTTTACTTTCGCGAAGTTCAATGTTTATAGAACAATCCCGAAGATCCCTACTACTAAAGTTATTGAGAGGACTTAGTCTTCCATTAAAATCGCCAAAAATAATTACTAATCAGCTGGAAACTTACTGATAATACCTCTCAAAAGTTCAGAACAAATATGGTCGTTTAGCCCTGGTTTTAAGTACACTACAATTAAGAAAAAAAGATGAGATTTATTTGTATGCTTCAACAATTTTAACAGACGTTACTATTAATGAAGTGGAAAATTTTGAATTCCCATTTTTAGATACATAAGTGAATTATTTAAATTTTGATACTCAAACAATAAGCTAAGTTTCTGGTTTCGTACAACTTTTAATTGCGAATAATGTAATGCTAATTTGCAGACAGATATTTTAGATGTTCATCATAGTTTCACTTCCTTCAAAGACAATGCTGATAAAACACGTCTGATTTACGTACAAAGAGAAGTCGTTAAATTTCTTTCAATACTGCATAGCTCTGTTATCATATTATATCACTTTTAAGTGGTGTACAAAATAATACTGAAAAAACTGAACACTTTGCAAAAGGTCATATACATTTTATTTGGTTTCCCTGTAAAGCATACATATTTGCTCAACTCATAATAGTTTGTGTCCCCTTATTAATTAAAAAATATAATGAAATTAACTGTCTAGACCGTTACTTCGTGGAATCTACTCATATTAGTGTTTTAAATGAAACTCAATGTTTCTAGCTAATTCCACATTATAATGAAAAATGTTGAAAATTCTAAAAAATTGACAATTGTTTCGATAACTGAATATCATCGTCAGAATGACAGAAGTTACATTTCATTTGATCCCTACTTGATGTTTAGTAGTTATTTTTGGCAAGACCAAGAAGTGACCTACCTTGTGATTGACTTAATATATGTTAATAGAGAAAAAAGAAGATGTGATATTACAAATATTGAACCTTAGATATTATTAGCCCTATGGTGATATCCTGGATATCATTTTTCCAATTAAGATCAGTATAACTGTGCAATGATATAGAAAACCAGGAAAACTATATCTGCTGATCTTTACAATTATCACTTAAGAAGACAGTTTAATAGTGGAGAACTCCCTAGATTTATCTGTTCATTGACGACTTCATATTGTGGGTTTCTTAAGTGCCTTCTAATTTCCAACTCTTCAAGGAAATCTAGTTCTTGTTTCTCATCACAAATATGTAGTACTTCTAGTTCTGTGTTAGGTGTCAATGAATGATTGGTGTCAAGTAGATGTTTTGCGTAATGGGATTTATCTGGTTGTTTTAATCTGTATGCTCGTAAGTGTTCACTGTATCGGATTTCTATATTTCTAAGGGTCTGACCCAAATAGACAGCATTACATTCTGGACATTTGAGCTTATATATACCTGCTTTCTTTAATGGTGGTATTTTTGTTTTTACATTCAACAATTTTGTACTTACGTTACTTTCTGTTTTATTTTGGTATAGATATGTAGATGACATATTAGCTTGTGTTATAGATAGTGAACGACAATTAGATATATTTTTCAACCACATTTATAATTTACACCCAAAATTAAATTTACATTAGAAGTTGAAGAAAATAACTCAATCAATTTTCTTGATTTAAAAATTCAAAGAGTTAATATTGTACTTCTGTATTCAATTTACCGAAAACCAACACATACTGATGTAGTTCCAATCACCCCATATCACATAATCTAGAGGCATATAATTCAATGAACAGATAAATCTAGGGAGTTCTCCACTATTAAACTGTCTTCTTAAGTGATAATTGTAAAGATCAGCAGATATAGTTTTCCTGGTTTTCTATATCATTGCACAGTTATACTGATCTTAATTCGAAAAATGATATCCAGGATATCACCATAGGGCTAATAATATCTAAGCTTCAATATTTGTAATATGACATCTTCTTCTTTTTTTCTATTAACATATATCAAGTCAATCACAATGTAGGTCACTTCTTGGTCTAGCCAAAAATAACTACTAAACATCAGGTAGGCATCAAATGAAATGTAACTCCTGCATTCGGACGATGATATTCAGTTATCGAAACAATTGTCAATTTTTTAGAATTTTCAACATTTTTGATTATATTGTGGAATTAGCTAGAAACATAGAGTTTCATTTGAAAAATATAATGATAGTAAGAGAACTACAAACAAATTTTTTTTTGGTAACTTAAGGTACTGCGTTTAATTTCTATTTTGTTTCAGACATGGAAATAGGGAATCTGGTTTGTAACTCTTTTTTTATTAAAATGTTCGTTGTTTTTGATGTAAATAATTTTAAAATATCAATGTGCAATTTGATTAAGTTTATTAAATATAATGTAATGTAATTTTAGTAGAAATATGTAATTTTGTTGAAACCACACGTCGTCAAAGTTAATCGGAAGAGTGCGAACGGCAGGAATAAATTCCCACTTATCAACCAGGTCGAAGTAGCCTAACTTCGACTGAGTCAAGAGTGATTCTTTAGTTGACGTTTCTTTTCAAATTGACTCTGGGTTTTATGACTAAGAAATATATTTAATTTAATTTCGCTTGATTTGGATCTTTGATAATTTCATTCTCACAGTTTTTTCGGCCTTTGGATGCTGTTGTTCACCAACGAAGATCCATGTTTCTTTTTTTTACAATTTAAAAAAATTGGATAAATTATTTCGATTAATTTTTCTCTTGTAATGAATTGAATGTGGAAAACTCTTAAAATAAGTTTCCTCCCAGTTGCTTGAAATGTGTGGGATGGGGAAACTTTTGTCTTTGTATATTTAGTGGGAAATAAGAAGAGAAGTAATCAGCTGTGGCTATAATTACCTATTTTCATTATTTTTCATTATACATATACATTTATTGATACAAATACTTCTAATGCTACAAAGAAGATTTTGCTCCGATGTCTTTTACCTTGAGGACTTAACAAATTTAAATTACCAATATTTTCTCTTGATAACCGCCTATACTTTTAACCACAATGAAACAAACTACCTAAAACTTCTGCCGACGCTAATGTCTATCCGTCTTTCAGCGGGCTCCAATGTAAACCATGATGAGACCCTCATTAAAATATGTAAATGCTACCCACAAACTAAATCATAAAGAACGTGAGGAATTTTACATTAACTCACTTTACCCCATTATTATATTTACTTTCTTGTTAATGGTTCTTCATTCATCATTTACAATATTTATAATCAAGGCTATAGCTACCTCCTCCCTTAAATATTAATTAAAATCGAATCTCTATGCAAAAGATGCAGGGAGGTCTTCAAATTGAAGTGGATGATATAAACATTTCCGATGAAATATACAGAGGATTTCAATGAAAACTGTCTGTCTTATATAAATCGAAAGGCGCCAATTTTATAAAAAAGTAGAAAAATACGTCACAAATCATATAAAGGGGTCGTCTTTTTTGGCTCGTATCAGAATTTAATCATAGAAACAGTTTAATTCGTAGCAAATTAGTAAACAGTAATATAGTGTTCAAATTGTCTTCTATTGGTTTTTAATAATACAATCGAGCTTTAAAGCTTTTCGCACATCGTGTTAACATTTCTGGGTTTATTTGTCGACATTCCTGAACAGTCCGCTGGCGTAAATCATCTATTGATAGATAGATCGATAGATAAATTTTATTGTATAATGGAAAAATATAAATTCTGATTACAATGAGTTCGATTGAACAATTAAGAAAAAAATACAAATATAAATGTAAATAAAATAAACAGTGAACATAAAAAAGAAACAACATTAAACTTACGATTCAAAAATGTGAAGGTATTATACCAATTGAGCTTGGAATCCTCGGGACCAGATCACACCTCTGGCGAACACACTGTTCTTACTCATTCAAAATGAAAGAACGCATTTTTAGTATAGCCAGTAGAGCATGAATTATCCTCGTCAGACTCCGAACATCATCAGAATCCAAAAGCAATGTTAAGTGATTAAAACATTTCAAATCCTCAAATAAACGAGAATCTCTAAATTTGTTATATATAGGACAATCAAACAAAATGTGATACAGAGATTCATAGAACATATTTATCGCGTTGCCACAAAGTAAGTTACATTACGATAGGAAATTTTTAATGTGGCATTACTAAATGTACGCAATTGAGCTATTAATAGGGAAATATAAATGGGAGCTAATCTATAATGATAATTGTTTGTATAATGTATTGATAAGTGCTTATAAATAAGAAGCTACGAAGATCCTGCCATCGTTTGGCAGGGCGAAGTTCATTCCTTGCAAGTACATAAATTACCTACAAGCAATACTCTTCCACTTAATCTGAAAATTAAGTGACTTGAACTACAATCATTTATCGATACTTTTTCCCTTCTATCTTTTAAATAGTTACCCAACAATTCCCGTGCACCTGGAGAGAACCCTATAAATTTAAGAATATTTAACATTAAATCATAATTAATTGTATCAAATGCGCGGCTAAAATCTAACAAAATCGTATATTGTTTAACATCAGATGCAGCTATGATATCGTCGACAATATGCGGGGCAGTACAGCTGTAGCCTTTCCTAAATCCTGATTGTACCTCAGGTAATAAAGAATACTGCTGAGTATATTCTTTAATTTGTACTTCTACTGTTCTCTTAAAATTTTTTGACATAGTAGGCAATATACTTATACTCCTAAGGTCCTTCATTTTCGTTGGATTTTGTTGCTTCGGTAACACCGTCACCACATCACTCTTCCACACCGATGGAAACAAGTTTCTTGTCAAGCAGAAGTTTATTATGTGAGTTATATTTATACCATCACACCCCCTTGCGTTTGTTTTAATTTGTGATAGCTGTGTACACAAAATAATCATTTATTTCTTCAAATTCAAAATTTCCATTATTTATTTGGTTATTATTGTAAAATTCTAAAACATTCTTGGACGGTTTTATATCAGGAACCGAGTTTATATATAAAGAAATTATTCAGTTCGTCAGGCTTGCATAAAGTTTCTGGAATTTTATTATACTACCAAAACTGCCATCTACGGATGTTAGTAAAACTTTGCGCCATTTACACGTCTCAAGTTACTCTAGAAAGAATAAAATTTCTATTTAATAAACAATTAAATTATCTAATCAAATTCAAATCACAAAATTTTTTGAAATTACGTGAAATACCATGTCGTATATTAAATTTATCCATCTTTTTCTATTTTCAATTGATACTTACAAAGATACATTCTTCCAAATAATTCTCAATTTATTGACTGAAATTTATTCAGATAAAATTTTTATATATACATAGTTATTTTCCAACTAATTTTGAGCTGATCTAAAAAATCATTTGGCAATAAAAAAATTTATAAGACTTGGCCCAATTTTTGGTATATAATTTCAGTCAAATTGAGAATTATTTGGAAGAATGTTTCTTTGTAAGTATCAATTGAAAATAGAAAAAGGTGGATGTATACGACATGGTATTTTACGTGATTTCAAAAATTTTTGTTTGTTTATTAAATAGAAATTTTATTCTCTCTAGAGCAGTGGTGTCAAAGATACGGCCCGCGGGCCAAGACCGGCCCTCAAGACATTCTAATCCGGCCCGCTTTGCTGGAGTCAACCAATCACATAGGCCTGCTGTGAATGGTTGAAAATATGCCAACAATAGTTAGAAATTAATGTTATTATGTTTTAAAATCTTGTAATTTTATATTTATATTCTATAAATATTATAATTAATTGATATAATTGAACATCCTCCACGGGTGTATTAACCAAACGTGTCTAACCAATCATGGCCAACCCGAGCATTTTACTGTACTCTACGGCAACGTCGCCGATGCAATGCCAGAGACGAACAACAGGGCGGGGGAGTGTGCTGTGAACAGTGCAGCAGTCAGCTCAGTCAGTAGCCAGACAAACGTTGTTCACAAGAATATTTATTCTTTTGCGTTGATTGTGCTTGTTGTGTGTAATTTATTTGAGTGCGCCTTGCGTCTGTTGTAATGTCTTCTAATAAACGATGGAAAGTTGATAGCGAGTGTCGAGTTTTTCAAAGTAAGTGGGAACTATTGTATTTTTTCATTGAATGGAAAGGCGAACCATTTTGCTTGATTTGTAATCAAACTATTGCTGTTGCAAAGAATTCAACTTGAAAAGACACTAAGACACCCATCATAAAGAGAAGTTTGACAAATTCTCTGACGAGATCAGACTAGAAAAACTAGAATGTTTTAAAAGTAAATTGAAGGGACAGCAATCGTTCTTTACAAAGGCCAAAGTTGATAGTGAGAATGCTATGAGAGCGAGTTATGTAATTGCACTAAAAATTGCAAATAAATCGAAACCTTTTAATGACGGCGAATTTGTTAAGGAATTTATGTTAGATGTGGCTGAGATTTCATTCCCATCCCAGAAACAATCTATTCAAGATATACCCCTGTCCAGAAATACAATTGCTGGCAGAGTAAATGAGTTGGCGGATAATTTGCATAAGCAGCTTAGAGAAAAAGTGAAAGAATTTATTTTTTATTCCATTGCTGTCGATGAAAGTACCGATATCAAAGATACAGCGCAGCTTGCTGTGTTTATTCGCGGAATCGATAAAAACTTTTTCATTACTGAAGAACTATTGAAATGTGTACCTTTGAAGGATACTACTACAGCTCAAGATATTTACCAGGCGATTGAACAATTAATTCAAAATAATGAACTTGATTGTGGAAAATTATGCAGTATTACGACTGATGGTGCACCAGCCATGGTTGGAAAAAATGCTGGTGTTGTAACGAAAATACGTAAGAAAATTTCAGATGAAGCTACACCTGAACACGAATTTGTGGGGATCCACTGTATGATTCATCAAGAGTCCTTGGCATCTAAAATACTTAAAATGGATCATGTCATGAAGCCAATAATTAAAATTATAAACTTCATTCGGAGCAAAGGCCTAAATCACCGTCAATTCACACAATTTTTAAAAGATCTCGATGAAGCACATTCTGATATTATATACTTTAGAGAAGTTCGTTGGCTTAGTCGCGGTTCAATGTTAAAACGATTTTTCGAATTGCGTGAACATATTGTTAATTTTATGGATCAAAAGGGAAAACCAATTAATCATAGCGACGAATGATGGCTTGATTGTGCTTTTCTGGTGGATATGACGGAGCATTTCAATAACTTGAACATTAAGCTTCAAGGCAAAAACATGATTGTCACGCAAATGTACTCAAATATACAGGCGTTTGAGATAAAATTAAAGTTGTTGGAGTCCCAATTGCGAGATCAAGTACTTCACCACTTTCCTAGTATTCGAGCACGTGGTACGTACAGTGCAGAGAAACTAACAGAGTTTGCTACTCTTCTACTTGATCTTATAACGGAGTTTGAAGGTCGTTTCGAAGATTTTCGCGAATTGAACTCCTGTGAATTTCCTTTGTTTAATAATCCATTCACCTTTGAAGTTGCCAAGGCGCCAACAAATATGCAAATCGAAATAATAGAGTTGCAATGTGACACTGTTTTAAAAGACAAGTTCAAGGAAGTTGATATTTTGACATTCTACTCAAAATATTTTAAAAGTCATGGTAACTATCCCAACATGAGCAAACACGCTGCTCGTATTTTATGTATGTTTGGAAGTTCATATATATGTGAACAGATGTTTTCAATAATGAAAATCAACCAGTCTAAACACCGTTCGAGACTGACAGATGAACATCTTCAAGCTATTCTGAAAATTAGTACATCTGATTTGACACCAAACATCGACGACATAATGAAGCTGAAACGATGTCAAGTATCTGAGTCATCGAAATAGTTACTATACTAAACTTTTATTTATCTATTGTATAGATATAACTTTTTTTTATTTTATGTTATTTTATATATTTCGTTGAATAAAGATTTCCGTTATGACATATAAACAAACTTTTTTTAAGCCGGCCCCCCAAGCATGCCTCGAAGAAAAAATGGCTCTCATGTAAATTGAGTTTGACACCCCTGCTCTAGAGTAACTTGAGACGTGTAAATGGCGCAAAGTTTTACTAACATCCGTAGATAGCAGTTTTGGTAGTATTTCAATTATTTTTGTAGTTTAATCTTTTAATTCGTTCTATTGTTCATTTAGTGATTCGTTTTTTTTACACTATCTTCAAAATATTTTCTTCAATTTTTCGAGTATGGTTTAAGCCAACTAGATAAAGTGTGGCCAGTCTTTTTTTGGTAATATATATATGTAGATAATTGAATTTTTAATGTATTTAGTTAGTGTTATTGTTGTGATTTTCTTTTAACGTTTTATTGAAGTTTTACTTATTTACATTTAGAACACTTGATGAGAATCATCTTATGACCTTTAGAGTTTTTGGTTGCCGGGGATTCAATAAGGGGGAGACGAGAGAATATTGTGACGGACAACTTCAAAAAATCGACTTGGACTGTAAATTTAGGTATTTTTAGAATAAAATTGTTATATTCACCTAGACAAACGAAAACAAACCTACATTTTAGGGTCTCAACCGGGATGCAGATAAAATTATAGTCGAAGCGAAAACGAGTTGACATTTTCCTGACGTTTGGGATAACAGAAATATTATTGAGAAAAACTATTTTGAAGAAGTTATTTACGAAGGGGAACCTAATTTTGAAGGAGACGGAACTGAAGAAGACGGAAGTAAGAATACTTCGAGCAAAGTAGCATAAGACGTGAAAAGACGGGAGTAAGACGACTTCGAATATAAGCAGACGAAAAAGTAAAAAGACGGAAGTAAGAATACTTCGAACAAAGCAGCAAAAGACGTGAAAAGACGGGAGTAAGACGACTTCGAATACAAGCAGACAAAGAAGTAACACTTGTGGAAGGGAGTAAGAAGACTTCAAAGAAATTCAGACGTAATTGCATATTATTATTTTGGAATAAACAAGGTACGATACATTTTTCCAATAGACGAGCTAGATAATCATATTACACCAGCTGTTAATAGAAGATATAATTGCTTTAATTAGTTTGATTGGATTACGTTATCAATTATTTTGATTTATTAATTCATTTTCGTTCCATATTTTGTAAACGTCACGATATTCAGGTTCATTTTGATAATTGCCGAATAAGAAATAAGTTGCAACTTGACTTGTTATAAGTTCATTTGAATTTTGAGGCATAAGGTGAATTCTGTTTGTAGTATTATTTGATTAGTTATTTCAACATATTTATACATATCAATTTATTTCAATTGCGTACAATGACTAATTTGGGAGATATTCCAAGAATCGGAAAAAATATTTCCAGTAGTTCACTTAAGGCAGTACAGGCTTTACATGTAGTCGCCTTTGGAATCGAGGGGGAAGGTAGGAAAACGCGAGAAGAGGTACGTGAATTTTCTGGTTTCCATTTAGACAGAAAGTCTTCGGAATATGCACAAAAAATAAATGAGGTAAAACAAAAAGTGCAGTTGCCTGATCTTATTGCTATTTGTAATATACTTGATCTTGATTATTCTGGTAGTGATGAAGAAGTAGTTGCACGCATTTGTTCCTTCATGAATGACCTACAGTCAAATGATGAAAATGAAGTAACAGATGATGAAGTGGAAGAAGAATCGGAAGGTGAGGTGAGCTCCGATGAAGATGAGAATGAAAATAATGGAGTTAACAAGAATAGCGAATCTTTTGAAAATATGAAGCTAAAGAGTTCGTTTTCATTGACATTCAAAGACGTTGAGGATAGTATTAGAACTTTTGATGGAAGAGACAATTATCCAGTTCGAAAATGGATTGAGGATTTCGAAGAAATTTCTAAGCTGACAGGATGGAATGAATTGCAGAAGTTGATATTTGCGAAAAAATCATTGAGAGGACTTGCTAGGCTATTTATTCAGTCAGAAAGAGGAATTACAAAATGGATGATTTTTAAAAAAAAGTTAATTGCGGAATTTGAAGTGAAAGTTAGTAGTGCTCAAATACATAAATTACTGATGACAAGAAAAAGGCGGAGGGAAGAGTCAGTACAAGAGTATGTACTAATAATTCGAGAGATCGGAAGTAGAGCAAATATAGAGTCTGAAGTTTTGATTCAATATATAATTGATGGTATACAGGATGATACATCAAATAAACTTATTTTGTATGGTGCAAAAACGTTTGGTGAATTCAAAGAAAAGGTTAGGCTATATGAACAAATTAAAACTTCTAAAACTAAACCGTTCGAAGAGAGAAACCGAGAGGGAAAACACATAAAGGAATGGAAAACTGAAACTAAGAGATTTAAAGACGAGAAAGGGAATAAGAAAAGTAACCTGCGATGTTGTTTTAACTGTGGAGGCAAAGGTCATTTGTCCAACGAATGTCCCGATAAAGCGAAAGGACCAAAGTGTTTTGTTTGTTCTGGTTATTGGCATGTATCAAATAAATGTCCAGAGAAGAATACTGGAAGAGGAAGTTCAAATATGACGATAGTTGAGATGGTTCCAAAAAATAGCGTTAACTTGAATATTGATAATATTCAATTAATAGCACTTTTGGATACAGGAAGTGATATCACTGCGATACGACAAGACGTATACGAAGCATACTTCAAAGATATAAAAATAAATGAAGAATTTATTACTCTTAGAGGTATTGGGTCAAACAAAGTAATAACAATGGTATCTTCCAATAGAAATGTCTTCATTAATGGAGAGGAGTTATTTCTGAAAATCCATGTTCTTCCTTCTGAAGCGTCAAACTTCAAGGCGATTGTGGGAAATGATGTTTTAGCTCAAGTAGATGTTATCTTTAGAGATGGTGAAATTGTTGTTTTTAAGAAGGAAAAGCAGAATTTTCTGTGGAAGATAACAATAGACGAAGAAGCTGATAGAGAAACTGATATATGTGATGTTACACATATAAAAAATAAAAAAAATTCGGGAAGAATCAAAGAAACTTATAAAAGAATATTATCCAGAGAAGATTATGGAAGCTGATGTTAAAATGCATATTCTATTGAAGAATGAAGAGCCAATATACCAAAGTCCGAGAAGGTTAGCTGTACCAGAAAAAGAAGAGGTTGAGGCGCAAATAGAAGAATGGCTAGAAGAAGGAATTATAAGATGTAGTTCATCTGACTTTGCTAGTCCAATAGTTCTTGTTAAAAAGAAAGATGGCAGTACTAGAATATGTTGTGATTACAGGAAACTTAACAAAAACATAGGAAAGGATAGATTTCCTCTTCCTTTAATCGAAGATGTGTTGGATAGATTGCAGGCTGCTAAATACTTTAGTACCATCGATCTGAGGAATGGATTTTTTCACGTTGGAATAGAAGAAGAAAGTATAAAATATACCGCATTTGTTACATACCACGGTCAATTTGAATTTCTAAAATGTCCTTTTGGATTATGCAATAGTCCATCAGTTTTTCAGAGATTCGTGAGTACTGTTTTTAGAAAATTGTTGCTGAAAAATATAATGCTTTATTATATGGACGATATAATAATAATAAGCTCTATAGAAGGAGAAGGACTTTAAAGGTTAAGAGAAGTTATTCAGGTTGCGAAAGACTATGGTCTAGACATAAAGAAGAAGAAATGTCAATTACTAAAAACGCAGATAGCATTTTTAGGATTTATCATTGCGGGTGGGAAAGTCCAACCCTCAAATGAGAAGACTTTGGCAATCAGGAATTTTCCACAACCAACGACTCTTAAACAAATTCAATCTTTTCTAGGCTTAACAGGATATTTTCGCAAGTTCATCTCCTCATATTCCATTATCGCGAAACCTTTGAGTGATCTTTTGAGGAAGGAGCGAAAGTTTGTTTTTGGTGACGAACAGAAAGAGGCGTTTGAGAGACTCAAAAAATATCTTGTAAACCAGTAATAAACATTTATAAGCAGGGCGATGAAACGGAATTGCATACAGACGCGAGCAAATATGGTTATGGAGCCTATCTGATGCAGAAGTCGAGCGAAGATAATAAATTCCATCCAGTTTACTATGAGCAAGAAAACTACACCGGCTGAGGAAAAATACAGTAGCTATGAACTCGAAGTGTTAGCCATAATTCAAGCAGTGAAGAAATTTCGAATATATTTACTAGGAATACAATTTAAAATTGTTACTGATTGTTCAGCTTTCCAGAAGACGATGACTAAGAAGGATTTGACCACCAGAGTTGCTAGATGGGCTTTATTATTGGAGGAGTATTCATATGAAATTGAACATCGCAAAGGGAGCAGGATGTCTCACGTAGATGCTCTAAGTCGTTATCCAGTTGTTCTGGAAATTACGAAGACGTTTATTGAAGAAGATGGAGTTATAGAACGACTTAGACGAGCACAAGAAATGGACGAACACATATTAGCGATAAAGAAGATATTGAGTACAGAAGATTATGAAAATTTTTTAGTTAAGAATCATATACTTTATAAATTTGAGAATGGAAAGGAGTTGGTAGTAGCTCCAAAAGCAATGCAGATGGATATAATAAAAAGAGCACACGAGATTGGTCATTTTGCACTCCCGAAGACAGAAGAAGTGGTAAGACGAGAATTTTATATTCCAAAGTTGAAAGAAAAAATTAAAAAATGTTTGGGAAATTGCATCAGATGGAAGAAGTGTTAAGCTGAAAGTGGGCAATATGAGTACAATTTCAATGATGAAGACATTTGAGAACTCAAAAAGAGGTGAACATATCCAAATCCGTTATCACTTTATCGAAGATTCATGTATTAAAAAGAAAATTTTAATTGATTACATTAATACTAGCCAAAATTATGTTGATTTGTTTACAAAAGGCTAGAATCAAAATTAAATCATTTAGAAAACTGAAATGATAATTGTATTTATATACGCATTAGTTATAATATTATGTAATTGTGCACTCATTATTTTTGTTAGGATTTTTAGAAAATGTATTTTGATTTCTTTTGTTTGTTTACGTTTTCAATGAAATGTATTGTTTATAATTTTGCGTCATAAAATCAGCTGTTGCTGTCAATTGCCGTTATTAGGTTAGAATAACAATAATATTCCATTGAGGTGATGTGTTAAGTAAAATTAGGAAATTCGCGATATTATGCTTAGGATTCCCATTGATAGATGGCGCTACAGTCTGTATATCTGTCATGTATGTCGTAGCTTGTCACTGTCAGTCAGTAGCAGATTGTTGTTGTGTCTGTATATAAATATTATAATTCGATTAATAAATTAATCCGTGAACTAATAATAAGCTTTTAATTGCCCACATCAATCAATATCAAGTAAACGACTAATATTTGGCGAGTGTTGGATTAAATAAACATATTCAAAAGACTTTTTATAATTCGCGTATAAAAGAGGCTTCATTATAACATTGCTTACAGTGTCACAATGAAGTCTCTTTGAACACTTTTTTAGTAATTTTTAGTATCATACAGTTGGTTATTGTATGTAGTATGTATTTTTATTTGACATTTGACTTTAACCTTGAAACAAATTATAAAATGGTCTACCGTTATTCTAGCTAGCAAATTATCATTTTAAATGGTCTTAAAGGTAAATTTGAATAAATTATGTATTAAAATATTATTAAATAAAGTACGCTAACGATTATTCATCAATGATTTGTCAATTGTTTATTTTTCTATTGTTTAGGATCAATATATAGGTATACATAACGTTCGATTTTTGGGATAAATTACCAGATATCTATGTGAAGATGTATTATAGAAATAATTATGTTCATGATATAATATAAATAGATCGCAGGCATATATGAAGAAACTCTTTTTTAAACAATTATTCATCATCTGTTTGCTTAAATGAATATTTGTTTACAATTTACATAATTATTCGATAATAATATATCAAAAGTCAGAAGTACTGAATAAAACCATCTGTGATCTGACCAATCAGGAATCTATAGAATTGCCAACTCCAATTCAAACCAGTCCTCCCAGTTTAAAAACAGGGATTATGTAATTTTATTTCATTTAAAAAATTAAATAAATACGAATTATAAAAAATATTGTGTAAAACTTGTGTCACAATGACTTTCTGTAGTAACGAGTCATTGTGACACTTGTTTTACAAAGAACTATTTCATCATCCCGTTTAATAATTTACGATTTTGGAATAAATGTTGTGGACAATATGTAACGCGGAATATTTATATTGATTCAAAGTTTAAGATTTATCGGAAAATGATCGGATATGTATTGATCATCAAGTACAATAAACTCTTCGACAATGTCCAGTTTATCCAAGCTACAAAAACGCAAGTCGATAACACTTTGGCCCAAGGTGAGGCCCAGCGTGCTCTAAAATTCTCAGTCAGACATAAGATGAGGTTATATATATGCTTAACTCCATTCAAATGGATGGGATACTAATTGAAGAAACCCCAATTGAGTTTTCCTTTAGTGACGATGTAGATGAAGTTACTACTTATTTTTTATGACCCGACCAGTGATTTTGTTAGGACAAAACTTGACTTCAATTGAATCTTGTTCTTACTAGAAAAAACTAGTATTAATTAACTATCACCTAGTCATATTTTCAGTAAGATTATTAGAATGTATTCTTCTAGTAAGACCGGGGTTTGCATGAAATTAGGGCATTAATGTAATAATTACATTACTTTGTAATTATTTTTGTTGATGTCTAAGAACTTGCCTGGGAATGACAATTACGTTTCCGCCGAGATAGCTGGAATAGTTAGGAAAGATGAACAAACAGATAGGTAAGGGCGATGTATAGTATATTACGTAACGAGTGCGGAAAGTGACATTTTTCACACGAGTGGGGAGTATTGTCTTAGGAGACGCAAGCCGAGTGAGATAATCCCACGAGTGTGAAAAATCACTTTCGCACAAGTTATGTACACTATTTTTGCTACGACCACGCGATATACTTTTAACGAATCAGGCATGTACAATCTTTTGTTTTTATGTAGATGTGAGAGGTTTTATATATGTGTATTTGTAATAACTATATAGTTTTGATTACTTGAAAGTGGCCCAGAAAATTGTCATGTTTATGCGATGAATAACAGTGCCTTCATAAAAAAGTTAGAATAAATATTGGTACACAAAATATTACGAACATTTATTTTAACAACTAACAACAATTGGAAACAGAACATCAGAAATAAAACTGTTTTTGTTACATAAATATTGCGATTCAGAATTAATTATTTATTTGAATCACTGTAAAAATTAAAAGTAAAATTATTATTAGTGCAATTTATAAATTGCAATGGTGTATGTGCAAGATTGTTTTCGATATTTTCTCGGATGTTACTTGTAATTGTACTTGAAGTTGAGGGATGCTGATTAATATTTTCTAATATCGCTGATTCTGCAGTATCTTTGGATCCTCCTTGCACAGCGTCTACAATTTTGGATTCAACATTTATTCTATTGGTAGTCGAGTCGTCTATATATCCCTCAGCGACAGTAGAGGATTTCCATCTACCAATATTTTGGCGGACGATCTTCTTAGACAATGACTTGTGTAGGCATTGTCAAGTTTTAAAAATTTGGCAACTGCAGTAGGTAAAGAACCTATTTTGTTTATACCTACAACTTTGGTACATTTTTTGTTTTGGTAGTTGAGAAAAGATCTTTTCTCATGTGTTGCGAGTCTTAAATCAGCGTCTTTTTTATATTTTTCATAGAATATATCTGGAGCTTGTGTTATGAAATCGTTTATTTGCAAGGTGGTTAAGATAGACGATTTCTTTGGTTTATAACCATCATCCTTCCTTTTTAAAAATGCCTTTGTTTTTAGATATTTAGCAATATCTACATTGTGGTTTATATATAAAGTAGTACGCAGCATAGAATATATTGACCACAATGTATTTGGCCGTACTCTTTTGGATAATTCATCCATATATGCAAGTAGTACATTTTCGGAAAATTAACTTTTGATATCTTTACCTTTTCTCCAGTTTATAAATTCTTCATATGTACGTTCATATCTGGCTCGTGATTTTGTAGTTAGGATTTTTAAGCATTTTATTCTTGCTGCTTCGACAATTTCTGGCGGAGTGCATTCACTATCGCTATTACTGTCGTCCATATCCATAGTTTTTTTAGGTTTCTATCAAATATTGTACATCTGTACGTAGATAATCAACAGATAATTTTAATATAATCACTGTAAAAAAAGCTTTTGACACTTTACATGAATTGTTCGACGCCTACTTTTTCAAAAAAAAAATATTAGCACGACGTTTATCATGTTGCCTACCTGTAGGGGATTGAAAGTATTAATTAGCTGTTTTAAGGATTCATTGTTCAAACTATGCTCCAAATAATTGACAACGGATATTTTTTGTTGTAATAACATGAAAGTCCAAGAAATGTTGATGTAAAAACACTTTATTTTTAAGAATAAATAAACTGTTGTGTATATTTTCTTAGCGCTATAAGTATCTTTGATAAGAACACAACGTAACAGCTATGGAATGGCCGAGCGGGCTAAGCGCCCGTACACTCGATTTCTGACAAACAGTAAGGTGGTTCGAAGCCGGGCTCGGTGTTTTTTTTTTAATTTCAAATGAAATAAATAAATTATATTATATCGACAAATCAACTTAGGAAATACGCATTTGACATATACATAGATTTGCGAGGTAAATAGACTAGCATTTCAACCTTCAATTTGACAGCTTTTTTATCCAAACACGTATGGACAAGTTTTTTTTCCGTATGCGTATAAATAAAGGCCACTTTCCATAGAACTAGACAGTGCGATTTATGTCACTTTCCTATGTGGTCGTAGGAAAAACTATTTTTTAACAATACTACCATTGTATAAGGATAGGCCTATCCTTATACAATGATACTACTAACAAAACTTTTTAATAAAAATGGTTTGCTTATTACAACAGAATTCTCTGCTATTACGAAATACTTTGCCATAATTGCAAGTACAATTCAGCAAAATAATATATTTCACTATAGTAAGACGACTTTGCATAGCAGCTTTAATTTTCATTGATACATTCAAAAATGGACTAATAAAAATTTTTTACTGATGAATTTCTCTGTGCAAAATGAATTGAGGAATTATTAGTTCTCTAAAACCATTATTTGACATATTTTTCCCGTAATTCGCATTTGAATATCTAAAACAGAGTTTTCATCCATTTCTTCCCCCTATTATTGTCCTATTTCTAGTCTAATAATACCAGGACTATTTTTCTCTTATTTAGTACTACTAGTACTACTATCTCCCAAAGGGAACACTATTTAACGTATGTCAGACCCTTAGAGTATCACATGTATTGGCCGAAGAAGCAGTTATCTTTTAGAAATTCTATAATTCAAAATTGGAATTTTCGTTTTTCTTTGGAATTTAATTACTTATTATACATAACGTACTAATTACTATATCTCTAGAGACCAGACCAGAGCCTTAACATATACTTATAAATTAATGATATGTTGGAAAGAATCGTTCTTTTTTTTGTTATCCTTATAAATTTATTATGTTAGTAAGTTATGCATATGAGAGGCCACACCTCTTCTCGAAAATAAGATGCCGGAGGGTTTCAACATCCACTCTCTCAGATTGATATTAATTATAATGTAATAAATTCAAACTTTGAAATGTAACAGAGTATTTTTAATTACAAAGTCGATAATTAAAATCATCTTCTCGGTTGTTGAGTAAAATTACCTAAATAAATTTCATGTTGGCTTCTTGGTGCAATTACAACATAATTAGGCCTCTTAGCATTATGATAAATTGTTTCAAGACCCGTTTTCTAGCATTGGATACATTTTGTAATCTACATGCAAATACTAGAAGTTGTTTTATTATCTTCAGATACTGATCGTTCGAAAAACTTAATAATCATTTAATAAGCTGTTATTACACTATTTAGATTTTTATTATCGATATGATTATGCCTTTCTTGCTTCGCATATCAAAAATTGTTTTCTTATAGCTCATACCTGTATACCTATAATCCACGAAATAGTTCACTAAACGCTCGCCTACTTAGGGTTTGGTTGGCGTCGTCAGCACCAACAGTGATTGACCCTTTTAGAAATTAATGAATAAAGTTAAATTAATAGAGTATATGCTCATATAATAGTTATTTAAGGTACAAGTGTAGAAAATGATTCTTTATATCACGAACTGGCGTTTAAAAACGGCAGCTAGGAACTACAAAACCACGGGGGTCCGTGGTAAATATTTTGAAAATCAGTAATTTTGATAAATTCATGATTTTTCAATATTTTCTTTTATGATAAAACAAAGTAATTGTGTTTTATTAAACATAAATACAGTGTTGCAGTTTGTCCGGAGCTTCAAACTCTTTCAAATAGATGAGTAAGGTTGAGGGCTAGAAAAACATCAAAATCAGGAAGCAAAGAAATGGGAAATTATGAAAATTCTCCAATAAATAAAATTACAGTCAAGAAAAGTACATATAACAAGAATACCTTCAAGAGAAATACATACAAGAAAAATACAGAAAACTATAATACCAGAGAGGAAAAGAAAATAATGTGTTACAGATGCGGAAAACCAGATCATAAAGCATTTGAATGTAAGGTTAAAGATAAACTTTTTTGTCTAAAGTGTCACAAACAAGGGCATGTCGAGGCTGTATGCTTCAGAGAACAGAAACAATTAGAAATTGAAAAGGAATACTCAGATGATACAGAAAATGAAGAAATTTTCGAAATATATACAATACCTACAGTAAACACATCAAATGATAAATTCAACATTACATTAAAAATAAATGGTTCAGATCACACTTGGGAGTTAGATACAGGCGCAGCAGTAACTACATGCTCTGCAGATTATTATAACAAACATTTCAAAAACCTGGAACTGAAAAGCACTAGAATTAAACTCAGAACATATACGAGGGAAATAATACAACCTCTGGGTACCTGTAATATGATGATAGAATACAAAAACAAAGTAATTTGGGGCAGAGTAATCGTGATTGATAGGAAAGTAGACCCCGTAGTCGGAAGGGAATGGATAAGGAAACTTAAGATAAATTTTGAAGTAAATGCAATAAGTTCAGAAGAAAACAAAGACATCACAGAACAAGAATTTAAAGAAAAATTACACCAATTACTAAAAGAATATGAAGATTTATTTTCAGAACAAATTGGAGAAATTAATAATTACCAGGCATCATTCAAATTAAAGGAAAACACTACACCAATATTCTTGAGACCAAGATCAGTACCGTTTGCGCTCAAGGAACAAGTAGACAAAGAGATAGATAGATTGGAAGAAGTTGGGATTTTTGAAAAAGTTACTTACTCACAATGGGGTACAACTTTGGTTCCTGTAGTGAAACCTTCAGGGAAAATACGCTTATGTGCCGACTACAGTGCAACATTAAATAAAAATCTAGAAAATGATAACTATCCTATTCCAAGAATAGAAGAGATGTTTAGCAAATTGAGTGGAGGAAAATATTTTTGCACATTGGACATTAATCAAGCATACCTACACATGAAAACTGATGAAGCCTCAGCAAAAATGCAAGCAGTTAGCACTTGTAAAGGAACTTATAAAGTAAATCGCTTAATGTTTGGTGTAAAAATAGCTCCAAATATATGGCAAAGATATATGGATCAGACATTACAAGGGCTATCAGGTACAGCATGTTTCTTTGATGACATTGCTTTACAAGGACGTACATATACAGAATTACTGCAACGACTGGAAATAGTATTCAGAAAATTAAAAGAGTGTGGACTACATCTACATAGGAAGAAATGTCAATTTTTTCCAAAGTCAATTACATACCTTGGTCACAGAATTAATGAGGAGGGACTACACCCAACTGACGAGAAAATAGATGATATAAAAAATAGTTGCCGGCCAACAGATGTCTCGTCACTTAGAACATTTCTCGGAATGATCAACTATTATCAGCAATTCATACCGAACCTAGCTTCAAAACTTAATCCGCTGTATAAACTATTACAAAAGAATACCAAATTTGATTGGACCAAAGAATGTGAAAATGTTTTCCAAAGCTTAAAAACAGAGATATGTAGTGAAAAAGTACTTACCCCATTCTATCCCAACTTACTTGTGACACTAGCTACAGATGCATCACCAACGGGATTCGGCGCAGTATTGTCACATATTATGCCTGATAAAACCGAAAGACCCATTGCTTTTGCGTCAAGATCTTTGACCAAAGCCGAGAAAAATTATAGCCAACTTGACAAAGAAGCAGCAGCACTGATTTGGGGACTCAAAAAGTTTTTTCAGTACTGTTATGGTCGAAAAATTATAATTATCATTGATAACCAACCTCTTGCGAGAATCCTACATCCCACAAAAGTGATGCCGTCAACTACAGCAATTAGACTGATACATTACGCGAATTTCTTGGCTTGGAACCAGTTAAGGAGAAACATATTGAGAAAGAGGACCAGACACTAGAGAGAGCGGAGCAGCAACCGGCTAATGGAGAGGTAGTATATTCGGCCGCCGAGACTGTTCCTCAGATCAACGAACCGAAACAGGAAGATGTGGTAATTCGCCGCAGTACTAGAAACAGAAGGCCGCCCAAACGTTTAGATCTATAAGTTTATTAATACAACGAGGGGAAGTGTTACGGGGATACATAGCAACGCACCGTTAGGAAAACGTCTCTGTCAGCCGTCAGTAAAATATATATAGTTGTCAATGATATTTCTTGTTCATATATATTATAAGTCTGTTCAAGAATAAAGTATAACATAAAATATAATTGAAATCCATAATTATTGTTAATCAATACACAACAATCTTCATTCTTTTTTCGTTGTTTTCCACCGATTGCCTATCAAGTTTCTCCAACGTTCGTCCTAAGTCGAAGTTGTATAATTCGGTATTCAAAGCTTCGCTAAATTCCAACCTGTTTTTGATCCGTACAATCATTCTTAGCGAGGCACGGTTTTTTTCAAAATGTAAGCTTGGTAATTTATGAACCTCTAAATTATTTATGACGGAAGGTTTTTTTATTGGCCTTATATTTCTGTGTACATTCTTTTATTTTCTGACTGCTCTCCTTACGAGTCTGAGCTCTAGAGCTAAGATGTGTGAGTTGTCCATGTATAAGTATTTGAGTGTTCTATCGATATTCTTGAAATACTGCCTGCATAATTTGAATTTCCTGTCACGCACTGCATTTCGAAATTATATTATTCGAGATCAAGTATTATTCTAGTGAGTTTCGATGTGGGGTTGACTATTTCCCTCATCTTAATTTCCTCCAATCACAAACGCGCAATTTTGAATTACAAATGGTTTCTCGATGGAAAAACTGTATGACTGCACCTGTTAGCAGTTTTTTCGAGTTTACCCGCGGCACAACTTGACAGCTGTTGTCATAAAAAATTACAATACCTTTGATAACAAGTAATTATGGTCTCCTAGTACACTAGAAAACGATGCTAAACAATTTTTCCGATTTTACTGTCAATAAATTTTGTAATATTGTCTTTAAACAGTGTATGTAGTGAAAATGAGTCGCTTCGGAAGTGATTCTATGACTAATATTGATCTGGCGATTGAGAAAAGTGTACCGTACAGTTTAGAGCAACTAAACCTTATCCTAAAAGATTGGGCGTGGAATATGAAGAAAGAAAACGGTGAAATTTACAAAGAACTAGTTGTGAAGATAATGTGGAACACCGTTGCAAGAAATTAGCAAGAGGTAAATTTAATAAAGTGGAAAATTATTTTTGATCCGTTTAAAGATATTATCTTTCAGTCTAGTAGGGAAGCTCGTAATGCGAAACGAAGAAATTTGCAGATGTGCGCCAATAAAATGAAATCGAGCTCTGCTTCATTAAAATTAGAAGAATATTACTCAATGGTTTTATTATGGGACGAAGACACTCCGGCGGGAAAATTTTACCAAATCGCTTCTGTAGAGCTTACCTGGAGGGGTGGAGAAGCAGTCAATTGCAGAGTTCATTATTACTTTTCCGCCCAACATATCTATATGCGAGAAAAGTATTGGTTTACCCACAAAAAAGTTGAAATTGAAAAAAAATTTTGAGTTATTTTTACGTTTTTCATCAAGAACAACACGAAAAAATGGTTTTTACAAAAAAAAATCCTGTGTTTATGTCGTCGTCGTTGTCGTCGGCCACTTCCCGTTACATGTCTTGTTAGCACGATACAGCCCCCGGAGTACAACAAATTACCAATTTTATGATTGAATATTGTTCAGGACATCTCATAGATGAACCCTATTGATTTTCAGCTCACAATAGCCAGTACAACAGGTGCTATAGTACTTTAAGTACAACATGTTTGTCATTTTTTGAAAAATTACAGTTTGTTAGCACGATACAGCCTCCAGAGTGCAAAAAGTCACTAATTTTATGATTGAATATTATTCAAAACATCTCACAGATGAGCCCGATTGATATTCAGCTTACTACAGCCGGTACAACAGGTGCTATAGTACTTTAACTACGACATTTTTGTCATTTTTGGAGAAATTTCAGTTTGTTACCACGATACAGCCTCCGAAGCATATACAAGTGACCAATTTTATGATTGTGTATTATTCAGGGCGTCTCAAGGATGAACCCTATTGAGATTCAGCTCACTAAAGCCAGTACAACGAGTGCTATGGTACTTGAGGTACCAAATTTTTATCATTTTTGGAGAATTTTCAGTTTGTTAGCACGATACAGCCTCCAGTGTGTATTCAAGTGACGCATTTTATGATTGAATATTGTTCAGGGTGTCCTATCGACCAGTGGCGTACTGACATAGTTGGGGGCCTGGGGCGGCTATAGATGGAGGGGCCCTATATATATATATATATATATATATATATATATATATATATATATATATATATAATAATTCGTATTAGCAGCTGTTTATTTCACAATTTAGAAATATTTGTGAGGATGCAGCAATTGGCTTGGAAATTAAACTCCTATTTTAATTTAGTGAAAGCTTTCGTAAAAGTTTTATTACTTCGTCAGTCACGCCAAAATACAATGTATAACTAAAAATGAGAAATCAAAAAATGGGTACTTACATTAAACGAGTAAAAATATAAATTAAAATTCAGAAAAAACAGTGTAAAAATATTGATATATGCTTGAGACTTTTCAAAAATTATTGTCAATATGAAGTTGACAAATGGATGATATAACAGAAATGTTCGTAAAAATTATTGTAAAAGGTTGAACTAAGATATTGATGAAAAATTATTATTAGATCTGTGATTCTTTTTATTTAATTTTGTCTCAATGTCCAGAATAATAGAGTAAATAATGTTTAAATTTTGAAAATCACTTTTCTTGTTCAATCTATTTGGTTCATTTTTTATATAAACCATTTCTAAAAAACGTCTTTTGAACAAATTATTTTCTTTGGTTAAAATAGAAACGTTATTGAAATCTATGGAATGTCCTGTTACATTAACGTGCTGTGAGAAAGCACAAGCATTCGGTCTTAAAAGAATATCGCTCTTATGTGAAGTAATTCGTGATTTTAAATTTCTTGAGGTCACACCAACATATTTTTTATCACATTCTTGACAACTGATTTTATAAACAACTCCAGTCTAATCAAGTATAGGTGTTCTATCTTTTAATTTTGTGAATAATGAGTTAACAGTTTTAATAGGTTTATTAGCCAGAACTATGTTTTTTTCTTCTTTTAGTACATTACTAATTTTGGGAGTGAGTTCTTTTATGTATGGGAATGATCGAAATTTTTTAATGATATTTTCTTGAGAGTTTTCATTATTATTTATAATAATATTTGTTGAAAATAATAATTTATAAAGTAGATACATGAACTATTTCTCCTATCATCCGGAAAAAACCAAAATTAGTTTAGTACTTGGGATGAAAAATAGAATAGACAAAATATGTCATGGAACTTTGAAAATGAAAAATTTCAAGAAATTATTTAATTTACTTATTGAAAATTCCTACCCAAAACGACTACTTTATAAATTAATATTTTCAACAAATAATATTATAAATAATAATGAAAACTCTCAAGAAAATATCATTAAAAAATTTCGATCATTCCCATACATAAAAGAACTCACTCCCAAAATTAGTAATGTACTAAAAGAAGAAAAAAAACATAGTTCTGGCCAATAAACCTTCTTCCGTTATTCACAAATGTCTCAGCTGTGACACTTCACTTTAACGTTACTTCTTGTTTCTTGAATATATTCTGCTGCACTCCTAACTTCCTTTCTAAACAATTTATTTTATTTAAATTCTCCAACAATAAAAACTTTTACAATATCCGTCTCTGCTCTTTCAATTTGCTTTATATTATTCTGATGCTACTTATTGATGTTTAATGTTTATTATTTGACTTCTGCTTCTCTTGTTACTTCGTTTCCTTTTAAATTGTATAAATTAACTTTTTCCAAAATGTTATATCTCTTTTTATAATGTTTATTTCTTTGCTTTGGTTCACTTATCTATGTATTCGTCTAATTAATATAATTTAGGGTTCTTTTTTATAATTTTCTCTTGAATTCCAATATTTCTGTCACCCTTCTTCTCAATCTCTCCAAAAAAACTCCTATTTATCCGTTACCCGGTATCGATATTCTTTTTTTATCTCTAAAAAGTTCAATCCGTCTTAGAGTATTCATTTGAACCAATCACATTTCCTTTCTATTTTAATTTAATGATTTTATTAATTGCTATACCTTCTTTACATGTACTATGAACTAAATCTACATTATAAACTATATTATTTACCTCATACACTTGTCTGAATTGATAAGAAATCTTTTCTTTTAAATGTCAATTGGAATCTTTATATTTATCGAATAGCTGTATTTGATTCAAACCATTGACATAGACAATAATTTTAACCCAACATTTTAACTGTCTTCGTGACATTTTGTGTTTACAAAGTTTATTATAGATATGAATCGAAATATGAATTGCATTTATCCAATATTAATTTGTTCACTGGCAATTACCGAGGTATAGTTCATATTTTATGCTATGGTATGAATATGTTGTCTTCTAGACAATATTATAATGGTTATTTGTGTAGATAACTTCCGCATTGGAATATGGACATTCTTATCAGGTATTTATAATTCTATAACTACTCTATTTGTGTACATGATAATATATATATATATATATATATATATATATATATATATATATATATATATATTAATAGATCCTCTATTTGAAATTTAAAGAATAAGTAAAACATAAGGAAATTTATTTAATTTTGGCTGCCATACTTTCGATACACACTGTACTATATGTAAATTATTAAATTTTGAAAGATTCAGTAGAAATATCAAACATGACATTTCATAATTTCGATGACATTTGGGTAGAATATATCTAATGATAGATAGAACATAATATGATTTGGAGAAAATATTTGAAATTGCAAAATATAGAGGTCTCTGCTAGCAACATTATAAATGTAATAAGAAAATTTCAAAATCTCACTTGGTTATTGAAAATCATAGATTAGTAATTTTTAAAAAAAAACAAGAAAAATCGGTAACCAACGGAAAGGAGAATTATTTATTTTATAAAAATTTAGTCAGAAGTTTTTTATCCTTTGAAGAGACAACATCAGAATTAGAGTTGTCTCAATTTTTTGGTAGATTGTATAAATTGTATATCATACAATCAGATAAATAACCCATATGATAAAGCCAGTGCGTGTATAATTCGGATAAGAATTGCATCGTAAAAAGTGTGTGTGGTTCCAGTTTTCTAAATTGTGTATATTTAGAAAGTTTGCAGAATTCTAAATATGTTTAGAATACGAACGAGTTTTCCTGATCCATTTGGTAAGTCCACTCCAGTTTTTTTTAAATTTATTTCTCGAGAAATATCAGGCCTTTTTAAATACAGTTGAAAATTTAGATGCATCTATATAAGAAATTTTGAAATATACCAAAATTGTCGATACATATATCAGTTTCAACATCAAGTGAATAGACAATTTGAGCAGAAATTTCGTTATTTGACATTGATACACGTAAAGTGTAAATTACATAAGTTGAACGTTTTGATAATAATAATTAATTAGGTTAAATTCAAGCATAGTTGTATTCTAATTTTAAGTTTTTGTAGAGATTATGACTGTTTTTCTTTCATGGTAATTTTTGGGAATAATAATTTTGTTGAATTTGCGTATCTGATAGTATAATATATAATTTTGATTCTAACTACCTGTAGTATTCATTCAGTATCCACTCTCGTTGAACTTATCATTTTATATTAATAGAATTTTCAATTTAATCAGTGACATTTGGTTGATATTTTAGTGACAGTAAATTAGTAAATGTCATAAAATAATTAAAGGGCCTTTTATTATATTGAATTAACAGTTATTCGAGAGTTTGATAATAGTGAAACATTTAATTTGGAAATAAGTTTTAAAAAAACAAATAAATTTGAAGAATTAATTTTTGAAGGACTTTGATCTCACCCTGAGATAGGAGTAATAAGTCGATTGTATATAACTTCATCTTTAGATTGATATTTATTGGCGCCGGGCATATTTTTTTGACAACTTCTGTCAAAATTGAAATAGAATACGTACTTAAGTTGCCTGTACAATAATTGTCGCTGCGACAACATATTATAAGTTGTCTCCACATCGTAGGGCAATTACAATTAAAGAATATTAAATTTATAGCAGCTTTAGTAAGAGCACTCCATACCATTTTAAACAAATATGAAAATTTTATACTTCATTATATGGATGATATCCTTATATATTCGGAAAATGAAGATAAACATAAAGAACATTTAAATATTATTTTCGAAGAACTAGAAAATGCTGGATTAAAATTAAACATAGAAAAATGTAAATTTTGTCAAGAAGAGATAAATTATTTGGGATATGTTTTGAATACTAAAGAAGTTTCTATGGATCCTGATCGAATTAAAACAATTTTAGAATATAAGCAACCAACTAATTTAAAAACTTTGAGAGGGTTCTAGGAATTTTAAACTATTTCAAACGATTGATACCGGATCTAAGTAGAAAAGAAATACCATTAATTGAACTATTAAAAAAAGGTGTAAAGTGGCAGTGGAATGACAAACAAGAAAAAGCATTTAGAGAACTAAAAGAAGATTTTACAAATAATCTCAAGGTATATCATCCACAGTATGATTAACAATTTATTTTGAGAAGAGATGCATCAGCTGATCGTTTTTCTGGAGTTCTGATACAAGAGCAGGAAAAAGGAGAAGTACCTATTAGTTTCATATCTAGGGTTACTAAAATACATGAAAGAAAATATTCAGTAACGGAACTGGAAATGGCTAGCGTGGTATTTTGTATCACTAAATCAAGATTCTTTTTATTAGGAGCTAAATTCATTATAGAATCTGATCATTCAGCTTTGACAGCTATGTTGAAAACAGATATGCTAATAATATAATACATCGCTGGATTTTATTACTACAAGAATACGATTTTGAAATCAAATATATTCCTGGAAAACAAAATATAGTAGCAGATGCTTTAAGTAGAGAGACAGAGATCACATTTGAACAAAGAAAGTATAAAATAGGTATAATACAATACTACAAGAGGAAGGATTATATTCATTGGAGAAAATTAGACAAGATCAACAAACTTTAGGATCAAATTATAAAAATAATGCTATTAATATAGAAGAAATATGGTATAAATGTTTCGAAGATAGAGAGGTTATTGTAATTACACAAGGATATGCGAAGGACATTTTGAAAAATCTACATGAAGAATATGGACATGTCGGAGCAAGAAAGTTATGGATACTTTTCAGAGAAAACTATATTATAAAGAAGGATTTAGCAATTGCCAAGAATATTTGTGAAGTATGTACCATATGTCAATGGCAAAGGAGAAAAATTACCACAATAAAGATTTGGCAAAGTCAATAGTGGCACAGAATCCATTACAAATTGTAGCTATATATTTTATAAGCAATCTAATACCGAGCATACAAGGAAATAAACATATATTTGTTATCACAGACATTTTCACAAAATTTATTAAAGTTTAACTATGTAAGAGAACCAATGCAAAAACTGTGATAATGTTTTTAAAAATGTAAATTGAAAAATATGGAACTCCAAAAACAATAATTTTAGACCATGCAACGTATTTCGAAAGTGAAAAATTAGCAAAGTTTAGTTAAAATCAGGAAATTGAGTTGAACTTTATTAGCATTAGGAAACCATCGTCAAATCCAACAGAAAGATACATTAAAGAGATGAACAAATATCTAAAAATATTGTGTAATCAGGATCACTGTCAATGGGATAATAATTTTAATCAAGTGGAAAGATTTTTGAATCAAGTACCTCATGGTATTACAAATGAATGCCCAGAGTATGTATTTACAGGCATAATACCTCAAAGAAATTGGATAGTCAATCGAAAATCAGAAATGGAAGATGTTCTGAATAAGGTAAATGAAAGGTTACAAAAACAAGCTAAGGAATATATTAAAAGGATGAATCAAAAAAATAAAAAGAAGACCGTTTTTGAAAAAGGGAAATTGATAATAGTAAGATCATTAAAAGTTGCAAAAAGATCGGAGAATCGTTGCGCGAGATTATTACTACCATTTGAGGGACCTTATGTTGTAGGTAATGAAGGAGCACAAAATAGTTATCAATTACTAGACCCCACTACCGGTAATGAAAGAGGAGTTTTTAATATAGAACAGGTGTATAAATATTATGCATAACTTGGAACAAATGATATTATGTTACGTGAAATTTTAAGATAGATATAATAGAGTTAAGGAGTTTTATGGAATTAGTAACAATAATTTAATCTGATTAAAATTAAGATTTTTTTTATTAGTTAATACTATAGGATAATATATGGAAATTTTAAAGATGAAATTATAATAATATATAATAATCGATGTATCATAGATTTTATTAGGGGGATTTAATACAGATCCTCTATTTGAAATTTAAAGAATAAGTAAAACATAAGGGAATTTATTTAATTTTGGCTGCCATACTTTCCATACACACTGTACTATATGTAAATTATTAAATTTTGAAAGATTCAGTAGAAATATCAAACATTACATTTCATAATTTCGATGACATTTGGGTAGAATATATCTAATGATAGATAGAACATAATATAATTTGGAGAAAATATTTGAAACTGCAAAATATAGAGGTCTCTGCTAGCAACATTCTAAATGTAATAAAAGAATTTCAAAATCTCACTTGGTTATTGAAAATCATAGATTGGTAATTTTTTTAAAAAAAAACAAGAAAAATCGGTAACCAACGGGAAGGAGAATTATTTATTTTATAAAAATTTAGTCAGTAGTTTTTTATCCTTCAGAATCAGATAAATAACCCATATGATAAAGCCAGTGCGTGTATAATTCGGATAAGAATTGCATCGTAAAAAGTGTATGTGGTTCCAGTTTTCTGAATTGTATATATTTAGAAAGTTTGCAGAATTCTAAATACGTTTAGAATACGAACGAGTTTTCCTGATCCATTTGGTGAGTCCACTCCAGTTTTTTTAAATTTATTTCTCGAGAAATATCAGGCCTTTTTAAATACAGTTGAAAATTTAGATGCATCTATATAAGAAATTTTGAAATATACCAAAATTATCGATACATATATCAGTTTCAACATCAAGTGAATAGACAATTTGAGCCGAAAATTCGTTATTTGACATTGATACACGTCAAGTGTAAATTACACAAGTTGATCGTTTTGATAATAATAATTAATTAGGTTAAATTCTAGCATAGTTGTATTCTAATTTTAAGTTTTCGTAGCGATTATGACTGTTTTTCTTTTATGGTAATTTCTGGGAATAATAATTTTGTTGAATTTGCGTATCTGATAGTATAATATATAATTTGATTCTAACTACCTGTAGTATTCATTCAGTATCCAATCTCGTTGAACTTATCATTTTACATTCATAGAATTTTCAATTTAATCAGTGACATTTGGATGATTTTTTAGTGACAGTAAATTGGTAAATGTCATAAAATAATTAAATGGCCTTTTATTATATTGAATTAACAGTTATTCGAGAGTTTGATAATAGTGAAACATTTAATTTGGAAATACGTTTTAAAAAAACAAATAAATTTGAAGAATTAATTTTTGAACAACTTTGATCTCACCCTGAGATGGGAGTAATAGGTCGATTGTATATAAATTCATCTTTAGATTGATATTTTTTGGCGCCGGGCATATTTTTTTTACAACTACTGTCAAAATTGAAATAGAATATGTACTTAAGTTGCCTGTACAATAATTGTCGCTGCGACAACATATTATAAGTTGTCTCCACATCGTTGGGCAATTACAATTAAAGAATATTAAATTTATAATATTAAACATATTACAATATATATATATATATATATATATATATATATATATATATATATATATATATAACAACAAGATGTACGAATAGTGCGTGACATATGAACAATAAGCAACGAATAGATTAGTGGGTATTGCACGCAAATAGAAGAAGGGGCTACTGAAAAGAGTGGTAACCGCAGACATGCATGTTTCTGGCTCATTAGCCGTCATCGGTACGGTACAACCAAGAAAAGATGTGAAACATGGGAGCAAAGGTGTTGAATGAAACATGAGAAAATATAACAGAATTCAGCAGGATAGTCAAACACATTTGTGTCAGTAATATTAGAAGATCTCGAATATTCGAGACAACAACCAACATAGACACGGAAGTTTCAGACGGCAGTGTTATATATACCTCCGTGTCTATGTTGGTTGTTGTCTCGAATATCCGAGATCTTCTAATATTACTGACACAAATGTTGTGTTTGACTATCCTGCTGAATTCTGTTATATTTTCTCATGTTTCATTCAACACCTTTGCTCCCATGTTTCACATCTTTTCTTGGTTGTACCGTACCGATGACGGCGAATGAGCCAGAAACATGCATGTCTGCGGTTACCACTCTTTTCAGTAGCCCCTTCTTCTATTTGCGTGCAATACCCCCTAATCCATTCGTTGCTTATTATATATATATATATATATATATATATATATATATATATATATATATATATATATATATATATATATATATATATATATTAATACATATCCTGTATCTAAATTCTAAAGAAAATATTGAAATAAGGAAAAATGTGCATATTCGGATGTAATACTAGTGATACACACTGTATTATCAATAATTTTAAAGTTTTGGAATAGCGTAATACGTAATTTGGAAAATTCTCTAAAAATTTATAAATTGGAATTATTATTTGAAATCTTTGACCACTCCCTGAGATAAGAGTGAGTAAGTCGATTGTGTATTGATTTATTTTTCACAATATAAAATTTAATATTTATCTGAGCCGGGCATATTAATTTGACAACTGCTGTCAAAAATTTCAATAGGTTATATTCAGTGGTAAAGGCATATTCACAAGAGTGTAGATTCAATCATAAATTGTGACATCAACAAATTAAAAATTCGTATCGTATGAATTCATAAATTAAACTATTAAATAATTAATAAAACATCGAAATATAATAATTTGTCACCCAAACGTGGGGCAAATATTATTAAAGAATATAAAACATAGAATATATTATAATATATATTGAGCCATCCTCGTATATTGTAAATATAATGTTAGATGATCCTCGTATAAACATTTATGGCATTTTGAAATAACAGTAAAATAAAATTTAATTTATTTTGACATAAACGTCGATATTAATGGAACAACCGATTATATTTAAAAAATTATTGTATCGTTACGAATAATATAGTAAAGAAAATGAAATTAAACAATTGTTCAGGTAGATAAGTTAATTTAAGTCGGTACACAACAGTAATTACAACAAATGTGATTGGTGATAAGTGCGCGACATGTAAAATAAAACGTAATCGAAAATATATGAATGATCCATCAAAAAGTATAGAGAAAAATAGCTAGTAGGAACTGAAAAAAAAGAAAATAATTAGTTGTTGATTTTTGAAAATGAAAGGAGATTAGTAACAATTTTAAAACATTGAAGAATTTAAAAGAAAAAGTACATAGATTATATCACGAAGAAATGATTTATTTAATTTTCAATTAAGAAAAAACACAAATAAAAATATTATAAAAGAATTGAAGAGATTTCAAAGGTATGAAATTATATTATCAAGAAGAAAATTGCTGATTTTGAAATATGAAGATAGAGACGTATAAAGGGCGTAAGAAAAAGTAAAGTTCCCGAAAAGCATAAGTAAATGTACCGAAAATTATATTTATTGAAATGACAAAACTTACGTTGTATACATGTCAGTGACATTATTGGGTGATAAATATCCATCAGGAAAGACACCCATATTGGAGGAAAGTTCAGATATATTCTAAGGAATACCATATAAAGCTAGTTAACATTTCCATTAACACATAATATCCTTGGTATCAAGTAATTGCGTCAAGTAGAAGCTTGGAACATAGACTGGTCGTGTATCTAAAGAGGTGATTAAATTTATCATTGAGTCGCCATTAGAACAGAGACAATTGTAAGTAATCAATTTTCAATTAGTTACAGGTTGTATATAGTTTTATTATCATTATTACTGATATTTTGCAAAAAAGAAAGCTTACTTTTATTCCAATAACGATACAATAATTCATACTTACTCCAATAACGACACAATAATTCATTTTCTATCAAACAAACATACAATTCAATCATTCTATGTTGAATGCTATTATTGTTTTTAATTTCGACAAGCTCGAAGCGTTAACGAGGAGAAACGAACATCGTTTGAGTTTGCGCACTGTTATATATATATATATATATATATATATATATATATATATATATATGTGATTTAAAGTATAAATAATAAATAGTTGTTTGGTCCATGACAATATTAGTCTTTTCACTGTTACTCCAACTGTTCGAATTTGTTTTTTTTTAATTACCAAATTCTCCCGTGATTTTATTTCAATTTCCCGGTATACTACATTTCGAATATTATGCTCAACACATATAACTGAAAATATCCTTATTTTCAACATTTAATATTTCTTTACATCACTAAAAAAGTCATTTTAAATTTACTAACACCTAAGAATAACAGATAAATATCGTTTTCCGAAATTCTACTGAACATATCAAAGTCCCCGACATCTTATCTCTTCATAAAAACTCTCTTCCAAACTCTGTTATCTGTATCTACGAAACCATTGAAAACCCCCCAAAAAAAAACATCTTCATAACTGCCAAATTCACTTGTTTGAACGTTACATTTTAAAATACTTTAATCCCATTGGCTAGAATCTAATATTTTGCTCATTCCTCGATCCTACGTCAACCGAGGTATAAATACGCCATATACCCTACATTTTCTCTCTTTCATCATTTAACGTGGTACACAAAGGTACTCAGTTTAGAAGAGCACCCGGCATTTTTCAAACGGGAAACAACCATGTGTCCTTAATCTTTATTCATCTCATAAATCATCATAGTATGTGCAAAATACTCTCAGTTATCGCGTAAATAACAGTGAAGTCTTAATTGTCTACGCAAAATTAAATAAAATTATAAGTTCATGACAATATAAAACCTAAAAGTGATTTAAGTGTTTAATTTCATTCTACGGTTCATCATTACTACAGTGAAAAACAACCGTAGTGATCCTTCGATTAACCAGATAACCTGCATTCCATCTAATTAACCCAACGTAAAAAGGGTTAATTTAGAACATGGTCATTCGAGCCAGGATGATTGAATCAGCGAAGAGAAGGTAGTCCAGATTACAACAGCTATCAAACATAGAGGCCAGCAGACCTGCCTGGGTAAAATATCCGAGAGTTGGAGCTGAAATCTAGTTGCCGGTACAGGACAAAAACAAACGAACGAGAAGGTATTTATGTGAGAAAGTTTTCGTATATCAGCTTATTAAAGAAATGTAACATACAGTGGGAGACGAAAGTCTGCACTCAAACACTTTCAAAATAATTAACATTGCTCTGGATTTATAATAAAAGTTTTTTGATATATTTTTCATGCAACATAAACATTTATATTTATATTATACAGTGTGATTTAAATAATTTCACCTTAGTGTTGATTTGGAACTATAATAACATTATTTGATATTTTTTTATGTATTAATAATTAAACAGTTACACTCAATGACAAAGTGAATTGATATTTATACGTATTGATAATTAAACAGTTACACTCATTGACAAAGTGATTTGATATTTTTTATGTATTAATAATTAAACAGTTACGTTCATTGACAAAGTGATTTGATATTTTTTATGTATTAATAATAAAACCGTTACACTAAGGGACAAAGTAAATTGATGTTTGTATATAACATATATTCAATGTACAGTGTCGATTAAATAATTACACACTAAGATTGTTATGGAACCATGATTTGCAACGAGCCGTAAAACACTGAAGTAAGGCACGGCTGGTAGCAAAAATAAAATAAGATATTACGCTGAGACAAAATAAGCATTGTTCAAATATAGCCATTCATTTAAACTTCATGGTAACCATATAATTCATATATAATTTACAAAATGGATTCATTAAAGACGCAACGAGCTAGTTGCACAGCAGCAATTACTCGCATTTACAACTGGTTCCATAGCAATCTGGATGAGTCAGACAAGTATGCTTTCAAATCCCGAATAGTCAACTTAGAAAAATATTACACTAAGTACTCTGAGATTCAAGACCAAATTGAAACCATAGTCGTAGATACTGAATTAGAATTCGAAGATAGAAGTCAGATTGATGAAAAATATTACTCATTACACTGCAAGCTACAAAATGCTTTCGAAAAATTAAACCCTAAATTCTATCAAACAAACCAATTACCTGTACAGTCTCAGAGTGAAACTCATATTAGATTACCTTCCATAGAAATACCTACTTTCTCAGGGGATAGCACTAAATACACTGCCTTTATAGACCTTTTTAACGCACTAATAGTGAATAACACCCGGCTTACATCCAAAACTGAAAAATTCTACTATTTGAAATCATACTTGAAAGGTGACCCGCTCAATTTAATTTCTCAATTACCGGTAAATGAAACCAATTTTGATGTAGCGTTGGATTTACTGAATTCTAAATATAATAATACACGGCAGATTGTGACTGCCCATTTCAACCGTTTGACAGCCTGTAATAACATTTCAAAATGTACTGCCCAACAATTAAGAACATTCACGTCCGAAGCTAGATCTATAGTAAAGTCATTGTTAAATCTAAATATCAATAAGGAAGAGTTATTTGATGCACTAATCGTTCACATATTAAAAACAAAGTTAGATTATAATACAAAGAGATCTCTTGAAGAAAAAGAGACTGATCAAAATTTAATTGCTAGTGATACTTTTTTTGATTTCTTGGAAAGAAAATGTACAGTCTTGGAAAACTTGTTAACCCAAGATCGCAAACCCGATACATCCCATCATCGTAACCAGTCTTCTAATGTGACCACACCAACCAACAGAGTAGCATTAATTGCAAACCAACATTTGTATCCCGAACAAAACCCACATCATAACAATGGTCAACGCAACCAACCTTCGTCTAGAGCATACTCTATTTCCAATTATCCATCCTCAACATGCTCATTTTGCAAGGAAACGGGCCATAAAATTTATGGATGTTCCCAATTCGGACGGCTTTCTATCCCTGACCGAAGTAAATACATTAGGGACAATAAAATGTGCTTTAGGTGCCTAGGTTATAAACACTCAATATCCAATTGCATCTTGGTGAAAACCTGTTCAATCTGTCAAAAACGACATCATACCCTGCTTCATTCAGACAACATATCCATACAAAACTCGGATACAAGAACTTTCAACAGAAATAATAACCATTCACATCCTACATCTTCAGGACACCGCATCTATTTTCACTCTCATCCAGAAAATTCAAATGAAATAATTAATGACGGTCCTTCAACCTCCAGGAATAATCATGTCGCTCCACCAGAAGAGAATAACACTCAACCCCTCCCTAATTTGACAATGCTCAATTTAAATGGAAGCCATGTGCTTCTTGCCACAGCTAACATTCCTATTTACCCTCAATCAGGCCCAGCAATCACAGCCAGGGCCCTCCTTGACCCAGGAAGTCGAAATTCGTTCATATGCTCCCATTCAGTTACCCAGCTGAATGGAAAAACATTTAAACAATCTCTCTGTGTATCTGGCATCTGTAATAATAACCAAAATATTGACTCAATGTTTAACCTAACATTTTACCCGACCACCAATGAATCATTCTCGTTTGAAACCACGTGTGCTGTTGTTAAGCAAATAACACGGTCCCTTCCTCAAGTCATGATCGATATACAGTACTTAGCAATATCAACTCATTTCTTATCTTCATTAGCAGACCATTCTTTTGGTACCCCCTCCCAAATAGACGTTCTCCTGGTTGCTGACATTTATTACACATTGCTAAAACCCGGCATTCACAAATTAAGCAAAAACCTACCTACCCTAATATCCACCTATCTTGGGTGGGTGATATCAGGTACGGTCCCCTCAGCTTGTATAAAGAACGACATCCCCATAGTCGCCATGACCCATTCCTTTCAATCCATAGTAAATGAAACGCCACCCACTGTCGACACTTTATTAGAAAAAATCTGGAACCAAGAAGAGATTACTATACCCTAACAATTGTCTGAGGAAGACATGAAAGCTGAGACCATATTCACCTCATATTTACAGACCCTTCCGAACGGACGATTTGTAGTAGACTTGCCACTTATACATGAGTCGTCCCACAAAAATTTGGGAGATTCCTTTCTTGTAGCCAAACCCAGATTTCTGTCACTAGAAACTCGACTTTCAAAAAAACCCCAACTTAAAGAGCAATATAAAAATATCTTGTTTGAATACATCCAATTACAACACGGAGAAGTTGTCCCTCTTACGTTGCAAACACCGGTATTAGATCACAAATATTTTGTTCCCCATCTTTGTGTTTTTAAAGAAAGCAGTGCAACAACCAAAGTCAGGATAGTTTTTGATTATTCAGCCAAAACATCCTCCCAGATATCACTCAATGACATCTCACTAAAAGGAACCAGAGTCCAACCAGAACTACTCGACATACTAATAAGATTCAGAAATTTTAAATATGCCCTTACAGCTGATATTTCTAAAATGTATCGTCAAATAGAGTTGAATGAACGCTTCCGATTCTTACAAAATGCGTTATGGAGAGACTCTCCATCTGACCCTTTCATTTGTATCCAACTTAACACAGTGTCATTCGGACAAACCAGTGCACCCTTTCTAGCGTGTAGGGCATTGGAAGAAATAGCTCTACGAACTCCACAACATCCTGAAGTCCAATTGGCACTATTGTCACAAACATATGTAGATGACATACTGACAGGAGCAAATTCAGTCGATGACCTCATTCAACTTCATCAAAATCTCAAAAGCACTCTATCCCAATCAGGTTTCGAAATTCATAAAGTATGTTCCAACTCCTCTAAATTCACTACCAAACACTTAATAGACAGCCCTTCTGAAAAGAATCTCAATTTAGACGATAACCCTAGTAAGGTATTAGGCATTACCTGGAACCCAAAAACTGACGTATTACATATATCATCCCCTGCCACTTTCGATCAAAAACTAACTAAAAAACTGATGTTATCCATTATGTCCCAATGTTTCGACCCTTTAGGCCTGGTCAACCCTGTGATCGTTCAAGGAAAATTAATCATGCAACATCTTTGGCTACTCAAGATAGCATGGGACGATCCCATCAACGACTTAACACTCATAGAGAAATGGCATGAATTTGTAGGAAGCGTGACCCAGTTATCATCATTACATATCCCTAGGTATACATTTGAAAACAAACAAATATCGCACGTCGAACTCCACGGTTTCTGTGATGCTAGTTCATTGGCATATGGAGGCTGTTTCTATCTGAGAACAATTTACACGGATTCTTCCGCATCCTCACAACTTATCATCTCCAAATCACGTGTCGCCCCGCTCAACAAACCAATTACAGTTTCCAAATTAGAATTATGCGCCATGGCCCTTGTATCAAAAATTTACGCACGACTCCGCAACATCCTTGATCAACAATTAAAAATCTCATCGTTCATTTTATGGTCCGACTCTCAAATAGCCCTATCCTGGATAAAAAGCATACCCACTAGATGGACAGCTTTTGTCTGCAACAGAGTCACTCAAATTCAACAAGCAACCCATTCCGCTAGGAGACATATTCGATCTCACCTCAACCCCGCTGACATCCTATCAAGGGGCCAGCCTTTAGAATTTCCCAGTACCAAGTGGTTCTGTGGGCCTCCTTTTCTATGGGAATCCCCCGACGACACGTCTTGTCATGACACTTTTTCCTGTCTATCTGACCCCCCTGAAGCAAATAAAAAGTCACTCGTTACGACAGCGAAACCACCAAACCCCTTCATAGTCTTAATAACTCGTTCATCATCTTTAACCAAACTAGTCAGAGCAATGGCATACATATACAAATTTGTAAATATCATCCGTCATCCAGCTACTACACAAAAAACCTTCTCTAGACACAATCTAGACTCTGCCTTACTGTTCCTTGTACGCCAGGTGCAAACATATAGCTTCCCAAACCTTTATCGCGCACTACAAAAGAATCAACTACCCTCAGATAAACGTCTTATATCATTAAACCTTTTTATAGACAATAACAATCTTATTAGAGTCGGAGGGAGACTCTCCCATTCCCCCGAACAAAAACACCCAATTCTACTGCCTGCTCATTGTCATTTCACGACCCTGGTCTTACAAAAAGAACACATACGTTTAGGACACAGTGGTCCTCAAAATGTTCTCGCCAATATCCGTCTGAAATTCTGGCCCATCGATGGCCTGCGTGAGATCAAGCGCATCATAAACAAATGTCTAATGTGCCATAGGTTCAAGGCCATAACGGCACAACAAATCATGTCAGATCTACCTGCACGTCGTGTAACACCTTCCCGTCCCTTCCAGACGACTGGAGTCGACTTCGCGGGACCATTCTCAATAAAATCATCTCATTTGAAGCGAGCCTCGGTATTCAAATTTTACATTGCCCTATTCATATGCTTCTCGACAAAGGCAATTCATCTTGAGTTAGTCTCTGATCTGTCCACAGATTCCTTCATCGCTTCATTGAAACGTTTCACTTCTAGACGAGGACTTCCATCTGTGATTTACAGCGACAATGGCACGAATTTTGTTGGTGCTAATCATTATCTTGCTGACGTATCTCACTTCCTGACTACGAATTTTTCTCCCGTATATGATCACCTACTTACATCATCAATAGAATGGAAAATCATTCCTCCCAGATCCCCACATTGGGGTGGTCTCTGGGAAGCCGGAGTCAAAAGCGTTAAAACTCATCTAATAAAATTGCTTGCTACCTCCACTTTTACTCAGATAGAAGCCATACTCAACTCACGACCCTTACATCTCCTTTCGACTGACCCTACTGACCTACTACCATTAACTCCAGGCCATTTTCTCATAGGAGCACCTCTAATGGCACTTCCAGACAAAGAATTATCCTCACTCCCTACGAACCGATTAAAATTCTGGCAACAATGCACTCATGCTCAACAAAACTTTTGGAAACGGTCGTCTGTCGACTACCTCAACCAATTGCAAAATCGTCCCAAATGGACTACCCCATCTAAAGATCTCACTATAGGAACCATGGTCTTAATCAAGGACGATGACTCCCCTCCCTTACGATGGCCTTTAGCACGCATAACAGACGTCACAGTTGGCAAAGACGGTAAAATCCGTTCGGTCCAAGTCAAAACTGCTTCAGAAACTTCCACTCGACCTATTGTAAACGTCATTATACCTTGTCAACGTGTCGAAGCTTTCTCTCGTTGCACAAATACACAACCTTACACGTAAAGAGGATCTCTCTCACAATTACTCTTATATTGGTGGTCACATTACTTGTACTTATACGATCATGTCACATCATTAATTATTCACACATTAACCTTTAAAACATTAAAACATTACTCTCTTACAATCACCCTCACTATACACTTCACTCCTCCGCGTAGAAAGAAGGTAGCGTAAGCTACATTGGAGTTTTCACGTTCTCCGAAGAAAAACGTTCCCTTTCTTACCCAGCACCATTCATTCTGATACAATAAAAACCCGGAAAAAACACCCACATGAGCTTTCCATGCTCTCTCATGGAATTTAACACCCCTTCACAACTTGGCCCCCCTTTTTGTTTATATATGCCCGAGGTTCCTGGACCGTTTTTTCCTTAAACAAACTGGTACCACAATTGCTTTAACCTAGAGTCGACGCTTGGCGTGACGTAAATCGCTAGGCCCCAATCGGACCGGATAAGCCTCTGCCGGTGGCGAATTGCGCTGGTACATAGATCCAGTAGGCCCGAAAAAAACTGCCGCTTGGTCCTCTTCTATCTCTCTCATTACTTCATCTTTCCTTCTCATGAAACTCAACCCAAACCTTACTCTTCTACAACATAATCATGTACTCAATCACTTACGCTCTCTCCTTCCTTTTCTATTGCTTACATTCTTATCGTTTACAACTCTAGTCCATCTCTAGAGTATATTGCTTACATTCTTATCGTTTACAACTCTAGTCCATTTCTAGAGTATATTGCTTACACTCTTATCGTTTACAACTCTAGTCCATTTCTAGAGTATATTGCTTACATTCTTATCGTTTACAACTCTAGTCCATTTCTAGAGTATATTGCTTACATTCGTGCCCTTACAAAACAAGAACTAGCATACATCTAGGCCTCTTGTTCATTCGTTACATTCATGATGTTAGAGTCCTTACAACACTCTAACCTCAACTCTTATTCACTCGTTACATTCATGACGTTAGAGTCCTTACAAAACTCTAACCTCAAGTCTTATTCATTCGTTACATTCATGACGTTAGAGTCCTTACAACACTCTAACATCAAACCTTATCATTTCATTCATTCATGACGTTAGAGTCCTTACACCACTCTAACATCAACCCTTATCATTTCATTCTCATGACGTCAGAGTCCTTACAACACTCTAACCTCAACTCTTATTCATTCGTTACATTCATGACGTTAGAGTCCTTACAACACTCTAACCTCAACTCTCATTCACTCGTTACATTAATGACGTTAGAGTCCTTACAACACTCTAACCTCAACTCTTATTCATTGTTACATTCATGACGTTAGAGTCCTTAAAACACTCTAACCTCAAGTCTTGTTCATTCGTTACATTCATGACGTTAGAGTCCTTACAACACTCTAGCCTCAAGTCTTATTCATTCGTTACATTCATGATGTAAGAGTCCTTACAACACTCTAACCTCAACTCTTGTTCATTGTTACATTCATGACGTTAGAGTCCTTACAACACTCTAATCTAAACTCTTATTCATTCGTGACATTCATGATGTTAGAGTCCTTACAACACTCTAACCCCAAGTCTTGTTAATTCGTTACATTATTCATGACGTTAGAGTCCTTACAACACTCTAACCTCAAGTCTTATTCATTCGTTACATTCATGACGTTAGAGTCCTTACAACACTCTAACCTCAAGTCTTATTCATTCGTCACATTCATGATGTTAGACTCCTTACAACACTCTAACCTCAAGTCTTATTCATTCGTTACATTCATGACGTTAGAGTCCTTACAACACTCTAACCTCAAGCCTTATTCATTCATAACATTGATGACGTTAGAGTCCTTACAACACTCTAACTTCAACCCTTGTTCATTCGTTAAATAATGACGTTAGATTCCTCACAACTCTAACATCAACCCTAACCATTCGTTTACACTCATGACGTCAGAGTCCTTACAACACTCTGACACCTACATTAATCTACTTTACAACCCCTATACATTTATTTAAATAATTACTCTCACAATTATTCACTTTCATTCGCATTCCTGCATCAAAACTTTACACACACTCACGCCACCTAACTTTTCACTAACATCAGCATTCGATGTCTGAGAGCAGCCATCTCTCCCATCTCTTCCATTCTTCCCGCGCCCCCAATATTCGAATTTGTTTTTTTTTAATTACCAAATTCTCCCGTGATTTTATTTCAATTTCCCCTGTATACTACATTTCGAATATTATGCTCAACACATATAACTGAAAATATCCTTATTTTCAACATTTAATATTTCTTTACATCACTAAAAAAGTCATTTTAAATTTACTAACACCTAAGAATAACAGATAGATATCGTTTTCGGAAATTCCACTGAATATATCAAAGTATCCGACATCTTATCTCTTCATAAAAACGCTCTTCCAAACCCTGTTATCTGTATCCACGAAACCGTTTCAAGCCCAAAAAAAACATATCTCTAACTGCCAATTTCACTTGTTGTTTGAACGTTACATTTTAAAATACTTTTATCCAATTGGCTGGAATCTAATATTTTGCTCATTCCTCGACCCTACGTCCTCCGACGTATAAATACGCCATATACCCTACATTCTCTCTCTTTCATCATTTAACGTGGTACACAAAGGTACTCAGTTTAGAAAAGCACCCGGCGTTTTTCAAACCGGGAACAACCATGTGTCCTTAATCTTTATTCATCTCATAAATCATCATAGTATGTACAAAATACTCTCAGTTATCGAGTAAATAACAGTGAAGTCTTAATTGTCTACGCAAAATTAAATAAAATTATAAGTTCATGACAATATAAAACCTAAAAGTGATTTAAGTGTTTAATTTCATTCTACGGTTCATCATTACTACAGTGAAAAACAACCGTAGTGGTCCTTCGATTAACCAGATAACCTGCATTCCATCTAATTAACCCAACGTAAAAAGGGTTAATTTAGAACACCAACAGTTTCGATAACATTAGAAATAACTATCAAGAACAATGAAGGTAACAGACAACAGACGTAAATATGTTCATAATAATATTTTATTCTAAAATTACACAATACTATGTATGTTGTACAATATTAAGAGAAAACAAGACATACCGATTTCAATGAAAAGTAAAATCAAGAAACACATTAAAATGCCTCGACTTCTGAAAATTGTTGGAATAATTCATCAAAATTCACATGTTTTGCAATGTCATTTTCATTTGATAGTATAGCCAAGCTTGTCAAACGAGACTGGCTCATTGTAGAACGGAGTAGTTTTTAATCAATTTCAGTTTTGAAAAACTCCTCTCTCAAGATGCCACGAACACACAAATAGTAAGGAACAGTTTGAGTGCCTCTGTTATGTTTGGCAACGATTCACGAAAGTGCATCTCAATAATAAACTTCAGCATTTGTAGTGATGTCCATGAGGCTGCATCATCAATTTTCATACCAGAAGCCTTCAAATGCCTTCTGAGAGCCTCTTCACTTCTAGCAACATTTCTTCTTCCTCTAAATCACTGAAAGTCGCTGTGAACTGATGTATATGAGTTATTATCGTTTCATCATTTGATCTCACAAGGTTTTCGGAGTGCACAACAGCAAACTGTTCATATACATTGTTCATCGATGTTATTCTTTTTTCCAGTTCAACATGAAAGTTGTCAATACACTCCAACATAGAACGCTTCAATTCTTGCTGTTGAGTCAAACCTGCATCCGGAGCTTTTTCTCCTGGCATCATCTTTTTGACTCGCTTGCGATTTCTGCTTTCGACGTCAATGTCCATTTCAGCACATGTGGTGGTCGCATATTCTAAGGCATTATTCACTTCATTTCAGTTCTTCCCAACTCTCTTCTAAAAATGTTTTCAATGTTCTCAGCTTCAGTACACATTTTTCTGAACTAATATCTTGGATTTAGAGGTATTTTTGGGCGTAGTTGATTTCTCGTAAAATGTTGTACCATAGGTGCAAGAAGCAAAGAAAATTGAAGTTGCAAATGTTTTTCATCAGCAACTCTGCTGCTTCCCTTGTATCTAGATTTTCAGAAGCATCACACAATTTCTCCACAGCATCAACCAATTTTTCGAAATTTTATGATAGAATATTATTCGAGGCATCTCACAGATGTGGAAAAGATAGTTTTAATCTTTAAAACCGTTTATTTTAAAGAGGAAGTGCATAACTCTGAGATTAAAACAGGTAGATAACATAGTTACATATTTTTTAAAATAACTGACTTTCAAAAATTCTACTTTTTCATAAGAGAAGAATATAATCCTCTACTCAATAAAACGGCCCAGGGTGGAGAAAAAAAATGGCCGATAGTAAAAGGCTGGTCCCCAACACGAAGAACCCTATCTTTTGTCCAGTCCGTCGTTTTAAAATTCTAATGGTTGAACGTTCAGCTAGAATAACAACTGATCGATTATTCTTAACAGTAAACCCATCATGGAACAAAGAACAAAACACTCCAGTGGGAAAAACGAACTTTCGAAGTGAACTAAAGAAGCAGCAGAGAAGGCAGGATTAAATACAAAAGAAATAAAAATAACAAACTACTCTATACGGTCGACAGCAGTCAGTAACCTGGCTAAAGGATAATGAGCATTATTCCAACATCATAAACACCCTTAGAAGTGACGTCTCAGAACCTCCAGCTAAGAAACAGAAAACAGAAGATCCTGCAGCCACTCCTCCAGTTTCTCTCTCTACAGCTGGACTAATTAACAACATTAATAATTTACCTACAACCAACGTTACCAATGAGTTAACAAAGATTTCAAACAATACTCCTACTGTGTACAAAAATTGCAATTTATATTTTAATTGTACCATAAATAATTAAGTTTGTAGTATTTTGTGATTAAATAAATTACCTAATGTTTTTCAGTTTTCAAATTAATACCTATATATTTATTATGCATGCATGTAAGGTAGTATGTTTTGTAAGCTATGTGTATGCAGAATAATCTGTTACTCGTGAAATAGTTTTGTCAAATACTATTCGGGCATCTAATTTTTCCTGTGAAAAAATCGAAAAAACACAATGCTAAGTAATATTTTTTTAACAAGAAACATGAGTGCTGGTGGCAACAAAAATCCTCGTCTCATGCTTCTTGTTAAAATATTACTTAGCAACGTGTTTTTACGATTTATTTGGAAAAATTAGATGCCCATATGATATTACTTACGAAAAAGGGTTAACGGTTTATGGTCTGTTTTCACTTTGAACTGTGATGTGCCATATAAGTAACATTTAAAACGATTTATACCCAAATGTACTGCTAATAATTCTTTTAGTATTGTAGGTTTGTTAATTTCACTTTTCTTAAATCCTCGTGAGGCAAATGCTTCGGGTAGATCAATACCATCGTAGCTTTGACTAAATATGGCCGAACACGCGTAATTTGAAGGGTCTGTGAATTGTTTGTCGAAGTCTGGATGTTTCAGAATTGGTGTGGAAATTAATGCTGTATTAAGAATTTGAAATGAATATTCACATTCTTTCGACCAATCGAATTTTTTAGTGGTAAGCATATTTCAGCGAAATTAGTAATAGATCGTCCGTAATAGTTCCATAATGCAACAAATATTTTTTAGCTTTGTCAGGTAGAACACCTTCACTCGACAGATTATGCCCTAAATAAATGACTTCCCGCCTGAAGAATTGTCATTTTTGTGGATTTAGTTTGAGTTTGAATTTACGACATATGACAGGTAGCAGCTGTCAACAATATTTTCAATTAATATTAATTGAGTAGTTTTCTCGATATTTTCGTGGGCATGGAGGTGGCATAATCTACGTCTAGTCCTTGCTTTGCAATTTTTAAGTACCAAGAAACATAACATTTAGTTTTGAAATTTTAATTTTTCACATGCCCCCCGTAAACACGATTTCAGTCGATTTACGATGGGTAGGCAACCATTTTAAAAAAATTGAAAGTGGTTTTTTATTTTCAAATACCTTTCGAATCCAAAAAAAATTTAATATTCAATATGGTGTAGTTGAGGAACTTTTACTAGTGAACATTTTTGTTCTTATTAATATGATTTTCCTGAAGTTTTGTGTAATGTGGCTTTTAAACATGCAAATCTAAAAGTACAAGTAAGTTAAAGCTATCACAGCAATGTCTTCAATTTTTATTAATGGTAATGCTGTTGACCATTGATTTTTCTTTGGTTCTTATAGCCTTCTTAGTATCATATTAAAAAGATTCATTTTATTTCTGTTTTGTTTCAATTGGAGGGAAATAATAACAATAGGAACCGGGAATGTAAGAACTACGCTAAGAAAGGGAAAAAGCAAGAAATAGGAAACGAAATCTAAAATTAGAAAGTACACATCATGGAAATCCAGGAAACCAGATGGAAAAATGAAAGGAAAATAGAAAAAGAGAAATTTACGCTAAACTATTCTGGTGAAAGGATACAAGGAAATAATGGAACAGCAATTATGATGAGTAGAAAGCTGAAAGATAAGGTAATATACTTTAAAGCTATAGATGGGAGGCTGTCATATATCAAACTAGAAAACAAACAAGCAAATATATCAATAATAAATTCAGATTTACCAACAGAAGAAGCTAGAGACGAAGACAATATAGCATTCTATGAGAAAATTGAGCAATTCACTAAAGAAATCCCAAGAAATGAAGTACTTATATAATATATAAATAATATATAATAAATAATAGGAGATTTTATTGCCAAAAGAGGAATACAATAAAAATGTAGCAGGTGAAGAAACAAACAAAAATGGAACAAGATTCTGCAATCTACGAACCGCGTGTTCGTGCTACGAAGAATCACATTTTACAAGTGCGATTTACAAAATGTTATCTTCGATCCTGCATAAATTTTCAAAGATGTTGTTCATAGGAGTAATATTTTGCAAATGTCATTTTAACTTCAGCTAATTATTCAATTAATAAAATTAAAAATATTTTCTTCAGATTGCATTACTTAGCAACTAGAAAATAAATTGCACAAATGTCAGTCACCATTATTATTTGTACAAAAAGTTATCTGTGAGTGTTATACTGTTATAAATTGCAGATTCGGAAATTGAAATGAATAGATAAAAGCAGGGAATGATTTCTTATCATAATATTCATTGTCTTTGTGATATTACCGGTACACACTGTACCCAATTCACTCTTCTAAAAAACAACGAAATTTACGATATTCATCAACGGTCAAACTTTTTTGATATGTACAGTAAATTAAAATTCAACCCACTACTATATGTGTGTAGGAGGTGCGGGGATGTGCTTTAATTGATTTTTGTATTTTTTTCACCGGACATCCAAACAATATTATAAAGGATTATTAAAATATTGACCACAGCTCGAATGAATGTTTTCATATCGACAATGCGATTGGTTTAAAAAATTAATTAACTGTTTTGGAGTTGAGGTAACAGATGAATTCGTCTGTTGTATTGTTCTCAGCCATACATTTTTATGAGGGTGCCAATCAACCCATTCTCCATTCTCATACCATACGATATTTATAGGGTTGTAGAATGGGGAAAAAAATAGAATAAACTTGTGAAAACACCAGAATAATTCGGAAACCGATCTAGTATCGACGATTTCTCAGGTTTATTGAATTTATAGTGTCCTTCGATTAAAACTTCGTTTAAGGACGTTCCCAAGAAAATAAGTTTTACTCAGAATCTATTTTAAATACACATACCTGAAAGTGTCCTTCAAATGTAGAAATTTTTTTTTTAACCAGTCGGCACTAAATTTTGAAAAATATACTGTTAAAGATTGTATATTGAGATGATATGCTCCATAAGGAATAAAATATGAAGATAAAAATTATAAATTAGAAAATATCGCTAGATATCAATAACCATCAAAATAACATATGAGCAAACATCTAAACTATGGAATATTAATAATAAATAACAAATTAAATTGGCATATAACAATTATGAAAATAATAATTAAATAAACGGTTTTAAAGATTAAAACTAACTTTTCCGCATCTGTGGTCCTGAACAATATTCTATCATAAAATTGTTACTTGTGTGCACTTCGGGGTTTGTATCGTGCTAACAAACCGAAATTCCACAAAAATAACCAAAAATGTAGTATCTCTGGATATATAGGACCCGCTGTACTCGCTCTATTGAACAGAAACTCAATAGGGTACATCTGTGAGACACCTTGAACAATACTCAGTCATAAAATTGATCAATCATATACTCTCTGGAGGCTGTATCGTCCTAACAAACTGAAAATTCTCCAAAAATGACAAAAATTTGGTACTTCAAGTACCATAGTACCCGTTGTACTGGCTCTAGTGAGCTCAATATAAATAGACTTTATCTTTGAGACGCTATGAATAATATCCAATCATAAAATTGATCACTTGTATATACTCCGGAGGCTGTATCGTGTTAATAAACTGAAACTTCTCCAAAAATGACAAAAATATCGTACTTAAAGTACCTACTGTAGCACCTGTTGTATTGGCTCTGGTGAGCTGAAAATCAATAGCGTTCATCAGTGAGATGCCCTGAATAATATTCCATCATAAAATTGCACTCCGAGGGCTGTATCGTGCTAACAAGACATGCAAGGAAAAGTGGCCGATGACAACGACGACGACGACATACACACAGGATTTTTTTCTAAAAACCGATTTTTCGTGTTGTTGTTGATGGAAAACGTAAAAATGATTAAAAAACATTTCAAATTTCCAACTTTTTGTGGGGTACACCAATACTTTTCTCGCATATTAGATAGGTTGGGCGGAAGAGTTATAAGGGTTTTAATAGCAAATAAATATAGAACACTTAATTATATCATAAATAGAAAGTTCAAAAATAAACAAATAAGCATATCAAATAAAATAAATCATAAAAAAAAATGGCGTTACCAACGTAGGGAAAATAAAACTATAATAAAAGTGGCTAGCCCAAACGTGTGGCACGAATAAAAGCGGAAATTGGTTACAAATAAAATTGAAAAAATGAATACGAAGAAAAACATTCAAGATTTGAAACTCCAAGAATTAAAAGATGAATTAAACAGAAGAGGATATGACGCAAAAGGTATGAAGACTACACTAATACAAAGACTAACGGAAATACTCAAGAAAGAAGGAACACATCCAGAAGAATATTCAGTTACTAGAGAAAAAGAACAAGGAACAGAAACTACAGAGCAAGTTGAAGAAAAACAGGAAGAATCTACGAAAGAACAAGAAAAGAAGACAGAAGACAATATCATGCAGTTTTTTGTAAATATTCAACAAAATCTAGAATCAAAATTAGAAAAACAAGGACAGAAAATGAGCAACAAATAGAACAGCAGGAACTACAGATAAGGAGAATAGAAATAGATATGAAATTTACAGATAGGGCAACAACAAATAGAAATTACCCAGAAAGAACAATCTATGAAGTTGGAAAAATTGGAAATATATAAAGAGAGAAGTAAAAGAGATAGTAAAACTAACAATAACAAATATGCAGGCAGAAGTGAACAAAGAGATGGAGACGAAAATCAAAGACAAATACAGAGTTATTGCAAAAAATAATAAAAACATAGAGTATTTGCAAGAAAATTTAAGGACGGGAATCTTAAGCAATTTAGGTATTATGGAGGGAGAAAATTATAAATTAAAAATGGAATTTAAGAAAGAAATTAATAAAACAAATGAATATGTGAAAAAAATGAATAATTAAATAAAAGATGTAAATTTTATATCTAAGAAAATAAATTCAAACGAAGAAGAAATTATAAGTAGACTGAGAGAAGAACAAGAGAAAATTATGATGGAAGTAGAAAAGAAGAAGAAATATTTGGAGGAAGAATTAAAAAGGCAAACATCCATGGGAAACATTAACATTCCAGTTCCTTACAATATCAACTATCACATAGATGAAAATTTGAAATTTGAGGGAAAAATAAGAAAAATACATCCAAAGACTTTCATTAAAATAATTAAAAACAAAATAAAAAATTGGTAATATTTCGATTACAAGAGAGAATTAATAAGAAGCTATTTGAATGGACAAGCTCAGATTTGGTTCACTAGCAAAGAAATGGAATTCAGAACATTTCAGCAATTTGAAGACTCTTTCCTTAGACTATTGGGGAAAAATTAACCAAGCATACACGAAAGAAAAACTGTATTTCGGGAAATATCAAGAAAATGGAAACTCCATGTATAATTATGCTTTACAAATATATGCTCAGGCACAATTTCTAGATCCTATTATAAGAGAAGAAGAAATTGTTACTAATCTTTCTAGGCATTTTAAACCACAAATAGCCGAAACTTAGCCATACAAAACATTAAAAATTTCGAACAGTTGACAGAATATTTAATGAGAGTAGAAAGAAACTTACAAATAAATATGAATACAGGAAATAATGAAAACTCAAACAGGCAACATAAGAAATAATAATCAATCTAATAATGAAAATCAAAACAGATGTAGTGTAAATAGAAATTTCATTAATACTGACAATAATAACCGGCGTGTTCATGATAATCAAAATACAAATTATGGACAAAATAATAACTATAATAATCAAAGCAATAGAGAATATTTAACAACTACCCAATAAACAGACAAAATCAAAATAATCATAATTCAAATTATAACAGAAATAATAATAGAAATCAAACAAATTGTTACAATAACAACAATTATCAACTAAATAGAACAAATTCCGAAAATTATTTAAGAAATAATACACAATCAAACGATAATACAAATGATCAAAGACGTGTAAATTTCCAAAGAAATAGAAGTCTGTATAGAGAGGAGAGAACTAGACGTCCTGAAAATCCAGAACAACCTGTAGAAACTACACAAATTAACTAAGTAGGTTCACAAGTGGATGTAGACGTTTCAAACGATCTACATGAGCATTTTCATTAGAGAAGGATGTGAACAGTGGTCTGTATAGTTGCATTCGTCCTTATTTGTTTCTGATTTCAGAGGACTGTCTGAAAAAGGAAAATTTAACAAATTTAATAATAATTAACGCTAAATTAAATAATGTTGATGTTCGAATTTGATTTAATTACCAAATTCTCCTGTGATTTTTATTTTCAACTTCCCCTGTATAACACAATTCAAATATTCTGCTCAAGACATATAACCTTTTCAGGCAACAAAAATCATCCTAACTGCAAATTTTCACTCGCTGTATCTGACCGTTACGTTTCAAATTCTATTATTTTTCTCCTCTCTCGTAACCACGTTAACCGATATATAAATATGTCAACTACATTACATTTGTCTCCTCATATTTAACTATCGTACATAATGGTACTCATGTTATAAGAGCACCCGGCATTTGGTCCTAGTAAAAAACATGTGTAATTAATCATTAAGCATTCATTACTCCAGCAGATTATGTGCTAAATAATCAAAATGTAACGCGTATGATCAAGTAAATTTCTTAATTGTCTACACAAAAGAAAAAGTTATAAATAACTGCAATATATCAACATGAAAGTGAAATCAGTGTTTAATTTCTTCGAGAAAACATTTAATAAAACATCCTACAACAGTGAATGCAATATACGGTCCTTCGAGAAAAACATTTAACAATAAAAAACTTAGCGTTCCATCTAATAACCCAAGTGAAAAAAGGGTTGATTAGAATAGTTGATATTGAAGCAATAATTGATACAGGTTCTGAAATTTCTCTTATAAATGAAGCAATCATAACTAAACTTGGCTTAGAAAGAAATGTAAGCACAATACCAAAAATGAATCTAGTCACAATGAAGAAAAATAACTAAAGTAAATAAATCTACAGTGGTGGGTTTATATTTAAAGGAAAAAGAAATAATAGTACAACTTGTGATTGTAAGAAATATGGAATACGATATACTTCTTGGATCGGATGAACTCGAAAAACATCAAGTGAAGATTAATTATGAAAAAAAATATTTGATGATGAGCGGAATTGAATTGGAATTTGAAATTGGAAAATACAAACAAATAGAATACATTTCATGTATGAATATAAAGAAAATGAGACAGGAGATTTGAAGAGGATAATTTGAAAGAAGAAGAATTGCAAGGCAATAGGAAGCATTCAATGAAAGTAGGAAGAAATATGAATAAAATTGAATTTAATTGGAGTTGTATAGATATTGTTTGTAGTAAGGAATTTAAGAGTGAAGTAAGAAAGTTAATAAAGAAAGATTATTTTCTGATGAATCAAGTTGCGAAGGATTATATTCATGAATTAAAAGTAAGAAATATGGAAATATTCAAGACCAAAAGTTATCCGATACCATACAAGTACAAGGAGGAAATGATAAAATTGATAGATAAATTGTTAGATGATGAAATTATGGAATATATGAACAGTGTTCCAAACGGAATAACAAATATAGCGACAACAATAATAATGAATAACTTACCTGCAAATAGGCCATGGATTAGTGAAATGAATGGAAAATATGAAGACATTTTGAAACAAACACAAGAGAGAATTTTAAAGAATGCTCAAAAGTATATAAACAAAAAGAACGTCGGACACAAGAAAACAACATTTAAAAAGGGAGACTATGTTTTATTGAAAGCACTACAAATACTTAATAAGAAGAACAATAAATGTTTAAAATTACAGCTGCCTTATGAAGGTCCATATGAAATAAACACGGAAAACGGCATAAAAATACCCTGAATCAGAGCGAATTCGTGGAATCTTTCACATATCACAACTATACAGATACCATCACCCCTCTAATGAAAATATACAACAGTGTACATAGTAGATAATAGGACATAAATACATTAAAGATAGATTTAAGTTATATTATATAGAAACATGGGAAGTCAATTTAATTGGAAATAACTTTCAAATCATAATGCAAATATTATTAGTGTGAACATTTACCAACTTATACTGGAATGAATAATTAGAGATGGGAATCACACAGGAAGGGAAAACCAACCAAATATTGTGTTCGGATCAATACCATATCTTGGTGAAATCTCAGATAAAATCATTAAACATTTCAAATACATTACCACGGTAAAAATTGCACAAAAATTAGCCCAACTTTTAAACCAATTGTTCACTAAACTTAAACACAAAGATGAGACCCTCCAACGTACAAACGTGGTTTATCAAATACCCTTTATGAATTGTGGGAAGAAGTATATAGGTGAAACCTCAATAAATTTAAAAAATCGTTTGGTACAACATAAAAGCGATAGTAAGTTAGGGAAAAGAAAATATGTGCTTACAGAACACATAATAGATGAGACACATCACGTAGATTTTGGAAATTGTGAAATTTTAGAAGTGGAAAGAAATAGAAATAAACGTAAATTCTTAGAAATGTACCACATTCAGGTCAATGATCTAACAATGAATAAAAAGTCTGACATCAATGACATAAGTAAGATTTACACATATTTGCTACATTGTACAAATGTCAACCCAACTAGCAGTGACGATTCTTCCCTTAGTTAGGTGTTGTATTAGGTCTGTGGAGAAATTGTTGCGTTTCTTCACGGGCATGATACTAGCAACTAACTCTGCTATAAACATATTTTCACACTATAACGTACGTTACATAAAGAAGTGGCAAAGCATTTTTAATCAAATAACACCAGGTATGGAGAGTACTATACTTGAACTAGCAGCATTTCGGGGAGGTCTGTGGGGGGTTTCTCCCTCTGTCGGGACTGACAAACTTGACAGGGGGTGGGACTTGCCATTTCCCTCTTTGAAGGTTGTTAAAAATATTGCTACTCAGGCTTTGAAGTTGGCAATTTCGGAATCTAAAATTTCCAGAGTGAGAGACTGGACTTGGATGATTTTTTTAAATAAACCTCTTGAGATAATTAAACTTACCACCTACAGGTGTTGTTTTCTTTTAGCCGGTGCTAACCTTTGTACACGTGATAATTGCCTGGATATGTTCACAGCCACGGGACCGAGGAAATGAGAGTTCATGCGGTTTGGTGACTTTGAGCAGATTCAACTCCTTGTAAAAATACCAACCAAAAAATAACAGCAGGCAACTGTTATATGAAAGGATTTTTTAAAAAGAAGGTTTTTCTTCAGTTTTGACATTAATTGGACATTAAGATTCAAAAATTTAAATATTAATCTCATTGCTAAGATTGGTGCAACATTTGGTATCACACTCGTGAATTTTCAACTACCCTGGTATATGGATATAAAAACAAACAAACTGGCTTGAAGAGAATACGACTGTAATTAGGTATTGAAAATTAAAAAACGTTACTTTCTATCCAAAAACTAGATACACTTGAAACAACCAAAATAGTGTCTAATATTCTCTTTTAAAATGTAGTGGCGGTGAATTTTAAAACCAAAATGTGTTCCTCCAGGAGGGATTTAAGCATAAGTATCAATTTACATGTATAATTTAAACTCAATTTTTTGTTTACTTATTGTATTGTAATTCAATGTTAAGGCAGTGGTTTTGATTTGAATTGAAGTTAGAAATGATTGCTATGTATCCTATTTTCTTTGATTTCCACTAATTCTACCATACACCCTTGAAAAAGCGCTCGGTTCCGTATAACAAGAATTTTCAACATTATTTAGGCTGGAATCCCCGTGATATTTTGAATTTTGTAATATATATGAATATATATATATATATATATATATATTTTACTATGTAGGATAGTATAATTACTTTCCTTTTGATTATAAAATTTAAATGTAGATGTTTATTATTTAGAATTTTTGTTTAGTTTGGCTAGCTCAGTTGGTTATTGTTATTTTGTTTAGTAATTTATTTTAATTTGATTATTCGGGAGCATGAAATCCTTTTTCTCTTTGAGTCCTGGCTTTTATATTGTTGTAATAGTTTAAATAAAAAGAAAACACATTATTTTGAAATCAATTTAATTTTAAATTTAATATTTTATATATTTGATAAAAATAATATGAGACGCCACTGGTTGTATTGTATCTACTTATTTATTTTAATCATTTCATCAATGCGCATGCGTGAAAAACTAGTCATGCGCTTTAGCATAAAAAGAACAATTCTTACACTAAAGAAGCATCTATATTTATACAAACATAGTTTGTTTGACGATGCAGACACGTAAATGGTTCAAACACATAAAAGAATTTATATATAAATCATACATATATATGATACAAATTGCTGTGGGAAGAAAATAGTTATATACATGCGTAAGTACATATTTTAATGGCGTAAGTACATATTTTAATTTATATAAAATTCGGCCTTTTATTAATTTTAACTATTTATGCAATTAATTAACGATATAAAGTATGTTTCTTTCTTTTTCAGATCGATCATATGTGCAAATGTTTATCAATTTATGAAATTAAGTACTTAATTGAGTATTTGAGTTTTTACTCTGATTATTGGCCAATAATGATTTAAAAACACTGACCTGTTGCTCTTGAATTGGAATGAAAGTCTCTGGATCCCAGGAACACTCCGCTGAAGCTCCAAAAAACCAAAATTAATGAAAATTTCGTAGATTCTTGCCGAAAAACTTGATACAATTGACTGTGAGTATTACTAAGATTGTATTTAATAGTACTTTATAGGTTTAAATGTGTTAAACCGGGAATTTCTTGAAATTTCAGGAACACCATCACACACACTCCTCGCTTCTTCACACCAGCTTCCCTTCTTATATTAAGCGTCCCCTCGATTCTCTACTTTTTTCAACAAACAGTCTTTTGTTCTTTTTTAGGTCACTATTTCAAAGTTTATTTGTTGATTCACATTTTGTTCTGTCATATTTTATAACCAATAAAATATTGTCTTTTGCAATCAGATTAATTGAAACTTCTTTCACTTATTAAAAAATTTCATACATACACTCTTTTACATTATTAGTTCATTTATAGAGTTCCTATGAGTTTTTTCATCATACAAATAAATTAAAATTGGTTATACATAGATACATTTACATGGTACAACATTCAATATTATTATTGATAATATATCACTGTTACACTCTTATTATTCATAAATATAAATTCTCTTATGTTATTTGTCTAAACTCTTTGCATTATATTATTTATAATAAACTTTAACAAATTACTATTTATTGATTCAATGTTTATTTTATTTACCATATATCATTTGTCTATATGTCATTATTTGTTTATCTATGAAAATCTATTGAATTCCATTCTATTCAATATTTGTATTTGTTTTTATTCTTAAATTAATGATTATAATGAATTATCTATAATAATATTTGTATTCTAATGTAACTACTTATATCTAAAATTCTCTTGACTTGACTATATAATTATTTCTTTTTAGGTGAACAGCTGGTTATGGTATGGAAATTGTTCTTCGTCTTAGGCAACTTTATTTACATCATTACATTGGTTAGGCAATCTCTATATTTTGTATTATTATTGAGGTAATTCCTTATTTATTATATTGTTATAGGCTATTATTTAATATATCTTTATTTGATATGTTGTTTAAATTAAGAAAAGTGTTTCCTTTTTACCTGTTTTCTTAAATTATATTATTTTCATATATTTTAATACTAGCAACATATTTTTATAATACTAATTCTCTTATTATCTATGATATCTGGTTCAATATATATATATATATATATATATATATATATATATATATATATATATATATATATATTGAAACCATCTAAAATTGAAAGACCAACAACATTTAAAGAAGGAGATTGGGTAATAGAAAGATCTTTACAAGTAGCCGATAAAAAATTAAACCAATGTGCTAAGCTGAAACTACCATTTAATGGACCTTATATAGTAGAGAATGCATATGAGAATAGCTATGTTTTAAGGAACCCATATAATAATCAATTGAGAGGGACAATACATGTGCAAAACTTGTATAAATTCAACAAGTAGCAGCATTTTAAAAATCATGTCATACAAATAATTAGTGTTTGATAATAAGATATGAGAAATTAATGAAATTTTTTATAAAATATTAATTAATTTAACCTATTCGAGTTAATATTAGATATAAATGGAGTTAAAAAGGAATGAAAATAATTTCAAGTGAGAATTACATTTTCAAAATATAAAAAAAAATCAATCAGACAGATAATAATATTTTGAAAATGAAATTGGGGGAAACTGAAACCATCTAAAGTTGGTAAGTCCAATTGAAGGTTACATAACTAAAAAAGGGTATAGGTAATAAGGTTATTATTATGATAATTATTGATTTTGGGACACACTATATAGTATAGATGTAAGTCTAACAATATTTAAAAATGGAAAAAACAAAGATGTGGAAGCAATAGCAAATTTGATATATCAGAATTATCTTTATAAACCGATACAAATAGTTTAAACTTTAATACACTGTTTGCATATAGTGTAAATAATCGTTGTATATTAACAAATAAATTCTTAATTTTAATTGGTGAAGTGATAGATAGTAGCCGCGAATAAACATGTGACATTATCTTTACAATGACAGACATAAAACACAAATGTTTGTTGACAAAAAAATTGAAAAACGGCGTTGTTGGGGGAAGGATGAGATGAAAAGACAGCAGAAGTGATGAAATTGGTTTTTTTGTAAAAAGTAGTAAATTTAAAATGGAAAGTTGAAAATAAACCCAGAATATTAGTATTGTGGAGGAAACTAACCTGTGAGACATCCTATGTAATTTTAAACCAGAAAGTGGTAAGAAATTTATCATTTTTATTGACTGGAAATTATATCAACTGCCATATTACTTATTCCTACTAAAGAAAGAAACATTCCATTTTCTACCGAAGTGTATATAACATATGTGTGCAGCTCTGATGTTATTTTGTCCAATACAAAGACTTCGTGAATTTTATTTATATTATGAATCAAGATAACCTACAAATGAACTCTCATAAATCAACTGATTCCTGATTTATTTGTTAGTCATAATTATTAGTTTTAAGGGTTTTATATATTTAGATAGGATTGTTGAAATTAATATAAAAAAGAAAGCTTACCTTATATAATATTCCAAGCAGCACAATATTAATCCATATAGAAAAATACATAACCAACAATTTGGCATAGATGAAGTATAGGCTAGGTTGGATTGATTTTCAAAACATTTAGAAATTTAAATAAAAACACCTGATAATACAATTTTGAATGATAATAATAGTAAAGGAGCAACACCGGTTCTAGACCATTCCTTATGTAAATTAACATGGGAAATCGCCAAGGTCCATCGTGGTAATTTTTAACTCAATTTCGATCTGCGCATGCGTCGGCCGTTAGCAATCTTGTTCCGCGCGGATGGTTTAGAAGAAGCGAAGGGGTTTTCAAGGGTAGCGTCTACGGGGATTACGCAAAAAGTAAATAAGTGTGTATGTTGTTACGTGTATAAGGTGTCTAGAGGGTGGTTTAGAAGAAGCGAAGGGGTTTTTAAGGGTAGCGTCTACGGGGATTACGTAAATAAGGGTGTATACAAGAACGGGGGTTATGCAAAAAGTAAATAAGTGTAAATGTTTTTATGTGTATAAGGTATCTAGGGGGCGATTTAGAAGAAGCGAAGAGGGTTTTAAGGGTAGCGTCTACGGGGGAGGGGAGCGTCTACGGGGAATACGTAAATAAGGGTGTATACAAGAACGGGGGTTATGCAAAAAGTAAATAAGTGTATATGTTTTTACGTGTATAAGGTTTGGTGGGATTGAAGTGGAATAAAAGACGAAGAAGACAAGAGGTAAACATGTAAAGCCATAAGGGCACCATGCTGATGACGTCACCCATGCTCAGTCGATAATGGGGTATCAAAATAAAGAACAATTGAATAAACATTTTATTGTACAATATAACATTGTAAAATATAATAAATGAAAATAATAACAATACTTTTTATATAAATTTTTAAGGAATAATGGCATCGACATCCATATATGCATCAATCGAATAGTGCCCCCAGGGTAAGGTTTCATCGGAACCATGAATAATAAATCGTTTGTCATCCTCCAGGCTGAGTGCTACTTTATTTTGGATAATTGAATGGACCAGATGTTTCTCGGCACGAATTAGATTTTGGGAAACTGTTTTCTGTGTGAAGGTATCAAGGCATCCTTCATAATCTTCAAATGTGATTACGGTCTTCACAACTGACGACTTTACCCCTTTAGCTTTTTTAGTTACTCCAACATTTCGAATTAGACAGTCTATTTCTTCTTCGTCATAACCATCATCCGCAAGACGTTTTCGTTTTTCCGCTAGACCATCTTCAGAGGTTAGTAACCGCGTTGCATACAATTTAGACCGTTACCCAATATAATCGGTCATTATGATACCATTGTTCTCATCCTTCATCATACCAAGAACCTTCTTATTAACTTGAGGCATTTCGTAAACGTTATCAAGAGGATAGTCTGAGGTGTCGAAATATTTATAACAATCAATCTTCATTACTTCATAGGGATCTTGATCTCCAATCTCATATATAAGACTATCGGTATCAGTATACAGCACAGTACAGTTTTCACTAAAACGGTTCGCCATGTACTCATAGTGAAAATGATAGATCGTAGCTTTAGCCAGATCTAAAATTGACATTCCTACATATATCGGTTTATTCAACCACATTTGCAGCTTCCGTAATTCGATGACAATTAGGTTTTCACTGAAAATTGTACTATTTTTAAACTCTGGCTTAGCTATGTACTATTCAGCACCATATCGACCACTCCAATGAGAAATTAGCTTTACATCAACGCGTTTGCGCACGTTCTCCATGGTTTTACCTGTAACAATTAGTAAAAAAGTGATTAGTATAGAAACATTTATATAAAACTAGCAATACTCACCAAACACTGCATTGTTCATCAGTTTGAATAGGTTCTTCTCAAGCTCATTCTTCGCAGCCTTACGTAAGTCGGTGTTTAAGTCAATGTAGGGCTTTAACCAAGAACTCTGCTTGAATTTCAATACTCGATGTATTTTTGTTAATACAAGCCCATTCTGTAACGCTTGCTTCAATGCTCGGTAATGTATAACGTATTTTGTTTTATTAGTTAGGGTACCCATCAACTTAGTCTCCTCATTTGACCTTGTAGCAGGCATCATGGTCTTAGGATTTAGGTGTTCGGGGCAGAAAGGTATGTCCTTATGCAAATCATGTAAATGATGAGGATACTCCAAATCAACCTCGAGCATGTACCCCTCAGAAGCATCATCAGCAATTTGTGTAACGTCTATATTAGAGCCACACCATTCAAATCCTCCATAAGGGAGATATTGTGACATAGCCCATCCATACTAAAACATTAAAATTAATTGAAATAATTACCTAAAATGAAAAAACTAAAAACATACCTGATTATTCACATCATAGTACATTAAATATTTCGGTGGATTTGAAGGATTATAAGTGGGCATATACTTATTGTTGGCTCGAGCACGACGTTTTCCGCAAACTTGACTAAGTCCACCGCATATACCACGCTCAACAAATAAAAACATGTCTACATCAGTGAGAAGTTCCAATTCTTGTCCAGTATGTTTCAGCATAGCATCGAATGTAAATCCTGGTAATGTATAATAATGTGCAGGATCGATGTTATACGTAGCAATACAACTGGAACTAAACTGCTCAAAAACGTCAGCAAGTAGAAGGACATCGGTCTTCATATACAACTCTACATATTCACCTAAGGTTTGACATTGAAACGTATTCCAGACGTGTTGTGCTCTACTATAAAGTATACGTGAGCAGGGTTTATCTTCGAGATTATTATAGAAATATTCGATAGGAGGTAACCTTGTTTCTTCAAAGCGGTCGAAAGAATTGAAATAGTCATAAGGCATCACCCCCTTCTTAGTTAACATTGTGAATTATTCATCGGGAACACTAGAAAACTGTGATCTCAAATTAGGAAATTCGGTTAAATACGAGGCGAGTTTATCGAGAGATGATGCCATGAATCGGAAACTATCGATAAATCTGAAACGGATTCGTGCATCTTCAACATGTTTTGTGAAGGAAATATATTTTTCTTTTGTAATAGGAAGCAAATCAATAGAGCCAGTCATGCGGGTAGCAATGTCTTCGATGATGAAATTTGCATCATGACCAGATAAGTTGTGAAACACTACATTAACAGTAGGCGAATCCTGATAGTTAATATTGCACCCCTCATGCGCTGCACGTCTATAATTGTTTTCAGGAATGTGGTGATCATGATCTCGGACTTTCTTATCAGTAGCGGAAAATGGCGTTTCACAAATATGACATTCGGTAGCAGCTTGAAACTGACGTTCTTGATTAGGAGTCATATGAATTCCATAAGGACAAAGGAACACCGTACTGATATCTTGAGCAAGCAGATTCAGCTCATCAGCAAACCAGCGCATACAATCTTCACCCAAATAACTCTTATAAAAGGAAAGCGAATCATCATATGAACACTTGAAGTAATACCCAACGGCTGCAGGAATATGCTGTTGTGGCTTCTTAGAATCCCCAGTCTGCTTCAAAACACTCTCGAGATCTGCATATACTATAAAAGGTGCCTTTACCTTATTCTTAAAGTTTTTGAATTTAAGCACGTTCTTCCCTAGTTCTGGCATCCTAACAGCACAATCATTAATTTTCATACAATCTACGACGTGAGCATCCAACTTTTCCGCTGTAGTAAATGACTGTAAACATCTTTCACATAAAAATCCCATTCGTCCCTTGCAACATTTAAGATGAACATCTAGATTTTCGTGGGATCTGAAATAGCGTAAGCAACCATCACAGAAGTATTTTTTAGCGTCTTCTTTACTAAGTTGTGAAGATAGAAGTCTTGATAGATTCTTTATCCGAACAAAGTGATATTTCGTTGGCGCTTCATCACATTTATCTTGCACCATCAACCAATTTACATGTTTATTCATCTTATTTCTTGTAAGGTAAGTTGGCAGAGTAATGAAGGTCTTTTTATCTTTTTGTAGAATGTAAACATTTACGGATATATTATTTTGCTTCTCAAAATTGGGGATCTGCTTGATAGTCATTGGAAATTGAATTCTTTTTAGTTTTAATACAGTCGAATAGTGAGGGTATGAGGATGTTCTATCAGAATGGATTGTAACAGGATACAATGCTGACGTAACTGCCCATGCAAAACAACCATTATCTTCATTATTGACGTTAATACATGCCTTCTTCTTTTTTATTTCTGTAGGTAAATCAATATAAGAGGATCCTAGTTGAGGAGTATACTTATTGAAGTTAACGCCTAAATTCAGCACCTTCTTCAATGCCCAACCACTATCACGTTCTTGAAACTCCTCCAAGTCTTTAAGGATAGTCGCAATGACTTTAGTATCAAACCAATCATCAATGTTTGTATCCTTATATATCGGAGAATTAGTTGTCGTAAAATACTTGAACTCATTAAGAATCTGATCTCCTTTAACAATTTCAAATTCACCTCCGAAAGCCACAGTCACCTTAACAGCTACCTCCATTTTTAATATATTATGTATACGTCGTTTAAAGAGAGCCATACAATCTTTGAGAAATGCAATGGGATCCTTATGCTTCAGGTTTGAGATGCTACCAGTTCTGATGCGACCGTTAAATGCTGCATCCAGATCATCCCATTTTACACGATGTTTTGCGGTTTCCATATGAGATGATACGTCTCCACCATGTTTTTGAATATATTTAAATTGGTTACGAAATGATTTGAGTTATACTAGTTAAGATATGCTGCTTTTCTCCAATATTCTTGGCACTCCGTAATGCATTATTTAGTTTTCTTATAGCTTTTCTACACTCCATAAGCCCTCTAGTCACTTGGTGTTCATTATAATTAGATGTTATAAGCCCCAACAAAGTAGCAACATGATTTACGAGATTCACAAAGAGACTCATAATAAGGATGAAAATTTCTTTCGTAAGCACTTTGAACAAAGAACTGTAATCGAATGAGCATTATCGGGATATGAGGGGTAACAAGTAAGCTTCTAGTCGGACGGAAGACTGAACGGTAACATTTTTTCTTAAAAAAGACCCGCGATTGAGGAAATTTGTGTCTGTTTTTCCATAAGAAAGCATGTAAAAATGATGCATTTTAAGCTAATTGAGCAATTCTGACACTTTTTTAACCGTAATATTTGAGGAAGATATGATATATTCTAGTAATGATTCCAATTAACAAACAGTGATTGAAACAAGAAGTTTATGATCTATATCTGCAGGCTACGATTTAGCTAGACCACAAATTCCATTCCGGCAACCTTCAGGACCATTGATTACGAGAAAAAATCACCATTCGAGGAATTTTAAAAGAATAATAAATTACTTATAATTAAAAACTTTTCGCCAATTATGATATTTTTACTTGAGGAGGATATGATATATTCTAGTAATGATTCCAATTAACAAACAGTGATTGAAATAAGAAGTTAATGATCTGTATCTGCAGACTACGATTTAGCTAGACCACAAATTCTATTCCGGCAACCTTCAGGACCATTGATTACAAGAAAAAATCACTATTCGACGAATTTTAAAAGAATAATAAATTACTTATAAATTGAAATCCTGAATTTGTCGATCACGAATTGTTTATTATTTTTCTATATTATCTATTTACCCATAGTTAAACATATACTATTATTTATTATCTATTTTATATATGTGAGGTCGAAGGAGATTCTTTAATAGCCTTTAGGCAACAATTTTCCCTGATTTGTGTAAAGAACATACAGAAAATACTATACGCACTAATAGATAACCGCATGTTTTGTAGGCACGTCTTACAGATATCCTAGTTAAGTACTTCTCCCACAGTGTGGTAACTGACGTATTTCTATGCAGAAAAAAGTCGATCCCTCGTTTTATATCCGAAGAGACCTCAATAAAAATACTTATATGGCCGACCAAAAATTCAATTACAATTTAAACTACAATACATCTCAAAAATTTATTATAAAATTTACATATGAGGTCATAGGCACTCTTCAATAGCCTTTAGGCGACTCTACCCCATAACAGAAGGATACTGTTCGTACATAACTCAAAAGGTGACTGCTCGGGTTGTAATCGAGTCTAACCGACACCCTAAGTTTTTTGTACTTCTCCCACTGTGTGGTACCTAGCGTATTTCTGTGTAGGAAAAGTCGGTACCCTTTTTATACCCGAAGGAACCTCATTGTATGCTATCAAAATTATATATCACAACTAAAACAATAAATATTTTTATAGGTAAATACTCAAAAGATACTTACTCGTTTGCCTATTTCCTTCTGCAGCAATCTTCACGCAATAAAAAGGTTCAAAAGACTTTATTAGTTTAATATTTTACTAACAAAAATTTTTAACAATTGACTTTCAATTAAACATTTTTGCATAAATCTACCTACATCCCTTCACTTTTTATAACAAACAATTACTTAGGATCATAACATAAAACTAATACATCGCTGCGCAGTAGCAAAATTATTAGTGGAAACAATTATATATAGGCTTATATTTCAATATAAACTAATATTTTTTTTCATACAACTCGAAATGAAAAGGTTCAAAAGATTGTATTAGTCCAATATCTTCCTAGCCGAGAGATTGAAAACGCGCCTTTTCTAAGGTGGTGACGTCATAGCAAGGTTTGATACAAGTCTCGACAAGATTTTAGTTTAATTTCGTTTTAAAGTCTTATCTTTTGGTAAATAATAATATTTTCGAATCAGCTCAATCCGCTATATTTATTAATAAAATGGTTTCTATAAGACCTTATTCTATCATAACCAATATTTCTTATTCAAGTATCAAAACTAACATGTGGTATGAAGATATTTTGGTAAATATATAGTATTTTCACACATCATTTTTAAATCATTATCTTAGCAAGATCTACCCCCATCCATCCTACGTATGAATTTTTTAATGAAATTATTACTAAAAAACAATATATACGGCCTTATCTTCATACATTTACTGATATTTTTTGGTTCAAAGACATATTTTAACCCCAAACTCACGTATACGTTAGAAGCGAAATTAAATTATCCTCTACCCCCCTCCATCGTACGTATGAACTTTTTAATGAAATTTTTACTGATAAACAATATATACGGCTTTATCTTCCTACATTAACTACTATTTTTTGAAAAAACATCTAAAGAAATTTGTCATATTTCAACAAAAAAATATTTATTACTCACGTTTTAAGGGAACAACTGGTCACTTGCACACCTTATTTAACACTGAAAATATCAATTTTTAATACACGGGTCTTTGTCCATTCATTAAGCCGGTGACGTCGGCGGCCGGTAAGGAACGGGGTCATCTAAAGATCTTCCCGAGATATTGAAAACGCGCCTTTTCTAAGGTGGTGACGTCATAGCAAGGTTTGATACAAGTCTCGACAAGATTTTAGTTTAATTTTTTAATAATAATATTTTCGAATCAGCTCAATCCGCTATATTTATTAATAAAATGGTTTCTATAAGACCTTATTCTATCATAACCAATATTTCTTATTCAAGTATCAAAACTAATATGTGGTATGATTTTGGTAAATATATATTATTTTCACACATCATTTTTAAATCATTATCATAGCAAGATCTACCCCCATCCATCCTACGTATGAATTTTTTAATGAAATTATCACTAAAAAACAATATATACGGCCTTATCTTCATACATTAACTGATATTTTTTGGTCCAAAGACATATTTTAACCCCAAACTCACGTATACGTTAGAAGCGTAATTAAATTATAATCTACCCCCATCCATCGTACGTATGAACTTTTTAATGAAATTTTTACTAAAAAACAATATGTACGGCCTTATCTTCCTACATTAACTGATATTTTTTGGTTCAAAGACATATTTTAACCCCAAACTCACGTATACGTTAGAAGCGTAGTTAAATTATCATCCACATTCATCCATCGTTCGTATGAACTTTTTAATGAAATTATTACTAAAAACAATAAATACGGCCTTATCTTCATACATTAACTGATATTTTTTGATTCAAAGACATATTTCAACCCCAAACACACGTATACGTTAGAAGCGAAATTAAATTATCCTCTACCCCCATCCATCGTACGTATGAACTTTTTAATGAAATTTTTACTGAAAAACAATATACACGGCCTTATCATCCTACATTAAAAAATATTTTTTGAAAAAACATCTAAAGAAATTTGTCATATTTCAACAAAATAATATTTATTACTCACGTTTTAAGGGAACAACTGTATTTTTCAACCACATCAATAATTTACACCCGAAAATTAAATTTACATTAGAAATTGAAGAAAATAGCTCAATCAATTTTCTTGATTTTAAAATTCAAAGAGTTAATAATGTACTTGATTATTCAATTTACCGAAAACCAACACAGACTGATGTGACAATTCCATTCAATTCTAATCACCCTGTCTCACACAGACTAGCGGCATATAATTCAATGATACATAGAGCTTTTTCAGTTCCTATGAACAAATGTAATTTTGATAGAGAGATTAATACAATTAGACAAATAGCAACATCTAACGGTTATCCATTAGATATGATAAATAGGCTAATTAGTAAAAAAGAGAAAAAAGTGGCATTACAACTAATATATCCCAAACAAGCTGATGAAATTAAAACTTATAAAACCATCACATATGCAGGAAATATTTCTAATAATATTTCAAAGATAATATCTTCAGCAACGAATTTAACAATTTCTTTTAAAACAGAAAGTAACGTTAGTACAAAATTGTTAAATGTAAAAACAAAAATACCACTATTAAAGAAGTCAGGTATATATAAACTCAAATGTCCAGAATGTAATGCTGTCTATTTGGGTCAGACCCTTAGGAATTTTGAAGTACGATACAGTGAGCACTTACGAGCATACAGAGTAAAACAACCAGATAAATCCCACTACGCAAAACATCTATTTGACACCAATCATTCATTGACACCTAACACAGAACTAGAAGTACTGCATATTTGTGAAAAGAAACAAGAACTGGATTTCCTTGAAGAACTGGAAATTAGAAGACATTTAAGAAACCCACAATATGAAGTTGTCAATGAACAGTTAAATCTAGGGAATTCTCCACTAATAAACTGTCTTCTCAAGTGATAATTGTAAAGATCAGCAGATATAGTTTTCCTGGTTTTCTATATCATTGCACAGTTATACTGATCTTAATTGGAAAAATGATATCCAGGATATCACCATAGGGCTAATAATATCTAAGCTTCAATATTTGTAATATCACATCTTCTTCTTTTTTCTATAAACATATATTAAGCCAATCACAAGTTAGGTTACTTCTTGGTCTAGCCAAAATTAACTACTAAACATCAGGTAGGCATAAAATGAAATGTAACTTCTGTCATTCTGACGATGATATTGATTTATCGAAACAATTGTCAATTTTTTAGAATTTTCAATAACTTGTATTATATTGTAGAAAAGTGCCCCAGTTAAGTTCTGAAAAACTTAAAGCAGGAATATTCGACGGGCCACAAATACGGAAACTTATAAAGGACCCTGCATTTGTAACATTCATGAATGAGGTCGAACTGAGAGCTTGGAGCTCATTTGTTTCTCTTGTTCAAAATTTTCTGGGGAATCGCAAGCCTGACAATTATAATCAAGTGGTCAACGAGATGCTTGATAATTTCAGATCCCTTGGGTGCAACATGAGCGTAAAATTACATTATTTGCATAGTCGGACCGATGTCCAGAAAATTTGAGAGACTTCGTTGAGGACCAGGGTGAAAGGTTTCACCAAAATATTAAGACTATGGAGGACCGCTACCAAGGACGTTGGGATTCAAACATGATGGCAGCTTACTGCTGGAATTTAAAAAGAGTCTATTCCCAAAATATGCACTCAAGAGTTTCACTAAAACGAAGCTTTCAAAGTGTGCATGAGTGACTGCTAATTTTAATAATGTACAAAAATATATCAATTTCTTATATTTTTGAGTAATATATAATAATGACAAAAATTTTTATTTTGTTTTTTTAAATTAATAAAGTAGTGACTTATGAGGCTTTCGCTGAAATGTACTTCAAAAATTTGAGCTCCTAGGCAAAAACTAGCAACAGATTTGGGATCAGCTAAAAGAGCTAAAAATTCACGGCACCAAAACCACAGTTGCGGCATAGGTGAGTTGCGCGCAATGGTTAAAATTTTACCTTATTAATTAAGGGGTGTCTCAGGTAGTAACCGTCAAGGGATTCCGGCATTCCCGGAATACGTAATTTTGACGATAATGCAAACGGCTGCTTATGCTAATGAAATGAGGAAAAAAACCAAAATACAGTGAATATGATATTTATTGTAATAGAATTTCAAGACAATAATAGGCCAATAAATGTTCTGTTATCGGGACTGCACTAATAGTTTACCCTGGCGGGGGTAGGGGTATTAGAATTCTATCTTAACAAATATTTTACGGGTTGTATTTTATTTGCCTTCGAACTGTTGTACAACAAAGATGGAAATTAAGTGTGAAGTTATGTTAAGTGAGAAGTGCAAAACTCTTCTAGTGGTAAACCATGGAAAATTTCGAAAATGTAGAGCGATGGCATCTGGCAAAACTTATTGGCGTTGTACAGCAAAAATGTGTAAAGAAAAACTGTATACCGTAGGCGAAAATAAAATTGTGGAAAGTGAACTAGTGCATAAAAATGAAGTGGATAGTTGCTGTTGAAGATATTTCTGAGCGACCGATGAAGTTAATCCATAAAGAGTTGAAAAACTGTCCTGAATTAGTGAGCAATATGTCGTTAAAGGACTTGGACTATACAAGAAAGAATATTTATTCTGCACGTCGTACGTTCTTGCCTCCTCTACCAAAAAATATTCAAGATGTAAATGAAGCGTTAATATGTCTGGATATCAAAACATTACAACAGGACAGTTTTCTGCCTAGTCAACGATACTGACAATAATATTGTTATATTTTCTTGTTTTCTAAATTTAAATTTTCTGTGTTCCTCTGACGTGATCTATATGGACGGAACTTTCCAATATTGCGTGCAATACTTTTATCAATTTTTTACTCTGCATGCGTATAAAAATGGACAGTATGTGCCAGTAGTGTTCGCTTTATTACCTTCTAAGATCAAAGATGTTTACGAGAAATTATTCCTGCACATTGTGTCAGAGTGTAATAGGTTTGAACTTTGTTTAAATCCAAAAAAAAATATTATTGACTTTGAGATTGCCATACATTTGGGTGTTAAAGCTATTTTTCCAACATCTGAAATAAGAGGCCGCCTTTTTCATTTAAAGCAAGCTTGGTATCGTAAAAGTATGCAGATTGGTTTGTCGGTCCATTATAATGATTTAAAATCAGATATTGGAAAATGGCTCAAACATTTGTTCGGTCTACCGTTTGTCGATCCGCTTCAAGTATCTGAAATATTTGTTTTCATTTAATGCCAGATAAACCAGAAAATATTTCAGTGACTGAATTTTCTGATTATTTGGTCCAAAATTATATTGATGAGGAATCTAAGTTTCCTCCCATATTATGGGCTGAAATGTCATCAATTGTTATACGATCCACTAACGCATGTGAATCGTGTCATGCAAATTTTAATAAAAGTTTTTATTCCTCGCATCCTAATGTTTTCACTTTTATTGATGTACTTTTAACTTATTAAACAAATACATATATTAAAATAAGAAGCGCTAATAATAATATTATTAAACCGCTTTATGGGAAAGCGAAGAAAAAACAGGTATTTTTAGATCAACAAATATATCTATATAAAACCAATGTAATAGACTTTTGTAAAATCCGTGTCTTATTATTCCTGAAATAAATGTACAAATACCTTTACCATTTAATTTATTTAATATTTCCTTAATCTCCTTAATTTTGTGTTTATCTTGTTGCGCGCAATTCGGCTCCTAATTCTGGTGTTCTTAGGCTACATTCGTAATCAATTCGCTGGCCAAGTGGCACTTTGGCAGGCAAGCTAAGCAAATCTATTTCAGTGTGATCGTTCACAACGCAATTTGGCGTCAGAGTTGAAGTTGAAATCGTCAAAATTTCTTGCATGCTGCAAACTTTCACTTCGACTTGCACTTCGTGCCGGCTATGGGACGTGCGCATTCAAATTTGTTTTTTAATATTTCTGACTGATAGTTTGACATTTTCATCGAATTGTGTGTTTTTGGTTTGTTTTTCTTGATTTTTCCGTACGACTGATTCATTAAAAAAATAAAATGGAGGAGGAGGAGGAGGACATTACTTTTACTTTACCTGCAACGATGCTGATTTTGCTTTAAAAAAAAGGCAATTGTTGATGCAGTTTGGTCTTGGTCGTAGAATGGTTTGTAATTGGAAATGCACTGTAACGAAAATTCATCATTGAATTGATATTCCGCGTTGTCCATCACTACTAAACTCCAGTATATACTGCTATAAAAAATATAGACAGACAGACAGAATCGTGCTTCGGCCATATGTTGAAGGAATCCTGACAGTTATTTAGGTACGAACGCTCTTGCGTTAAAGTCGACTTTGAAGTTATTGTGAATGGCAAATTTCGTGCCGACTTGCGTGCCAAAGTGCCACTTGGCCAGCGAATTGATTAGGAATGTAGCCTTACTCGTATTCAGGTAGAAAATGACCTCTGCGCGCAACTCATCCCTGTCCCACAGTTGATCAGTGTTATAAATGAATGACTGAGGGCATCTCAACCAGTTCATGCATTAATAGATGTAACCTAATCTTCTCCTCTTGTTCATGTATCGTTGTTATACTAAAGAGAAGTACATTTATATATTTATTTATTGATTTATAAGACAAACAATTATCAAAAACAATCGACTTCTGCTTACTTAACCGAAATTCAAAAGTAAAAAGATTGTACAAATTTTAATTAAAGACATCTTTAAATTGGTCTCTGATAAAGATGTTCGCTATTTTGTCCTACCTACCCATGTTAATCACGTAAGGTTAATACATACATAAAAAAATGTTGAGAACAAAAATTGCTCGAATAATGCTTAGTTTTGAAAAACACATTTTTTGGTACATTTACTTAAGACTGCAGTTACGCCCCCAAGCTATCATCTTGGAAATCTGAAATATTTTCTACAATCTTCTTCTGGCAACTTTAGTGATAAAAATTTATACCGTAAGTCTCTTTTAATTACCTAAGTGGAATATGAAATCAAAACAGTAAACAGCGTTGAACATTTTTTGATAGATGGGTAAACTTATCCAATAATGAAAGCTAGTTTAACAAAAACTCACATCGCTTCTAAATATAAAAAAATAAATATTTGTTGGAGGGTTCGATGAAGCACTGTAAAATGATTTTTAATTTCCTACATGAACTTTGTTGTTCATTTCTGTGGTTATCTAGTTGCATTTTCATTTTACATTTGCCCTATTTTAATGCATTTTTGTGGCCGAAGGTGAGTATGAGAGTTTCATTAAAATCGTGGTCAATGTCCAAATTACACAACTTTGATTGACTCCCAGAAAAATCCGATGGTTTTGTGATGCAATCACAATATTTGATTCGAAACCGTGCGGAAATGTCTTGCAAATGAAGTTTGTTCAATTATTAACGAGAAATTGGAAATTTCAAAAAATGGCTATTTTTCATTTTTATTGAAGTAATATTCGTAATGGCCTTGCTGAAAGGCGATAACGGCTGTCTCTATTTCTGGTTATACTGAAGATGGATCGTAAAAATATTTCTCACTAGATCTTAAGTTTTTTGATAATGATAGTTATTGTTTATTGAAAAAGTTTAAATTCAAATTATAGATATTATGATTCATGTATGTTCCAGAAGATTTTTTTCCTAAAGAAACAGTGTTTTACGGATATTCTAATATTATTACGATCAGATTAGCTGATCGATAAGTAAGTTAATAATTAGCTTTATTTTAACTTAATATACTACTTAAAACTTTCTCTATAGAAATCCGGGAAAATTCAAGCAATTTCTTGTAAGCCTGCCGTTCTGGGTGTTTTTGAAAATTCGAAAAATTTCGCGAAAGTTGGGAGACTTTCTAGAAAATTTGAGTAATTTTCCGAAAATTGAATAACTTTCTTGAAAATTCAAGCAATTTCTCGTAAGTTCTCCAACTTTGATAGCTTCTTGAAATATTACTATTTTAAATGAAACTAACTGTTTCTAGATAATGCCACAATATATTGCAAAAATGTTCTAATAAATTGACAGTTGAGGGGTTCTTAGCAAAAACGTCACAAGTCCAAATTTGGTAAAATTTAAAATATAGCGCCATCTTATAGTGAAACCCCGTATCCCTGCAACTGAATAATGGTTGCAGGCAAAAACGTCACACATACCAAGTTTTAGCAGCTTATAAAACCAAAGCTTCTACAAAAACGACACTAGTCTATGAGTTATCTGGCAAGAACGACAATAGTCCACCAAACGGATTACGTTTATGTACGCAAAATAACATATTTCCATAATATAACAGCTTATTGTAACCTTAAAATCTGACATAAGATATTAGGTGCCGTAATGAATCGTCTTAAAATTAAAATAAGTGAATACAATGGAAATGGAAAACCAAGAATGGCCTAAGCATAAACGTTGCGGGGAAAAGAAAGAAACTTTGATAAAGAAAGCAAAAGTCAGAGGAGATGAACAGAGAGCAGTGAGGAAATAACCTTCATAGAGTATTCAGGTACCGTATGGCCTGGTACTCCCCCATCTTCGGCGGCCCGTATGTGAACAGTGATACTGTTTGTTGTGATTTGTGATATTTCAAACCGTAAGTTTTTTACCTGTCATTTTTTTTTAACAAATATCGTATTGACATTTATTTGATTTGTCTTGGTGTCCGAAGATACATTTCCTGGTCATATTTAAGTGCACGATTGAAAATTGAGCCCCTCACCTACCATATTTAGGAATTAGTACGATTTGCAATTGATTTAATAATCCCGAGGAACCCTAGATTTTAGTCAAGGGAGTTTAAAGATTATACAGAGATATTCATCTATAAGAAATCCCTTATTTATATCATAATCAGGTCAGATTACTTTCAGGTTACGAAAGACTCTTTTTACTAGTCTTGTTAATTTTTTTCGCATATATTATACAGGGATATTCATCTGTAAGAAATCTCTTATTCATATCATGATCAGGTCAGACTATTTTCAGGTTACGAAAGACTCTCTTTACTAGTCTTGTTAATTTTTTCTCCTATATTATACAGAGATATTCATATGTAAGAAATCTCTTATTTATATCATAATCAGGTCAGACTACTTTCAGATTACGAAAGACTCTTTTTACTAGTCTTGGTAATTTTTTTTCTCATATATTATACAGGGATATTCATATGTAAGAAATATCTTATTTATATCATAATCAGGTCAGATTACTTCCAGGTTACAAAAGACTCTTTTTTTACTAGTCTTGTTAATTTTTTTTAATGTATTATACAGGGACATTAACTTACGAGTATCTTTTATCTTTTGTCCTAACCAGGGCTGAATTATTGTACTTAGTTACTTTGTGTTTGTAATATATAATGTACATATTATACACCCAGTCTGTTTCCTGTACCAACAAACCCCTCCCCGCAAACCAGTGGGATTGAACGGGTTGACGCGACCTGCCTTAGAACTCAGGCTTGGCACATTGTATAAGCCCAAGAGGCCCCATGGAGACCTTACCCGCTCGTGCCAGGAAACCACCTCCCCCGAGGTTGCCCACAAGGGGAGTCCTGGCTCTATTGTGCCCTACGGCACTGATGACAGCACGCTGCAAAAATTCAAGAAAATAGGGATCCTAAGGTTGTCATACACTGGTACCAGAGGGCTGTGAATTCAGAAGGACAACAGCGGTTATTACAGTGATGACAGGGAAGTATAAGTCATTACAATATCATCAGTTATTTCAATTTTTTTCTGTTCCAAGAAAGATCGGAAATGAAGAATTTGCAATCCTAAGGCCATCATAGGATGTAACCTCTTACACCGGTTAAAATGTATGCCATCTATAAAACTTTCTACAGATCCACTCGCAAGCAACTCACTCTCAATCATAATTGTTGACATGACAATTCACAACCATCAATGAATTTCCCAATAGCATGAAGATAGCAAGAAGATAGCATGATGTGAAAGGAACCCAAATGTATAAATAACTTAGAAAATGTTGGACTTGTGTGGCTTTAATTTGAAAAGCGATTTTTGCTATAGTCAAGTTGTATGTTACTTGCATATAAGGTTGGTTAATTTCTCCTAAAATTTTCATACATTGCTCCATTGTCTCTAAAACTACTAATTTAAGTGAATAGTTGAGTGTATTATTGATAATAATAATTCAATTGAGAATTTGAATTGTTAATGTTAATATTCGATCGATTATTGAATTGCTCCACGTTGGGATTGACATTGATAATATACTTATATTCTTTTTATAAATAATGGATAATAATTGAATATGAATATATTGTTAATATCTTATAATTATTATTGATGAATTTATTTTATTTATTTTACCTATTTATTTACTACTTCTTTATTTATTCTTACATCGATTGCTCTTTTCTTGTTCTTTGTGTATGATGACTCCTAATTTCAGTAGGGATCATAGGCAGATATAACTTAAGAAACCAACATTGCTTTATAACTATTTTTAAGAAATTTATTTTATTAGAAATATTGATAACCCTTTAATAAAAAAATTACAAACGTACACTTGACTATTTAATATATCTTTAAAAATTTAGTTAATTGAAAATAAATTATGAGACGTCTATGGTGTATTCCTTTTGCATAAGCACTCAGCATTTAACCTTGTATATCTATAGCACCAGCGCAGAGTATATTTCCGCTATATGCTTTTATATTGAAACAAACGTTGCACTTAAGAAATATTAAAATATATTTGTTTGTGAAATATCGTGCAGTAATTTTCATTTAAATTTATATAAATATACTCTATAATGCTAAATATGAAATGGATGAACTACATATGAAACAATGAAATCTGTGAACTTTGAAAGTGTTTTAAAATTTCCTATAAACTACAATATACCTTTAAAAATTTAGTTAATTGAAAATAAATTATGAGACGCCTATGGTGTATTCCTTTTGCATAAGCACTCAGCATTTAACCTTGTATATCTATAGCACCAGCGCAGAGCAGATTTCCGCTATATGCTTTTATATTGAAACAAACGTTGCACTTAAGAAATATTAAAATATATTTGTTTGTGAAATATCGTGCAGTAATTTTCATTTAAATTTATATAAATATACTCTATAATGCTAAATATGAAATGGGTGAACTACATATGAAACAATGAAATCTGTGAACTTTGAAAGTGTTTTAAAATTACCTATAAACTACAATATACCTTTCAAAATTTAGTTAATTGAAAATAAATTATGAGACGCCTATGGTGTATTCCTTTTGCATAAGCACTCAGCATTTAACCTTGTATATCTATAGCACCAGCGCAGAGCAGATTTCCGCTATATGCTTTTATATTGAAACAAACGTTGCACTTAAGAAATATTAAAATATATTTGTTTGTGAAATATCGTGCAGTAATTTTCATTTAAATTTATATAAATATACTGTATAATGATAAATATTAAATGGATGAACTACATATGAAACAATGAAATCTGTGAACTTTGAAAGTGTTTTAAAATTTCCTATAAACTACAATATACCTTTAAAAATTTAGTTAATTGAAAATAAATTATGAGACGCCTATGGTGTATTCCTTTTGCATAAGTACTCAGCTTTCAACCTTGTATATCGATAGTACCTGCGCAGAGCAGATTTCCGCTATATGCTTTTATATTGAAACAAACGTTGCCCTTAAGAAATATTAGAATATATTTGTTTGTGAAATATCGTGCAGTGATTTTCATTTAAATTTATATAAATATACTCTATAATGATAAATATGAAATGGATGAACTACATATGAGACAATGAAATCTGTGAACTTTGAAAGTGTTTTAAAATTCCTACAAACTAAATATATACCAAATACATACATTGAAAAAAAACAGGTGAGTCATCATAATTATTTTATGTAATAACGATATGATATTAATTAAATTCCTTTTTATTCTTTACTGTTCATATATGGCCTTTCTGTATTTCAATTATTTATTAAATGATCATTTTTGTTTTGTTTTGTCTATTATCTCTGGATCCATAGAGGTAAAATAATCAGTAACCTGGTTTAAGAATTCCTTTTTCTCAAAATGTCTACTTTAGCGTCACTTCACACTGGCGATGATTATTTGACTCTTTATAATTTGATGAAAATATTGTCTGGTTCGGGAATACTTCTTTACATTTGTTGATCTGGTTTCTGGACACAAATTTAGTTTGTCGAACAATTAAATATGTATGATTTTATCACTTTTTATATATAAATTGCTGCAAAGTTCGCCATGGAGCTGTTCTCTCTTCGGCTTCCTCGTCACTCTCCCCTTTTTATTACCAACCAATCACTTTTTTTTTGAAAGCGGAAGTTCCAAGACTATTCGATTTTTTACAGTTTTCTGCATCCGACTGTCATCCCTTAATGTTCGAAATCACTAATTTTCTGACACAACCGTGCCGTAGTTTATTATTGTTTACATTTTAAATTGTTGATTATTAATAAAAAGTTTATTATAATTATTAATCATTGTCTTTATAATTATTAAACATAAACAGAGTCTTGTGATTGGTCGCAACTTATTTCCTAATTTCACAATTTTAGCAACATGAATAATTCTATTTTATATATGTAATTACTCCATTATATATATATATATATATATATATATATATATATATATATATATGTATATATATATATATTATAGAGTGAAACACCCTGTATATTAAATAATAAAAATTAAAGATTGTGCATTGTAATTTAGAAGAATTTTTTTAAGTCTGAATTTTTTTTATCATTTGAATGGAGACAATCTGTATGATACACTATTTGATAGAGAAGGCATACACAAGACAGACCGTATAATCGTAGGGAAAATTGTGAATAGGTGCGAGAAACAAATTATAATCGTAGGGAAAATTGTGAATAGGTGCGAGAAACAAATTATGTGAAACAAAATAACACAATTTTTATTCAAAAGATTAAGTATCAGAACTTTGTTTATGATAAAAAAAACTAATGTTTCATTATTCTGTGAAATTAAGATAATCTTATGAATTTGTCAGAAGAAACCAAACAATATTTGTTGAAAGAAATATTAACATAAGAAAGGGTAACTGTTTAGACATAACTAGATAGGAAGCTGTATAATAATATGAATTTCAGAAAGCATGACATATGCAAAACGAATATTCATTTTGCACATATATTTGAAGTTAACAGCTGTCATCTAAAAATATTAAGAATTTTCATTTTACATACACACTTAGAGATTAACAAATGTCAGTTAAAATTTTTATGAAATATTGTTGGGAGAAAACAATATATGAGGTTTAAGCAATTGAAAAATTTAGAATAGAATGTCCTGATATGATGGAGGGACGATTCACTGTTTGAAGTGAAGGTTTTCAATGATGAAATTGATAGTCAATTTTGATTGGTAAATAAACGTTTAAAAGAATCACATCAGCGACAATTACGTTGCCAATGATAAAAAAAATTTGAATGAAAAAAGTTCTTGATTATGTAGACTATTCACTAAGAACTCTCTTTTTGGGGTAGCAAAAATTTGGAAGAAGAAAAATTATTTTGGTAAAGAAAATTATTTTAAATATTTGAGAAATATCAGTTTTGGCCATGGAATTCAAGAAACAAATACATTATACTTACGAGATATACGTTAATGTAAGTAATTAAGTAAATATTAATAACTACAAAATATAAAAAGGAATTGTTATATATTATGTGGTACTAACCGTGACTTTTCTTTTATAAATGGTCAATTGTTGTATTGTGGAAGCAATGTCTCGACAATACCTTTCAGAAAACACTGAATCATGGAATTTCATCCAAAGTGTTTTGATGTTGGAAGAAATACAGCGTCAATTCCTGATTTGGTGGAAATGGACAGGAAGAACGGATTTATTCCAAGAGAGAGAGAACCTAAAATAGATTAAAGGAACTGATCATTGAGGTGAATAAACAAAAACAGTATAGTGAACAAGGTATTCAAATTCAATTTATTAATACATAAAAAGTTAAACGAACTCACCGATTTGTGTAAAGAACTGAACTTTAATGTTACATGGACGCTAAAAAGTTTATAGTTCGCCATCTTCTATAATTTATTTGTATACCAAGTTGCATAATTGTAATTCACCCTTAGAATTAATATCTCACCAGAGTGTGTGTCTGTTGTATGAATGAATCATTATTTTAGATAGTTGAATTTCTTCAAGAACACTTGTAAAAGAGTAATGTATTTATTTTCATCACATTAAACAACGTTTTGTTTCTTTTAAAGAACGATTTAAAACTGTACGTTGAGATTTTCATTTCATCTGGTGATTTCCGCTCCATCTATGTTCTATAGGTAGAAGTTTGAACTGACATCTATGAATGGTGCAGAGATTTGATTCCAAGCAGGGCAGGACCGTATTCAGTTCATAATTGTTAAGTAAATAATATATTTTGATCAAAAAATTTGTTTTAAAATATAAAGAATTTATTGATTTTGGCGCTAATATTAAAAAATGAAACTGTTTAATTTTTATATACTTGAACTCTACCCTGAGATAAGAAATTTCTCATGCAAGTAGCATAAATTGTTTATCACCTATTTAAAATTATCTATATACTGGGCTAATAATAAAAAGTTTAAAGTAAATCTAAACTAAATAAAATATTAAGTATATTTTTTATTACAAAGGATAAGTCTATCCAGTTTAAAAAAATGGCCCTCAATGTAGGGCTAAAATCTATCCAGTTAATAATATACATATATATATATATATATATATATATATATATATATATATATTTGTTGTCCATTATTTTATTAAACATAATATCTTAATAGTTTTCATAATTTTATTATTCATCATGTATTCTTTTTTTATTAATAGTTGGTACTCATGTCAACATATCACAATATTTCCATTTTCATTGGCATTTCTTATATAAAATATAGGTCTCTAGTTCATATGGTTTCCTTTATTCGAATCTAAATTGTTTATATTTTACATTCTAGCTCTGTTGATATCTCAAATTATTATTATTCTGTCATTCATTCTATTAAATTTTTGGCCATGTCTAAAGTTACGCATTGCGTAAAGTTAATTGATTTCAGCTTATTTATATTTTGATTATTTCATGACTTATATTAATTTTTATTTACATTCAAGATCTTATAACTTTATTAAAATAATTTGATATTTGAAATTACTTGAAATTGATAAAATTTAAAATATTATTGACAGATATTAATTTTACTATTCTTATAATAAATTGGATATTATTTATGTCTCCATTCATTCTACAACAATATATATATATATATATATATATATATATATATATATTACGTATTAGTGAGTAGTTTAGTGTTTAAATAAATTCGTAAGTAGACATACCGTGTGTTTAAAGTTTATCCCACCCGTTCACTGTTTAAATAAATAAGAAAAACAACATTATTTTTCAATTTTTCTAGAGGTATATTATAGCATATTGAAACAGCAGACGCCGTAAAATACTTAAAAAATTTACTTAATTTTTATACCTGTCTCACCTGAGGGACCCCAAACCTACCGCGGCCGGGCTTAGCTTGCTTGTTTACTGGATATAGGAGTCTCATTGGACGAAATTTCAGATACCGTAAAAAATGTATTGTCAGATTTAAGCTGGCTCTTAGACTATTATATCGATAAGTGAGATGGAACATTTTTTGAATAATCGACGGTGGATGAATAAATACTACATGAAATAAACCGAAAACAATAGTTATACACATATAAACCATATTTAGAAGATTTGGAAGAAAAAAGAAAATAATTTTGAAAAGGTCCCGTTAATTTTTATAGAAGTTATGTATGTTGGTGAGAGTTCTTTGGACCATATGGCATGTAAATTGTAATTTTAACATACTTTTTATAAGGTAAATTTTGCACAGAAAAGGATAGTCAAAAACAATCATCTTTGTTTGAGAAGTACAAAAAGAAGCAGTCCCTGTATAAGTAAAAAGGGAAAAGGTAAGAGATTTCATTATAAAATTGTGAATGAATTGGTAAAAATATATAATACTTTAATAATTTTTGGTTACACCAAAGAAATTTACATTCAGGGTGTTTCTTCAATAAAGTTTAGAAGAATAATTTTGAAAAAGTATTTATATAATTTAATATCAATATTGTTATATGGCGATAAAATATGTACGTAAAGATCAACATCGATTGTTAAAAACTTATTAATATTTCAATATATGTATTCAAATTTTAATATAAATTAAATTAATTTTCATTAAAAAAGTTGAGAGAGAGAGATATAGCTTAATACTGCAATCCTTACAATGATCGACTCCCTGAAGACATATTGTACAGAGCCGGAGCAAATATATTTACATTTATTTATGATAATTTCAATAACAAGTTCTGAATACTATGATTACATTTGACTTACCTTTTAAATGGTAGGCTGGCGCCCAGAAATTCTTTAAAATTATAATAACAATTCTTATTAATCTAAATAGAAATTAGAAAATAAAATTTATTCTTACCTTATTTAAAAATATTACAATATATATATTTCCAAATTCTCCAGTTTGTATTTTGCAAGTTTTCAGGTACTCGTTTAGGTATTATTATTTTTCGGTCGGGAATTTCGGTAAGGGGTTAAGGGTTAAGTACGACCTAAAAATGGATTAATAATTTGGTGGAGAATTCCGGTGCTCCGGGAGATTCGGTACGAAATTTTATACTAAAAATCAATTTAAAAAGTATTTTTGACTGATTAGTAGGAGTTTATTTTGCTTTGATGTTTGTTTCCTTAATAAATCAAGGTGGCTATGACATGACTTTTTTGACACTTTGATTGACAAGTTTCAAGGGTGTACCAAGTAAAATGTTATTTTTGATTAAATACAAAAAGAAAATGTCGCGTTTTGGAAAAGACAGTCAAGTAGTAATAAAAGCTGAGGTAAATAACTTCATTCCGTCCAATATGAAGAAGTCAAAGTCAACGATATGGAAACATTTTGTGAAGAAAGAAAATACAAAATTGGCGAACAAAACATCTGTAGGAGGGCTCGCTAGAATTTTAGAAGATTGGGGATTTAACACGAAGAGGAAAAACTCAGAGGGCTATAAGGAATCGGTGGTGAAGGTATCGAGTTATTCTTTATTTTAATTTTTTTTATGTAAGTGCATCGGCAGGTAAATGAATTACGACAGCGTTTTTTGTTTCAGATTATGTGGAATTCAACTGCTAAACAATTACAAGAAATGTGTGCTGCCAAATTCCAGCTTAAGTCTAATCAATTTTCATATGTAGAATTTACAGCAACAAGAGCTGCACTGCACGAAATGCAAAGCGGCGAAGTTCACAAAAAGACCCAACAGAAAGGGACGCAAGTGCAGTAGCTTTTATAAAAATATTATAAAAATATGGGATGATAACGTGCCTCTGGTTAGGCACGATATTTCACGAGAAATGGCTTGGAGTGGTGGGGAAGGGATTATTATCAATGTTGACGGACCAAATTTTTTTTGGAAAATTCAGGTTATGGTCATAGCAGCCCGTCGATATCAAAGCATCTGATCGGATTAAAACAACAGGAAAAAAGATTTTCTCTCTAATTTCTTAAGCTAGTAGACCTTGTAAAAGCAATGTAGAGACTTTAACAATCCATTTTCTATTGACATTGTTTCATTAGACATTATAGAGATCGTACATTATTTATGCCTATATTATATAAGATCGCTGTAATTTGCTGAATCGATTAATACAAAATTGATAACATGACGAGGTTCAAATTTTTAATTAGACTTTGCGAAAGGGTTGGACCCCTTTTTCGTCTACAACACTAGCGAACGAACGAAAACCATGCATCCCATTCATTAAGCTCGCTATGCAGTGGCGGAAGAATCTACAAACTTTTAAGGGAATAACACCCAGCAGACGTTGATTATCACTTGATTGATATACAAAAGTAAGTCGTAGAGAACAGTCCACAGAGATGTTTGGCTTTATTCATTAGAGTTTAAGAAAATGTCGAAACACTTCGATTTTTGCTCCAATGGGGACATATTTTTATGATACATATATGTATGTCATTTGTCAACCCTCTACCTGTCACTTCCCCATCCCATTAATTTAAAATAGGGAATGTACCAGGTGTGACATATCATTAAAAATACATTTAGATAGAGTGTTCAAGCTTACTGTTGTGGTAAATTAATATTTTAGTTATATTTAAATCTAACAATATTCATTTATCTGCCTAGGTATCTAGTTTAATTTACTGTAGCTTTTTATAACGATGAATTACCTATTTTTTGTTTGCTTGATTGATATCTTAGTACAATTGGCTACGAGGAAACGGTGAACATATTGTTATCATTCCCAAATTTTAAATCAATAGTTTATTAACAAATTGACAATTTTGAAGGTAAGCAAAAAAAATTTTGCATTGAAGATAAAGATAAATTTTTAATAAAATACTTACGATAGAACATGCTTTCAATTAACAAAAAATATTTGAGTGTAGAAATTTTAAAAATTAATTAGATGCACTGCGTAATATCTGTGTGTGTACATTTACAGAAATACACCTTATAAAAGTGGCTATGTAAAAAACTTTCTAAAACTGTGAGTAAACATACGTATAAATAAATTAGAAAAATTATATTGAATGACAGTGACTGGAATCCTGGTAGGGTTTTAGATATCATTAGAAATAGGGATTATAAAGTGCAAATGAGTAATGGTTCAATTTTCACTAGAAATCGCAGATTTATTTAAAAATCTCAAAACAAACTATTATACATTGGCAGAGGGAAAGGATAATAGTGATCAGATCAATTATAATAATGTAAGTCAAAAATGGGAAATCAGATACTTTCTTGAATTAGAGATAAATCAAGAAAATAAGAAGAATGAACAAAAAAGGACAATTTAGAAAGTGTAGACGCTCAAGATGGCATATCCAACTTAAATTTAAACAGTGAAATTATTAATAAAGAACTGTCTCCGAGCAACGAGTCTAATGCCAGCAATATAAGTAGTGATGAATATAATGTAGATATTGAAACTATCGAAGATTGTCAAGAGAATATTACTATTCTAATATATAATAAAAACACAATTCTTCGGAAGATTCAGATCTGGAGACTAAAGTTCTTAAAAATGTTAACATCACTTCTTCAGGCAGGATTTACAAACTTTCTCCAGGCCTGTAAGAATTTAAGTTGTTTGTATAATTTAGTTTTAGTTGTTTTCTTAAGTAATGGGGATATGGGGATGGCAGTTACGTCCGAATAAATGTCATATGTCTTGAGCAGTGTCAGAAATCAGTTCTAATTAGGTGGTGACAAGATGTTATAATAAAGTTATACAGGGTGTCCCGGTACTAATGGGAAAAAAGTCAGGAGCGTATAATTTGAACCAAAATAATGTTAGTACTTCATATAAACTTTTTCTATGCAGGCCCTCGTTTTCGAGTTATAGGCCTTCAAAGTTTTAATATTGAATTTGGTTTTTATTTCTATTTTTTGTACTAGTTATTTGATCTTCATAAAATTCACGGCAAAGCTGTAATGTACGTGTATGTTTATTTTGGTAAGGTAAACAGATTTACAGTAGTGCCTTGAAGCCAGGGACGGACTACTCGCAATGGTTAGTGATCCAAAAATTTTGCAGGGATGGCACACCCTATATGAAATTATCGAAATTGACTTCTCCATACATTAAGCTAACGAAAAGGCCCTCTTGTTGGAATTCGATAAAATAAGCCGTTTGGCTAATATTTACAGTTTTATTAATGCACTACGTACAAATTTACCTAACTAACTTATTAATACGGTGTCCAAGATTTACCTACAGTACTACAAAAAAATAATTTGATGATAGCAGATGATAAAAACATTAAGAACTTATTTGATGGGAATTAAATAGCTACGCAAACAACGTAATTAGTCGATTTTAATCAAAATTACGAACACAACATTATTAAACCATTAAGAAAACCTCAAAAAAAACAAGTTATAAAACATTGAACTAAAACTAATTCCCGAACAACAACAAAAACTAACGTTATTCTAATAAATGTTCAATCTGAGCTCCTCCCACTTCCAAGCACATTCTAAGTCTACGAAGGTTGTTTCTTTGCACTTGAAAAAGCAATCCCACATTATTTCTAATAACATTGAAGTGTAACACAATTCAGTCTATTAAATCTTGCCTTGTTTGAACTGCCTGAGCCTTAATTCCTGTCAAATTATTAGTTTCAAATACTGTACTCGAAGTTGATGGTCTCACAGTGACTGATTGAAATTCCGAACTGGTTGTGAATGATCTTGATGGTAGTTCCTCTGTGAATGTTCTAAAGACTGGGTTATACGAATGGATATTTCCATTTTTTTATTAATTGATTCATTGATATAATCTTCTGCGATTGTGCTGCTTTTCCAACCACCATGTCTTTTCAGCAGAGGAAAGCCTGAATGAATGACTAGTGTAGGTTTGTGGGCTTGGTAATTCCAAGAATGTAGCGATTTCTTTGGCCATTGCACCAAACTTGTTTATTCCTACAAACTGGGAGGTACATTTTTCTTTTTGGTAATTGAAGAAAAATCCCTTATTTTTATCCACCATACTTTCGGGACGCAGATCAGCATACTTTTAATACATTTCATAAAATGTTCCTGTTAATGTCAAAGTTCCAGTCACTTTATTTTTGGTGTTAGGAATCTTTACAATTAATGCAGATGTTACATCAGTTAAATCGAATATTTTTACACTGGCTAATTCAGCTCGTCTCAAGGCTCCGTTTATAGCGAATGCTAAGGCAACCTAGAAAGATTAAAATAATTAGTTGTTACGGTATTAAAATTCACTAAATCATTTTCTTATAATTAATTGAAATTCAAAATTCACATATTGAAATTCACTAAATAATTTTCTAAAACCTAACTTAATTGGATTTATATCACAAATAATTGTAAAATTAATGTATATTGGGATGCTTACTTTTAGGATATTTATTTGCAAATCGCTTTATCAGTTGTTGGCGATTAGCTGAATAAACCTGATGGTTAAATTTTATAGTCAGCTCTGTACCTAACTTTTCGGTTATCAATCTCAGTATCATTTAGGGTTTTAACTGGATGCTGAATAGCACGATAGAGGATTTTAATATTCTAAAATGAGGGGATGTGTTTGAGAGTCGGTGGGCATGTCTCTTTATCTTGGATACTTGCTGAAAAGTGTTTTCTGTGGAAATTTGGCAGTGAAGATGGGTGAGTTCGTTTCTGTAGTATTTCGTCTACATTGTTTATTGAGTTCTGAAATTATTTTGAATTTCTAAAATGGCAATTTTGGTAATGATAATTTTCGGAAGGAGTGGGGCTTCCGCCTTGTAGAACCTCTTGAAGCAGTTGTTGAATAATAGGTAGACGCCATTATTAGTGTTGTTGCTTTTGCTGTGCCCCTGTGGTAGCAAGTTGTCTTCATAGCCTGTGGATAGGTTTAAAGGAGGATCCGTATTAAGCGGGATTTCAAGCACACCTGTTGTTTGGAGGATTGGAGTTGTTCAATCGTTCATCACGTCTAATTATTAGGATTTGAGATTTAGTGGTAGAGACGCCATTTTAAAAAAATTTCGATTTTTCGAGGTAAGTCTTCTCGATAATATTTCTCTTGCGAACCTACATCTTCCATGGTTTTATTTTAGATTTTTTTGGCACGTTTTAATTGAAAATTTCCCATTTCCATTGGAAAACCCGATATTCAGATAGTTCTCCGGAATCAACTTTCAAACAAATTAGGAAGTCGGGGTAAGCTGTATAAAAATATCTTTGATGGTATGGTGTTCGCGATCGGAGATCTAGAAATATTATTTAATGCAGTGGCTACTTTCTTAGTCTGATGTATTTGTCGCCACATGGTGAAAGTTATTTTCCATAGTATCCAGTTGATTGCTGCCAGCCTCGTGAAAACACGTTTTTGTACAGGTAGACAAAGTTTTTTGGTCTTATCGGATTAGTGTTACTTTTATTTTTATATCTACACTTTTCTTTTTTAAAAATAATAATTTAAATACTTTTAAAGATAACAAAATGAATTTTATAATTAAAACAATCCTTTATTGTTATTAAACATAATAAATTCATCTTGGAGACAGAAAAAAAATTTTGCAATCTATTGAGGATGCTTTTTAAACTTTAAATTATAATAATGTTCCCTTAATACATTTGTGCGCTTTAAGCAATTGCTTCAAGTTCTTATTTAAAGTTGTTGATATGGAATTTATCAAGGTCAAATGAAATTCATTAAGGTTCAATTAAACCTATTGTTTACTGACTATTCTTTCGGACAGCTGTACTCAGTTGTGCTCAATTGTAATTTTAAATTGAATCTGAAACTAAATATTTTTATAATAGAGTAAACGCCAGTGGGTCACCTGAACTCTTTGCCTTTGATTTTTGAAACTATCATTATTTATATCTTGGGTAAGAGAATATCAAATTATTTAGCCCACTTTGAGGTAAGTCATACGGTAGACCTATGGGTACCAAACCCTAGAAGAGTTTTGTAAGACGAATCGGAGGTCTAGTCGTCCTGTCATCGAGTAGGCTCTGCTGCAGAGCGGATTGTGGTCCCGGGTAGCTCAGTCGGTAGAGCATTGGACTTTTAATCTAAGGGTCCAGGGTTCATGTGCCTGCTCGGGCGCCAAAATATGCTACATACCAAGGGCCGTAGCAATATAAATTTCTAATGAACACAAATTAATTAATGATAACTGGACTTTCAAGCAAGAAAACTATAACTTTTATTACGTTTCAGCTATGCATTTACTTATCCATTTATTTACTCTATTATCCTTATTCTATTATTTTTTATATATTTATTATTATTAACTTTATGGAGAGAGCCAACGTGTACCCAGTCAGAAACGACAAAATAATTACAATAATCTCACCTTAACCACAATCCGCTCTGCAGCAGAGCCTACTCGATGACGGGACGACTAGACCTCCGATTCGTCTTACAAAACTCTTCTAGGGTTTGGTACCCACAGGTCTACCGTATGATTTACCTCAAAGTGTACTAAATAATTTGATATTCTCTTACCCTAGATATAAATAATGATAGTTTCAAAAATCTAAGACAAAGAATTCAGGTGACCCACTGGCGTTTATTCTATGATAAAAATATTTAGTTTCAGATTCAATTTAAAATTACAATTGAGCACAACTGAGTACAGCTGTCCGAAAGAATAGTCAGCAAATAATAGGTTTAATTGAACCTTCATAAATTTCATTTAACCTTCATAAATTCCATATCAACAACTTTGAATAAGAACTTGAAGCAATTGCTTAAAGCGCACAAATGTTTTAAGTAAACCTTATTATAATTTAAAGTTTAAAAAGCATCCTCAATGGATTGCAAAATTTTTTTTCTGTCTCCAAGATTAATTTATTATATTTATTAACAATAAAGGATTGTTTTAATTATCAAATTCATTTTTGTTATCTTTAAAAGTATTATTTTAAAAGAAGAAAAATGAAGATATAAAAATAAAAGTAACACTAATCCGATAAGACCAAAAAACTTTGTCTACCTGTACAAAAACGTGTTTTCACGAGGCTGGCAGCAATCAACTGGATAATATGGAAAATAACTTTCACCATGTGGCGACAAATACATCAGACTAAGAAAGTAGCCACTGCATTAAATAATATTTCTAGATCTCCGATCGCGAACACCATATCATCAAAGATATTTTTATACAGCTCATCCCGACTTCCTAATTTGTTTGAAAGTTGATTCCGGAGAACTATCTGAATATCGGGTTTTCCAATGGAAATGGGAGATTTCCAATTAAAACAAGCCAAAAAAATCTAAAATAAAACCATGAAAGATGTAGGTTCGCAAGAGAAATATTATCGAAAAGACTTACCTCGTAAAATCCTTTTTTTTTTAAATGGCGTCTCTACCACTAAATCTCAAATCCTAATAATTAGACGTGATGAACGATTGAACAACTCCAATCCTCCAAACAACAGGTGTGCTTAAAATCCCGCTTAATACGGATCCTCCTTTAAACCCATCCACAGGCTATGGAGACAACTTGCTACCACAGGGGCACAGCAAAAGCAACAACACTGATAATGGCGTCTACCTATTATTCAACAACTGCTTCAAGAGGTTCTACAAGGCGGAAGCCCCACTCCTTCCGAAAATTATCATTACCAAAATTGCCACTTTAGAAATTCAAAATAATTTCAGAACTCAATAAACAATGTAGACGAAATACTACAGAGACGAACTCACCCATCTTCACTGCCAAACTTCCACAGAAAACACTTCTCAGCAAGTATCCAAGATAAAGAGACATGCCCACCGACTCTCAAACGCATCCCCTCATTTTAGAAAATTTAAATCCTCTATCGTGCTATTCAGCATCCAGTTAAAATCCTGAATGATACTGAGATTGATAACCGAAAAGTTAAGTACAGAGCTGACTATAAAATTTAACCATCAGGTTTGTCCAGCTAATCGCCAACAACTGATAAAGCGATTTGCAAATAAATATCCTAAAATAAGTAACCCAATATACATTAATTTTACAATTATTTGTGATATAAATATAAATAAAGTTAGATTTAAGAAAATTATTTAGTGAATTTGAATATGTGAATTTTGAATTTCAATTAATTATAAGAAAATTATTTAGTGAATTTTAATACCGTAACAAGTTCTTATTATTCGAGTAGTGAGCACTGTATCTTATGAAAAAAAAATGAGAGCTTAGTCTATATGAGTATACGCAAATCAAATAAGTTACATGATCAATTCCTCTTCAAATATGGAAAATTTGACAAAAGAAATGCTATTTTGGGGATACCTTTCGACGATTTAAGCCACCGGCGAATATTAATAACTTTTAGAACAGTAACTTATGAACCCAAAATGAGTATTCATCGTTGTGTTATGAAATATCTAATATATCTTCAATTAACTTATGAGTGGTAAATTGGTTAAATTAAAAATCTCTTCATAAATATCCTCTTCCTAAATCAATCAACTCTACAAATTAAAACATACACCTACCTTGATAAACAAATATTTTTCATCCGAAGCAGTCGCTATAAATTGGTTAATTTGTTGAGGGTTCAAAGTACTTGATTTATTTGGTTCATATCCATCTGAGCGTCTTTTCAGTACATCTTCAATTTTTGGTAATTTCCTAAGTTCACGTTATGCTTAGCAATTAATGATGTTCGTAGCATAGAGTATATTGACCAGACAGTACTTGGGCTTGTGATTATATCCCAATTCTCCTATGTAGGCCAATAAAACAACCTCGGAGAAGCTTTTCGTATTATTTTTTTCTTTCCATGCCATGAAATTATTATACGCAAGATAATACTTGTGTTTTGATTTTTCCGGTAACAATTCTTTCGTCGTTTCCCTTGCTAAATTACGGACTTCCATGGAAATAAAATCTACCGTTTCATCGTCTGACGAATATTCCATGTTTTCGTTACAGATATCAGCAGATTCAACTTATACAAATAAGTATGAATTTGATTAATAAATAAATCAAATCAACACACTGACTGACTGACACTAATATGTCATGAATTTATTTAAATATATGTCATTGTCACAGCTGCCTACAATTGTGTGAACATCAGAGTATAGGTACGAGTACCTATTAGGTAAATAAGCACAACAATCAATCAGAACAGGTGACTGCGGAATATTTCGCACTAGTGCGAAATGAATATTTTGCACCAGTGCGAAATAGATAACGTTGTGCGCTAGTTTAGAGTGCGAAATGATACGTTTTTTATGCAGGTCGTCGGAAAAAAATGTTTACGTTGGTCCTAATTTCATTTTATTTAAAATTATTCAATAAGCTGCAATACTGTTGAATTTAGTGAATTTGTTTTAATTTGTATTTTTAATTGTATTTACTTGTATTTTGACGAAACAGGTGTATCCACACCTCTCGGATACCTTCTGGTTTATTTAATTACATATATTTACTATTTATAATTTCTTTGTAACAATTTGTGAATAAATTATTATTATTTGACAATATACTTATAGTTAAAGCCTTCAAATATATGAAAAATCAATATATTAAAAAAAGTTATTTATTATAAAGTCTACATTCCGCCCTATAGTTTTGCCAATATTTCGGCGCCCATGATAGAGCGTGCAAAACGAAGGGTCCTCTTAAACGTATTCGGCAGCGAAAAAAAATTATAAAATTTAATTATATGCTACTTTAAAATGAATGGTCGAAGAGCAGCTCTTCCAGAATTAACATAAGACGATTTGCATTTAAATTGTACCATAATGGAAATAATTCATGAGGCGTATTATTAGTAATGTGTACCTATGTGTAGAACCACATTTATCACGTAATAATTTATTTTTATATATGTCTGACACAAAAATTGTTTCCGATTAGCGGCACTACCTTAGAAGTCGCTTTTTCACTTAAGACAATTAGTATATGTCAGGTCGGACCCTGAGTAGACAAAACTTAATTCTTTTCTTCATTATATTTATATAGTTTGAGAGATCTACCATTGAATTCCGAATATTTCAAAATTCATTTTTCAATTATTTATTTCAATTTTTTGTATATGATAAGTGATATTTTTTAAATAAATATCACCTAATTATACATACGGATGAATAAAAAATGCAAATTGGAGTATGCTCAGCAATTTGTAGTAGAAAATGTAACATACAGCTGGAGTTTAGACTCGAATAGCTCAATTTTTACAGTTGAACTATAATGCAATTTGGCAGGCAATCTTATAATTTTTATTCAATAATAACTACCAAAAATGTGTATCTGTTGTGATTTTTCAAGTGCAATAAAATTGCTTAAAAATATTCACCAGCTTTGCTTTAAGTCAAAGTACTAGAATTAGTCTCTCACTTTAGTACAATGAATAAAACATGCAGTATTATGTGGATTCCAGGACATCGTACATTCAAGGTAATGAAATAGCACACAACATCAAAACAAGCGGCTGTTTCACCAGATGATGGAATATATGTCCAATTTTATGACTTATGACCTGAAAATCGCAATAAAGGACACAATTACCGGAGCATGGCAAAGACAATGGTCCAGCTACAAAGGTTACGTAAGTGAAATAAACTTAGAAACTGGAAATACCCTAAGACTCTGAGCAGAACAGAGCAAGTATATTGGTACTGTAATGTTTTTGTTATTTATTTAAACAATAAACAGGTGGGATAAATTTTAAACACACGGTATGGCTACTTACTAATTTATTTAAACACTAACTCACTAACACTTAATTTATATGTACTTAACTTATCACTTAAATTTAATTTATATGCACACAAACTTAATTGTTAATTTATATCAACACTTTTATATTCACTTATTTACTGTTTATTTGTCAAGATCACTTTATCAACTTCCCTGGTCCGCTGATCGGTCCTTTTTATATACTAGTTCCTTTTTTACTAGAGAATTCTGGACTGCGGCTTACACAAAAGAAATGCCTTTCGCGATATTTCTCGATTTCCGGCTCAATCCTTAAAAGACCTTCCGAGAACATGTCTATAAAAACTGTCACAATTAATCCCAATAGACCTTCCCAGAATTTGGCGCGCTGGCCATTTTTTTAACTCCGTCAACATAAGGTTACAGGACCGTACTTAGTATCTGCTTCGGTGTGCGATTTCGTAACATTACCCCCTCCTTAAATGAAAGTTCCTCCTGGAACCTTTGTGTAGCCGAGACTGGATGTTTGAATCGACAACTGACTCCATTTCTACACTTTCCAATCTTATGGAAATAACAGGGCACCGTCTTCATCGGATACTGATAACGGGGGTTGTAGCTGCAAATTAATATCTGGACACCGGTATCTTAGAAGATAACTTCTACCATGTTCCTAATGACTCGCCAATCCAACTGGTTACTCGCTATCTTAGGCATAGCCAGTTTCTTCACGCTGGATTCCAACACATGGTCTCGTAGGTTTCGAAGTGCTTCCCACATATCGCGGTAGGTACATCGATCTTGAAATTCATTTTTAGTTACCACGCAGAATACGTACCGCGAATTATGTGTTTCAGTGTCTTGCCAAGGGCTGGAATCTGGTCTTCAAATTTCTCTAATTGCCCGAACTTCTTTCGAAACACGGATGCCAACCCTCGTGCGTTCTTGAGACGGGCGGGCATGTTGTGTGCCAGTAAATAATCTTCCGCGAGAGTGAACAAATCTTGTCGTTGTTCTGAAGTGACTCCATATATAGCTTTCCCGGTACCTCCATACGCGCCTATAAATTCATCGAAGGTAGGGTCAGACACATCTTGAATAAGGTTTACTCCTTCCTCTAGGTCATGGTCTCCTTCGAATGGGGCTAGTCGGTTTTGGTGAACTACTTTTGGTTTTCCGTTGGGGATCTTGCTTATGCGATATATAACATCATTGATCCTTTTCTTGATTACGTATGGACCTTCCCAGGATTTTTGTAATTTTGGAGAAAATCCTTTTCTCCTCGTCGGGTTGTGTAACCATACTTTGTCCCCTTCTTTAAAACCGCTTTCTGTGGCCTGCGTGTCGTACCGACTTTTAATTCTGTCGCTGGCAACTTGAAGATTTGTTCGAACTAATTCATGAATATCGTCCAGCCTTCTTCTCAATTGGATCACGTAGTCTTCACCTGCTAGATCTTCTCCAGGCGGACAGCCAAATTCCAGGTTACAAGGAAGCCTCATTTCAAGTCCAAACAGGATTTTCGCCGGTGTTTCACCCGTGGACTCATTGACGGCAGATCGATAAGCCAATGCGAATAGGGAAATATACTGGTCCCAATCTCTCTGATGGCTGGATACTACTTTGGACAGGTATTTTCCAATAGTCCTGTTCATTTTCTCGACCATTCCATCTGACTGTGGATGTAATGCTGTTGTCCTGGTTTTCTTCATTCCCAGCTTCTCGCAAATCTCCTGGAATAGATGGCTTTCGAAATTTACACCTTGGTCGCTGTTGACTTCCAAGGGCACTCCATATCGGCTGATAAATTATTTCACCAATACATCTGCTACAGTTGTGGCCTCTTGGTTCGGGATAGCGTAAATTTCCACCCACTTTGTGAAATAATCCATTACAACCAGTATGTATTTGCTACCGTTTTCTGTCGTCGGAAATGCTCCAGCGATATCTAAAGCAATCCTTTCGAAAGGGCTTCCAACATTGTACTAATTCATGGGTGCCTTTCTCTTGCGATGTGGTCCATTACTCGTAGCACAAGTCGTACATTTCTTACACCAGTCCTTCACATCGTTGGAGCTGTTCATCCAATAAAACCTTTCACGTACTCGCTGAAGGGTTTACTTCACTCCCAGATCACCTCTCGATGGACTGTCGTGTAACTTCTTCAGTACCTCAGCTACTCTTGTTCTCGGGATAACTAGCTGTCTCCTCATCTCAAAACCATAATCGTTTTCAAGTACTCTTTTCAACAGCCCTTCTTCCAGGACAAGGGAGTCCCACTGAGCCCAATACGCCTTGAGTTTCGGTGAGAAATTTGACACTTCTTGCCAGGTAGGTCGCCGATTTTCTTTCTTCCATTGCCGTATCATCTTCAGGTTAGGATCATTTACCTGATCTTCTCTGATCCTGGTGGGTGACCATTCCTAGTTGACTACAGTAGTTCTTGAAACTGCAGCTTCCCTTGATTCCACCTTGTTGCAGTGGGAGCAGTCTGTTGGGCATCGCCGTCTAGGCAAGGAGCTGGCTTTTCGGTGATTCACATCACCTGGATTTTCACCCCTGTCTGATTTCCCTTGTGTCTGGAGTTGTTGGGTTACAGGAGTCTTGGGGCGCTTAGACGGACTACGTACGTGCTCCAGCTCGCCACACTTCCGGCATTTGATCTTCTTCGGCCTCTTGTCTGCCATACCTCACAACAAGTTGACGATCTGATCAAGTTTGTCATCGTCATCTTCTTCCTGCATGGTCCCACCTTTGTTGTACCGCGAGCTTTTCTTGGCTGCTTTGCATTTAAGAGGTTCTTGGTTTACAGGAGTCGTAGGACGCTTACACGAACTGCGTGCATGCTCTAGCTCGCCACAATTACAGCACCTGATTTTCTTCGGCTTCTTGTCTACCATACCTTTTAACAAGTTGACGATCTGGTCAAGTCTGTCATCGTCACCTTCTTCCTGTATGGTCCTATCTTTGTTGTATCCCGAAGCCATCGTGGCTGCTTCATATTCAAAAGCAGCAGTTAATGCATCGGCCAATGTTTTAGGATGGGCTAATCGAAGCGTCTTCTCCATATCGTGGTCACACAAGCCGTCAATAAAGGCCTGGATGCCTAAACATTCCATCATGTTCTCTGGTGCTGATGGATAAGCAAATCGAACTAGTCGGGCAATATCCATTTCATACTCTTGAATGGTTTCGTCACGTTTCTGCCTTCTGTTCTTCAGCTGGAATCTGTGCAACTGTTCCAAATGTTCGTGACCATATCGCATGTCCAACCTCTTCTTCAGCTGCTCGAAATCATCCGTTTCTTCCAGAGGTATCGTCTGAAGTACATCTAAGGCATCTCCCCGAAGCGCGATAGTTAAATTCACTGTCTTGTCTCTATCGGACCAATTATTCACTCTAGCGGCTGCTTCAAATTGTTTCACATAATTGGTCCACGACATTTTCCCATCGAACGTTGGGGCCTTGACTCGGGTAAAACTGCCAATATAATCTGTCTTGGGTTGTGTTTCTGGCTTGCAGATCTCGATCTTCTTTTCTTCTGCTGAAGTGTCTTGTGTTCTTAAATCAGCAATCTTTGTCTCCAACTCCTTGATTTTCTCATCCATCTGATTTTCCATCGTTGTCATCCTATTCTCCATGTCTGTATTTGGAGACGAAATTTTATTCTCGACTTCAGCAGCAATATCATTTTTCAATGATAAGATATCTACAGAAATACCATTCTTCATAGCAGAAATCTTCTCGTCCATATTAGTAGAAACCCTGTCCATGTTAGCGGAAATATCGTTCTTCATGGTTGAAATCTTCTCTTCCATGGCAGAAATATCGTTCTTCATATTAGCAGAAATATCGCTTTTCATTGTGGTAATCTTCTCGTCCATATCAGCAGAAATATTAGCAGAAATTGACGAGATTAAGCTGGAAGCCTCGTCATTGAATAAAAATGATTCTAGATCAAAGCCGTCATTTTCCAGTGCCACTTTAAGTCTTTCTACTAATTCACTTTTCTTACCGGACGTTTCCAACTCGCGATCTTCCAATTCTGCTCTTAATTCCGCCACTTTCAGATGACTTAGTCTCTTGGCCATTTTGATGTAGCTACTTATTTATATTACCCCATACCTGACACCAATGTAATGTTTTTGTTATTTATTTAAACAATAAACGGGTGGGATAAATTTTAAACACACGGTATGGCTACTTACTAATTTATTTAATCACTAACTCACTAACACTTAATTTATGTGTAGTTAACTAATCACTTAAATTTAATTTATGTCAACACTTTTATATTCACTTATTTACTGTTTATTTATCAAGATCACTTTATCAACTGCCCTGGTCCGCTGATCGGTCCTTTTTATATACTAGTCCCTTTTTTACTAGAGAATTCTGGACTGCGGCTTACACAAAACAAATGCCTTTCGCGATATTTCTCGATTGCCGGCTCAATCCTTAGAAGACCTTCCGAGAACATGTCTATAAAAACTGTCACAATAAATCCCAATAGACCTTCACAGAATTCGGCGCGCTCGCCATTTATTTAAGTCCGTTAACATAAGGTTACAGGACCGTACTTAGTATCTGCTTCGGTGTGCGAGTTCGTAACAGTACAATATACTATACCTTCAATGATAATGAAATATAACCAATATATTTTTATTTGTATCACGTTGCGGCGAAAATTGTAGTAGTATATCGTTAATTGTATTAGAATTGCCGTACGTTGCAGCGACAATTATTGTATACGTAGCTTAAGCAGCGTATTTTTATTATATTGCACACACGGCTTAAACGGCGAATATTATGTATTTCAAAAGTTGATAGTAGGTGTCAAAAAATTTCCCAGCTATCAAATTGTAATTTATTGAAAAATAAATTTAACATAAAATATTCGAATCACTCTTACCTCAGGGTGGGTTTAATGCGCTATTAAAAATAAATTTTTTATATAAATTCAATTTCAAATTATTGTCCTATTTATCTGTTAGTTATCAATTTTGTTCTGTTTGATCTATCTAGTGATATAATGTGACTGTTTGTTCAAGATTATAAAGGCTATTCAATTTCTTTCTTGACATTCACAATGTATAAATGACTTGTGTGTCTCCAATAATACACAATTGTCACTTTTTAAAATAAAATTTCTAAATTTGATAAATATGTTTAATTTTTATCAACGTTCTTGAATGGTTTAAATGTTTTCCAATGTGAGTAATAAATTAACAAGTATGTACAATTATAAATCAAATAAATTTTAAAATTTAGTTTTCCTTTTTTTACAACAACAAAGAACAAACTCGTACCTTCCCAGATATAAACTAAATTGAACAACCTACAAACTCTAACGCCTTATATCTAATACCAAAAGTTTTATGAAAATTTTTGAAAGAGTTCAATCAACTTCAAAAAATTCACTTGACTTGTCAAATATCCGAAATGTTTTTATTTTATTGTATCTTCAAATTATTTAATATTCTATGCGAATTGAAAAGTTTAGATGCATCTATAATTTAATTTGTTTTAAGGCCTGAATCTTTCAATCAAACAATAATTCTGGAGCGGACTCATCAGTACTAGATGATAACAATACAATTTTTTAATCACTCACGCACATAATTTAAAAGGGTTACCGAATAACGCTTTCTAATATTAATCACTGTTCAAATTAATATATAAAACTCGAGAATATTGGGAAATTGCAGCAAAAAAGAGAAAGTGGTCTCTTATCGGAAAAACTACAAGCTTTCGGGGATGATCATCCCCATTATCAGGAAAAGTACAATGAAACACAAGAGAGACTCAACTTGATTCTCTGGAGACATTAGGTAAAGCATCGGTTAAATGCTCTGTTATGCTGTTCCCATTAATAGAGTCATGTTTTCCATAAGAATTATAGTGACTGTGGCAGCGTTAATCAAATCACATTTTAATGTTGTTTCTGATTCAGATGATAAGACAGTAACTACATTGGATGATAAGCTCAAGAAATTCTTAGCGTTTTTACGAAGTGAAGTAGAAAATGAGCAGCGAATTGATTTGGCCACAGAGGGTTTTCGTTTGGTTAATGGATTGAGTTCGTCAAATGTACGTATGGGAGAAAATCTTGATTTTAAGAAGCAAGTTAAAGGTATTAGTTTTGGTGTCCCGACAGCTATGGGCATGGTTAATGCTGAAATTGCCAATTGTGTTTTTTGTTCGGGCTGGCATAAGAGCAAATCTATTTATAAGGCACATAAAATGACTTATGAACAGAAGAGGGAGATACATTTTAGAATGAAAGCTTATTTCTATTGTCTCAAGATAGGACACCAAGTCAATACCTGTAGTCGCTTAAGGGTTATGGTGTGCCAATGTTCTAATCAAACATAGTTATGCCCAGAGTTGTCTGATCACGACACACCAGATTTCTAGCAGATGGGAATAAAAGGAATCATGACGTGTCAAATCAGACTAGTACTCACGTATTATTACAGACTCTACAATTGACATTAAAAGGACGCAGTGGTTATAAGAAAGTTAGAGATTATATATTTTGCAAGAAACTGCAGTGTAGCTGAGATAGTCATATAAATGTTCTGAGAAGTTGATTCACTATTTATTTGGAGGCAAGGAGTGTGCTGAGAGCCACGGTTGCTATGATGTAACAGTTGTTAATGGTAATTTTTCATTTACCTTTGAGTTCATTGATCAAATGGTTATTTGTGTCACTCCAGTATTTTTTGAGGAATGGACCAAAGAATTATGTCCTTGTAATATCATCTTGTCTGATGACAAGAAATCTGTCCCGATTGAGGTTTTTGTTGGGAACGGATGTCATTGCGAATTTCTAAACTGGGATTTATCATAAATTATTTTGTGGCCTAGTTGCGATAGACACATCAGTAGGTTCGACAGGAAAAATTCCAGTTTCTTATGTTAAATCTGATGTCGTCATGACCTCCCAAAATCTGTTTGTTAAGAAGGAGCCATCAGATAACTCTTTGATCTTTGAGTTGATTGTAGTTGATTACAAAATTTTCTGAATCAATGTATGCTTCAGTTGGTTGCATGTGTTCTTCGAGAGTTGTGGTTTCAGGGCGACTTTTCTTACTTATACTCGACGATGGTTTTCGGAATGGGTCAGATGGTGTTTCTCCCGTTGGAGTTAATATTTCTGAGAGGTTCCTCTTATTCGATGAATTAGTTTGGTTGTCTTGATCGGGAGTGATGGGGGAATCTTCTGGAATTAGGGAGGTTGTAGTATCCTCTGGTAGTTCTTCTGGATTTTCTGGAGGGGCATTGCAGGGGGTTCATTTAGATGTTCAGGTATCTCAGTTGTACATTGAGAAGATATGTGACCATTTTGCTTGCATTTGAAGCAGGTTAGATTATCTAATGATAAGAATATTCGATATGAGGTATTTTCATGGTTGACTAGCATAGACTCCGGGATGACAATATTTTCGGGAGGATTAATGTAGACCTGCCTTCTGAAACTCATTATATGTGAAAAATCTGGGTTGGTCATGTTGACTCTGAGAAAGGATATAGGGGATAACAGGCTGAGGCCAAGTTGTTGTAGAGCTTGGTCTAGATGTGAATGTGGGATTGTTGGGCTCACGTTAGATAAGATCCAACATTCAGATGGAGTATAATTTGGTTGTTGACACCAGTTTCACCGTGGCCATTCATGAAAGCATTTACTAACTCTGGGCTGGAGAGGTATATACAAATTCTATTATTCGAAATTCTAGATGCGAACAGAATGTATTTAGGGTTGACGAGTATTCCGAAGGCTAGGAGATATTATTGGATTTTGGTTCCTTCAATCGTAGGAAATATTATAGCTTGGTTCTTCTCTGGAAATTTTGTTGGCTGTTGTTTACTAAGTACTGAAGAATATGACGTGTTTCTTTCGGTTTGTTGGTTAGACTTCTCTATTCTGGTATCCATCGTTGTGGTTTGGAGATTCCTGTAATCAGAAATCCCCGATATTGGTGGACTCAACTCAATATTTGAAAACTTTTGGCACGGGTCATCTGTACCTGAGTACGGTCCTGGCCCGTGCGATTTATCGACACTCACGAGTCTTAAATGCACACAATGGTGCACTATGCACTATGATATTAGGTAGTACATTTTCTCGAATTTATATTCACTTTTATTCAAGAACTTTAAACAAAATTTTCGCCGTGGTGGAATAAATTCGGTATTTCAGTAAAAAAACTGGTCAGCAAATCTGTTGTTATTAAATTATTTAAATGGTTTCACACAAAAAATGTCAATGGAACAGCTCAAATCTTATATTTTATTACTTGCCTATAGCAACAGAAGCATACAGAGGTTCACTGAATACAATGATGCACTTATTAGGATTTTAAAACAGAAAATTCACTGATTTGGATAGACTTTAATCCAGAGCAAATTTAACACTCCACCAAGTAGCAATTCCACCACTCAATCCCTATCACATAGTCATTCTAACCCCAAAATAGTGATTGGTCATCACTTTCAATTTTTATGAATGCATGAATAATTATGCCAATGAAGTAATATTTTTGTGGCCAATCGTTTCGATTCAATTTTACTGTTTATCCCTACTATATATCCCTTTTTGTTATATCACTTACCGGATTAAAATTACTGTCAATATTTTTGATTCAAATTGCAAAACCTTCAAATCACCTTCATCGGAATTTTTGCGATTTATTATTTTATTCAGTTTGTTCCATTCAGAAAAATTATTATAATTGACATAGTTATTTTAAAACCTAACATGAAATCCTCATTTGGATATCTTGGTTAAACTAAAGAACCCAAGAAAAGTTGATCTTTTTGCACATGAATCAAGAAAGCTAAGAAATGCCGATAGACGTCGTCGTAGATCAGTCTCGTCCGTGGGCTTAATTGCAAACTGCTTTACCGGCCCAATAACTCAACCAGAGAAACTTTGATCTGCTTTATGTATATTTGCGGCCATTAATTGAAGTTTATAGGCCCCGCAATTATCATAAGATAATGCAAGGGAGTGACCAGCCAACCAGTGTATACGTATTCCTCTGAATCTACTACACTTTTGCCTCCGTTTCCACTGTTTATTTAGTACAGGAGCATTGCGAATTATAATGGTCAATTGAAAAAGTACTTACATTTTTTACAACCCTGAAATAAGTGAACAAATTTTAATTTATGATTTATTTATTCGATAAGTTTGTATAGTGTTTGTCATTATAAAGTTTATAACATTAACTGTCTCGACCCTCATTTCGTGGAATCTACTCATATTACTGTTTTAAATAAAACTTACTGTTTCTAGATAATTCCACGATATATTGAAAAAATGTTGAAAATTCTAAGGAATTTGACAATTGATTCGATATTAAATATCATCGTCAGAATGACAGAAGTTACATTTCATTTGATACCTACCTGATGTTTAATAATTATTGTTGGCTAGATCAAGAAGTGACCTACCTACCTTGTGATTGATTACCGACATTGCACAAGGAAGGTATTCCTCTTAGACCCATTGTGTCGTGTGTTCAATCGCCTTTCGAAAATTTATCTAAATTTCTCAAAAATATACTACAAAACGTTGCGAAACAGATATTACATAAAATATTCTTTTGCTTGTAAGAACAAAATTAAAAATTTAATATAACCAGATAATTACAAACTTTTATCATTAGATGCTGTATCTCTATATACAAACAAAACGTTTGACTTAGCCAGAAACGCAATTATAAAAAAGTGGAATAAAATTGAGTCTTACACTGACAAACCTCTAATTGAATTTTTCGGCATAGGTGAGTTGCGTGGAATGGTTAAAATTTTACCTTATTTAATAAGGGGTGTCTCAGGGAGTAACCGTCAAGGGATTATCGGCATTCCCAGAATACGTAATTTTGACAATAATGCAAAGGGGTGCTTATGCTAATAAAATGAGGAAAAAACCAAAATACCGTGAATAGGATATTTGTTGTTATAGAATTTCAAGACAATTACAAGCCAATAAATGTTCTGCTATCGGGACTGCCCTAATAGTTTACCCTGGCGGGGAGTAGGGGGATTTATTAGAATTCTATCTTAACAAATATTGAATGAATGCCAATGAAACACACACTCTGTTACTCTCAGGGTAAAAAATAAATAAAAGAAAGGAAGAAATAAAAAGAGAGTAGGTTCTTTCCAAACTGATAATGAGATTGGAGACAACAAAGCCAGTTCTCAGGGCTCTGTTATCTGAAAGAAGTTAGTTAAAGTGAAGAAAGAAAAGAAAGAGAGAAAAAACTAAGAAACAGATAAATGAAATTTAATGAAGGGAGCCACTAATTTTGTTCCTAAACAAAATTAGAAAAAAATCAACCTCAAATATCAGCCAACTCTTAACTGCTGTTCTCTGCTAGTTTTAGAAAATTGTATTTTATTTGTCTCGAACTGTTGTACCACAAAGATGGAAATGAAGTGTGAAGTTATGTTAAGGGAGAAGGGCAAAACTCTTCTAGTGGTAGACCGTGGAAAATTTCGAAAATGTAGAACGATGGCATCCGGCAAAACTTATTGGCGTTGTACAGCAAAAATGTGCAAAGCAAAACTATGTACTGTGGGCGAAAATAAAATTGTGGAAAGTGAATTAGTGCATAATAATGAAGTGGATAGTAATCTCGATAGACAAAAACTAAGTAACAGCGTGAAAAGAAAGGTTGTTGAAGTTCTGAGCGACCGATGATGTTAATCCATAAAGAGTTGAAAAACTGTCCTGAATTGGTGAGCAATCTGTCGTTAAAGGACTTACATTATACAAGAAAGAATATTTATTCTCCACATCGTACGTTCTTGCCTTCTCTACCAAAAAATATTCAAGATGTACATGAAGCGTTAATATGTCTGAACATCAAAACATTACAACAGGACAGTTTTCTGCTAGTCAACGATACTGACAATAATATTGTTATATTTTCTTGTTTTCTAAATTTAAATTTTCTGTGTTCCTTTGAAGTGATTTATATGGACGGAACTTTCCAATATTGCGTGCTATACTTTTATCAATTTTTCACTTTGAATGCGTATAAAAATGGACAGTATGTGCCAGTAGTGTTCGCTTTATTACCTTCTAAGACCAAAGATGTTTACGAGAAATTATTCCTGCACATTGTGTCAGAATGTAATAGGTTTGAACTTTGTTTAAATTCAAAAAAATTATTATTGACTTTGAGAGTGCCATACATTTGGCTGTTAAAGCTATTTTTGCAACATCTGAAATAAGAGGCTGCCTTTTTCATTCAAAGCAAGAAGAAGGTCAATAACAGTTGTCAAATTTGCTGTCACACGAATTGATGTTTTAAGTTTAAAAATTTTTTGTATTTAATGATACTACCAAAACTGCCATATACGGATGTTAGTAAAACTTTGCGCTATTTACTCGTCTCAAGTTACTCTAGAAAAAATAAAATTTCCATTTAATAAACAATTAAATTACCTAATCAAATTTAAATCACAAAAATTTTTGAAATCACGTAAAATACCATGTCGTATATTAAATGTATCCACCTTTTTCTATTTTCAATTGATACTTACAAAGATACATTCTTCCAAATAATTCTCAATTTATTGACTGAAATTTATTCAGATAAAATTTTTATATATACATAGTTATTTTCTAACTAATTTTAAGCTGATCTGAAAAATCATTTGGTAATAAAAAAAATTTATAAGACTTGGCCCAATTTTTGGTATAAGGCAGCAAAAAGTTACAACTTTTATTTTTTTAGAACTGAATATCTTTTTAATAAATACATGGAAAATTATCATTAGCTTTGTTCGTAGAGCGATCAGCAACACTTTCCAACTGCAAATCGCATGCGCATTGAATATTTGGCGTTCGTAGAAGAATCACCGACAGTTTCCAATTATTAATTGGGTGTTCGTAGTAGAAAAATAAGTGATTGGCAACTGATTGGGAATAGTTGGAATAATCTCTGACTGTTTTCCAAATTTTTAATCACGGTCATGCGCACTTTGAATATCGCTCATAGATATATAACCTACAATATTATGATTTGGATTTTTATGATTTGAATTTGTTTTGACTTTATAATAGTTTCTGTAGAATTGAGGTGAGTACATATTACGAAAATATAAAATAATTTTTAAATAAATTGCTGTCTAAAATTGTAGGTGATGGATTCCTCTGGTTTTAGTGATTCTTCTGACGCTTTGTTCGGAAGCGATATTTCTTCATCAAGTTCAAGTAGTGATACTGACGAATACGATGTATTGAATCGTCAACCGAAACATCGGAATAAACATTTTTTTAACCACGCTATGGGCGCGTACAGCGATTTTGAATTCTTCGAACATTTTCGGGTCTCCAGGACAGTAGCGAATGATCTGGCTAGAAGATTGGAGGAATCCAGGTATTTTTTTCACCAAGTTGGAGAGTTTGGAAAAATATCTGCTTTACAACATATTCTGATTTTCCTATGGTTTGCTGGACATGAAGCTGCCTCATATCGGGATGTAGCAGATAGATTTGATATATCTCTGAGCTCTTTACGAAAAATCATTGTTAAAATGATATATTTTTGATCAAACTTATCTGTAAATGTTATTGATTGGCCTGATGCAAATGAGAAAGCAACAATTTAGAGACATTTTCGACAAAATGGGTTCCCTGGGGTTATTGGAGCAATAGATGGTTCCCATGTAAGAATCGATAAACCAGAAGAAGATCCAGATTCCTACATAAATAGAAAGCACTTTTATTCTATTCACGTAAGTATTGGTGTAGTAATTAACTATTGTGTCTATTAGCATTAACTTAGTATAGATATACTGTATAACCATATTATATGCAGTATAAGAAATTATAACCAGTCTTTAAAAACGGAAACGTTTAATTTTGTAATTTATAATCAATCTAATGAGGTATTTTTGTCTGTATTAAGATTATTTATGTTTAAAGGCTCATTACAGTTCATATAAAAGTAATGGTCTGCGAGAAAATGTGTCAACACACACAAAAAGTAAAAAACTGATATATAAAAGTGATACACTAGGAAAATCTTGCTTACAAACTTCTCCAAAATGTATATATTTATGTTAAATACTTGCAATGCATAATATTCATTTATTTTTCAGCTTCAAGTCGTTTGTGATCATAAAAGAAAAATAAGAGATGTGTCTTCTATAGGCTTTCCTGGATCAGTACATGATAGTCGGGTCTTTCGAGCATCATCATTGAATAGGAATATAGAAGAAAAATGTGGCAACTATTATTTATTAGGGGATAGTGGTTATCCATGTTTACCCCACTTGCTCACTCCCTATAGAGACATGGGTAATTTGGGAAGAGTACAAACAAATTTTAATGTAAAATTATCCAAAAATAGGTATGTTATCGAACATTGTTTTGGAATTTTGAAACAAAAATTTAGGCAACTGTATCATTTGAAACACAGAGACTGTGTGCATTTTATAAGGGCATGTTGTGTACTACATAACTTGGCACTAAATGATGAGTTGCCCGAAAATGTAGGAGAAAATCCCGAAGAAGCTGCCGATATTCAACCAATAGAAGAAATAAATGAATTAGATAACAGAAATGATGGATTCAATTTAAGAAATAGAATTGCAAATATGTTAGTTCTAGATTAATATTTTGATAAAATTTATTTTGAAATATTTGCTTTTTTAACTAATCAAAAAAATGTGATATATGTAAATGTAAATATAACAAAACCTAAAACAAAACTTAAATCAATAATGAATGTACCTATATAAACAAATTTAAAATAAACTTAAAATTAATAAAAAAGCATCACAAAAAAATCAAATAATATTAACAAAAACTATTCGTCTAAAAAATGTACATTCCCATAGGCAATTTTTCTTAATATCTCATTTTTCTCTCTTAAAACAGCTATATTTTCCTCTACTAAGTTATTTTTTCTTCTTCTCTCCTTTAATTTCTCCTTTTCTATTTCAAGGAGCTTTTCAAATTTTTCTTTTTCAAATTCTAATTTTTGTTTGGAGAGTTCGATTTTTTCTTTTTTATGTTGAATCAGAATGTCCTGTCTTTTGGTTATAATTTTTTTTCTGTTACTAAAAGTACTTTTTGTTGGTTTTGTAGGTTCTAATATGTTGTCTGGTAATGTATTTTCTACATCTAAAACAGGTGCTTCAAATGTTTCATTTGTCTCTAGTAGACATTCGGGGATTACATTTTTCTTATGGCCAATAATGTCCTCCATTTCATTGGCATATTCGAAATCTTTCCTACCCCTGCCAGTTTTGTTGGCATTATCCTTATATTTTTTGAAATTCCTTTCGAGAACTCTCCATCTGTTCTCGCACTGAGATGGAGTGCAGTTAATATTGTATTCTTCCTTCAATTTGATTGATATTATCTGCCACATTTTTTCAAAGATTTTAAATTTCATTGTACCAACATCTTTTTTTAATGTTTTATTCAGTTCCAATAAAATTAGAGTACTACTCCTTGTCCAAGTGACATTGATATCTTCGTTTTCACCTGAAGTGGTACTTGGACCTTGGAAAACAAAAAATTCTCGGAGGGAGTCTGAAACTAAAGGACATTTATATTTCTAAGTGTAATTAATATAGGTATAGAAATTAATAAATGAATCAATAATAGAAATATATTTTTAAGTTAAACTAACTGTTTCTAATTGATTCCACAATATATTGAAAAAAATTCGAAAATTGTGAGATAATTTTTGACAATTGTTTCGATATAAATATAAACCTACCATTATCCATTATCCTACTCAAATATGTAACCAGTCAATCTATCAATATAATATAAATAAATAATATAAACTTTTCCGTTGCTATGCTAAGAACTATTAAACCGCCTTATTAACATCTATTGAACCACAGCACACAAAACGAAACTTCAAAAAAACGTATTATATTCTTCTTTTTTGTCCCTTTATCTAAATTTTCATAACAGAAACAGAAGAATCAGCAGCAATACGAAATGCGTTCGTAGAACATAAAAATGGATAGCAAATCCCAAACCGTTGGATGCGACGCATGCGCAGTATGAAATAATCACCAACCGTTGCAAACTCTCTCTACGAACAAAGCTATTGATGCTTCAACTGGAAGATCATATATAAATTATATAGCAAATGTATGCATGATTTGCCCGTAGATAATATACTTTTCAATTAATTAAAAAATATAGAATTGCGGGAAGAGGAAAAAGACGAAATTTTTGGTATAGGAGTCTGTCGTCTAGCGCAAAAATATATAAAAGAGGGCGGAGTCGAGACGTGACATGGCGCGAGTGACGAGCAGTCACTCTTGATGAGCCATAAATTTAAAAACAATGTTAAGATTTGAGTCGTTTCTGATCAAACGTAAAATTGAGAATGAAGGAACCCCAAAATACGAAATTGGAATTATTTAGAGAGCAGAAAAAATGTGCCCGAGTTGGCATACGTTTCGTAATATTTTTTTAGATTTACGGGCCTAACAGTAATAAAAATTAATAGAACCCTAATGTTTATAATGTTTTGCTTCTCTTTACATAATAACTGACCTAAACTTACGAACTTCTTATTGGGGGCGAATGAGAAAGTATGCTAGGCTGTGTCCATTTTCTAATTAGTCCTGATGAGAACTATTTTTATATATTAATAAAACAATAACAAGGAATCACTAATGCAAGGAATAACAAAATTCATACTGTTTACAATTTATTGTATGTCAAGTGTTGAGTAAAACCGGCTATGATCTGACCAATCAGGAATCTACAGAATTGCCAACTTATATTTAAATCCCTCCTCCTAGTTTCATAACAAAGTATAGTACGTAATTACATGCAAAATTTTGGATTATTTTATATAAAAGTCGACTTAGGTAATGGAAATCAGTTATACAGATGCCAGACTGTTTTCTTGTATTATATAAAACAAATCTTTAATATCAACCCGATGAATTTTACCGCACTAAATAAATACACATCCTGTGTGTGAGTGGAACTCATTTAAGGTTGCTTATTTCAACCACTTCCTACACTGGATTACATTTTAATATAGTCTTTATTGGCATTCCGGCGTGTCTGCTTTTTCTAACTAATGCATTAAATGCACACCAACGCCTTGAGATGAATAATTTTCTCTCCCGATGACGGCTATTGGCGGTAGGGTCGAAACGCCTCAATACTTAGTCGCTCCTCTAGTTTAAATTGTTTCTTTGTCAGTCCGCTTTTGAGCGCTAAAAAAATGCTAAATTTGATTATGTGATAAAATTAGAGTATCTTGCCGAATTATTTTCTATTGAATGTTATTTAAATTTGAAGGAAACGTTTTTAAAAGTATGTAATGCTTTTCAGTTTAATAAACAAACTACATATAAGATAATATTTACTGTTTCAACCCTTACTTTGTGGAATCTTTTCATGTTAATATTATAAACGGAACTGTTACTAAACAATTCCAATGTATAATGAGAAAATCATAAATTGACAATTGTTTCGATATCTTGAAATAGCATCGTCAGAATGTCAGAAGTTATATTTATTTTAATGCCTACCTAATGTTTAATAATTCTTTTTGACTACACCAACCTTGTGATTGACTTAATATATATAAATAAAAAAGAAGAAGATATATTACAAATATTAAAGGTTATATATTATTAGCCCGATGGGGGAATGTCATGGATATCTTTTTTCCTATTGCAAATTAGTATAACTGTGCACAGATGTAATGCAGAGCACTCCATCACGAGAGATCACTATCATTGCTGGAGATCTAAATGCCAAAGTAGGGAGCTCCAAAGATAATGGACACTTTGAACACGTTATTGGCCGTTTTGGAGCAGGGGAGAGAAATGAAAGAGGAGAACAACTGGTTATCACCAACACCACATTCAATCACCATATTCAACGCCTCTATACTTGGAAATCACCTGGGGACCGATATAGAAACCAAATAGATTATATTATGATCAATCAAAGATGAAAATCCTCAATTCTGAGTACCAAGACATACCCTGGTGCGGACTGCAATTCGGACCACCAATTGTCAGTTACAGTTCTTCGCATTAAATTAAATACCTAAAGGAAAATAACTAAGACAAAACGAATGGAGATATATCCGTCTAAATGACAACAATTTAGGGATCTGATGGACAGCAACATACAAAATATCCAAAACACAGAGGACGGCGAAACTATCTGGAACAATTTAAAAATATCGGTTAAAAATGCACATATACAAATACTGTCACAAAGAAATAAAATACCTACTAAGAAGCCTGGGATGTCCCTAGAAACATGGCAATTGATAGAGTAGAGGAAAAATATTGAGAAAACTGGACTTCAAAAACAACAGAGACAAGAATATCAACATTTCAGTAGACTTGTACAAAAGAGCTGTCGACAAGACAAAAACACAAAGTAAGAGACCTCTTTAAAAAAATTAAAGAAATAGCGAGAGATTTTAAGCAAAAAATATGGGCTATTGAAGATAAAAACGGAATGTTACTAACTGACAGGGAGCAAATAACGGAGATATGGAGAGAATATTGTGAAGAGTTATATTGTGACGAACAAAGAAACGACACACAACTGCAAACCAATAACACGGAAAAAGAACCTGAGATACTTAGAACCGAAGTAAAAGAAGCCATTAGAAAACTAAAAAATAATAAAGCGACAGGTATTGATGGAATCACAGGGGAAATTCTTAAAGAATTGGGCGACGAGGGAGTCAATATCATACACACAATATGTAATTTAATATGGAAGACCGGAATATGGCCCAAAGACTGAACAGCATCGATTATGATTCCGATGCACAAGGAAGGCTCCACTCGAAAATGTAATAACTATCGCACACTCTCGCTGCTATCACATACAGGCAAAGTGTTGCTACATTTTATAAATAATCGACTGAGACACTACGTGGACAACGAAATTGCGAACAGGCCGGTTTCGTGAAGGGTAGAGGCACCCGAAATCAAATTGTTAACATCAGACAAATGATAGAAAAATGCCGCGAATATAATGTCTACATGATAATGTGGACTACAACAAGGCTTTCGACTTTGTTAACTGGAATAGGTTATGGAAAGTACTAAACCAAATGGGCGTTCCAGATCACTTGATTAACTTAATACCGCTGTAGTCAAAATAGAAGACATGATGAGTCGAGACTTCCACACACGAAGAGGTGTGAGACAAGGGTGCGTTTTATTACCTACACAGTTTAACATCTGTGGTGGAGCTATAATGAGGAACTCCCTAGATTAGTGGGAAGGTGGAATTCTTGTTGTGGGAGATCGAATAAGCAACTTACGCTATGCTGATGATACCAACATATTTGCTGCAATGGAGGAGGAAATGGCGCCGCTCTTAAACAGAATAGAGCGTGAGACTGGAAAGTTTGGCCTGACAATAAACAGAACCAAAACCAAGCTAATGATAGCGGGTAAGCCTAACGTCGTATACAGGACTCACCTGCGTGATGATTTTGAGAAGATAAGCAGCTTTACGTATCTGGGGTCAGTAATAAGCAACATGGGTGGATGTGTAGAGGAGGTTAAAAGAAGAATAGCCTTGGCCAAGAGTGCGATGCTGAGACAAAATATGGAAAAGCTCATACATAACCAAAACCACAAAATGAATGTGGTCCAAACGTTGGTCCTTCCAATCTTCTCATACGGCTCAGAATCGTGGACACGTAGAGCTAAAGAACGCAAATATATTGATTCCTTTGAACTGTGGTGCTACAGGAGATTGCTTAGAATCCCCTGGACTGCGAGGAGAACTAATCAGTCGATACTGATTGAAAACTATAAAAGACGCGAATAGATTAATAACTGATGAAAGATTAATTGAGGAACAGTTAACAGCATTTATACCTAATAACTTGTTGCAAGGAAAGGGAATAATAAGAAATGTTGACACAATATTCAAAGACGATTAACTTTTTGAAAACATAATTTCCCCTGTAACAATAACCGAAATCAATAGATTCAAAAGAAAAATAGACATAGATAGCGAATCTGTTTTTGTACCTCGGCAAATGGTCCTATTAACATTTGAGGGGAACATGCTACCCAGTCATGTTTTCATCAATAGCGTAGCATGTGCAGTCGAACCATATATACACAAAGTCATACAATGCTTTAAATGTTTAGAACATGGTCATGTTGCAAAAAATTGTCGAAGTACAAAAACACTTTGCATTAATTGCTCTAAAGAAAAAGAAAACGAGCACAGTTGTAGGGATCCTCAAGACAGTTTTTGTCTACACTGCAAAAGCGATAAACATAAATCAATTTCCAAAGTATGCCCTAAATTTGTTGAGAAACATAAAATCGCAAATATAATTACAAATAACAAGTATCTGGTATTAGAGACGGAAAACATCGAATCCTTTCCACCACTAACACAAAAAACAAACAGAAATCCTGGTAATACATACAGAACTAATATACCCATTCAACCATCCACTTCAAACCAAACTAGATCAATGCCATCCCATTCTCAACTACACCCTGAACCAACACCACCCAACAAAAGAAAAAAAGTTTCCTCCCCTATACCAGAAGAACCCATGTTTCCTTTCACATTCGGGCCCGAACGTCCCCTCCCTCCTCTTGATAAATCAACATATGAACTGAGTGCAAATGAAATTGTAAAATTATTTTTTAATGTCTTTCAAAGTGTACTAGATGATGTAAGCTCATTCGATGAATAAAAAAAAATAAATCCAACAATTGTAAAAAACAAAATTAGCAACATTTATTATAATGGCTAATAAGGTCAAAAGTAACTTTAAAATTTTGCAATGGAACGCTAAATCTGCAGTTTCAAATAAATTAAGTTTGGTGAAATGATATTAACATAGCACTTATATCTGAGACATGGTTTAAACCCAGCAGACAAATTTCGTTTAGGGGTTATGATATAATCCGGAGGGACAGGGATGATGGATATGCAGGAGTTGCAATCTTAATTAAAAATATTTACTCTTTTAAGGAAATCAATATACAACATGACATACGGAATAGAAAACAGAGAAGAAACCAACAAAACGAAAAGCATGCTTAGAGTAGCCGAAATGAAAACGCTCAGGACTATAGTGGGAAAAACAAGAAGGGACCGAATTAGAAACAATGACATCAGGGAACAATGTGGAGTACAAGACATCGTAAGATGGGGGAGACAAAGAAGAAGACATTGGTACGCTCATGTGAGAAGAATGGAGGAGAGCAGACTGCCACGCATCGCACTTGAAGGGAAACCAACAGGGAAATGAGCACCCGGTAGACCACCTAAGAGATGGAAGGACAGTTGGCAGTCCACCTCCCAGGAAACGATAAAGAGGAACCTTCAAAACTAACAGATCGCAAGATCTTAAATACGAATAAGAAGAAGAAGAAGAATATACAACAAAATTTCGTACCTGGAATCTTAATTTGCGGTATTCAAATATTAAACTCTGACGATGTTAATTTCAACTGTTTCTCACTTTATTGCCCACCGGATATAAACACAAATTACACTGACTGGCAGAATTTAATTGGCTTACTGGATTCAAACAGTATAATAGGTGGAGATTTCAACGCACATCACGAGTTTTGGGGCTCTTACAAAAATAACCCCAAAGGAAAACAAATCAAAGAAGCTTTGGACGATAGTGATATTGTAATTTCAAATACTGGGCAACCCACGCGATTTACTAATAATAACAATCAATCTGCAATATATCTCACGCTCTCTACGCCTGATCTGGCGCTTAACTGCCGATGGTACACGCTTGCGGACGTTATGGGATCAGATCATTTCCCTATTATAATAGAAGTAAACAAAAACATTCACTTTGATGAAGATTATCTCCCAAAAACTAAATGGAACTTGCGTAAAGCCAACTGGAAATTATACCAGGACGCAGATGAAACTTTTTTTACCCAAAACTGCCGAAGAATGCATACTACTGAAGAAAAATATGATCTTCTTATCCAAGGAATTAATATGGCTGCTGACGGGGCAATCCCGGTTAACAAACCCTTCAAACACAAAAATAAAAAAAAATTACCTCCTTGGTGGGACTCTGAATGCGACACCGCAATCACTCAACGTAAACAAAAATTAATGGATTATAAAAATCAAAGTACCGTGGAGAACTACACACTATGCAAACAAGAAATAGCACGAGTAAAAAAACTATTAAAAGACATAGCCAAGGATAGTTGAAGGAGATGGTGCTCAAAACTTAATAAAAACACATCGGTGACGGAGCTCTGGAACCAAGCAAAAATAATGCAAAGAAAAGTAAGTAGTGTGAAAAAAAATGACAGTATTGCATGGAAGGAGGACTTCCTTGATAAAGTTGCACCACCTATGCCACTCGATGACATCAGCTACAATCTAGAGACACTCAAACAGTCCAAAAATAATCATTCCATTTTTTCAACACCCAATAACCTGAAGGAAATAGATTATGCACTTCAAAATAGGAAAAACACATCTCCAGGTTACGATGAAATTCGATATCCCATGCTTCACCATCTACCTCTAAATGCCAAGCAAATTTTAAAACAAATATTTAACGACATTTGGCTGTCTGGCGAAAGTATCACTGAATGGAAAAATGTTATAGTCATACCTATTTTAAAACATGGCAAAAATCCAGAGGATGCTGACTCTTATCGGCCCATATCGTTACTACCTTGTGTTTTAAAAATTTTCTAAAGAATAGTAAAAAATCGTCTAGAATAGTGGTTAAATCATATAAATGTCCTCCCTTCCACTCAATATGGATATAAAGAAACTATGGAACTTATGACGCAGCGGCACATATTGTTACTGAAGCGCAAGTATGTTTCGCAAAAGACGAATATCTTATCACACTATTCCTCGATATAAAATCCGCTTATGACTGTGTAGAATGGCAAATATTACGCGGAAAATTAATCGATCTGCAGGTACCTGTAGAAATAGCAAATATTATTTGCAAACTGTATGTAAATAGATCCTTAACAGTTCGACAACAGATTGGAACCCTGTTAAAAAGTCGAGTAGCCAACAGAGGTCTACCACAAGGCTCTGTATTAGCACCATTACTATTCAATATTTACACTATAAACATTCACACGATTACACCCAACGCTAATATTATCCAGTATGCAGACGACTTTGCCATCTACATACATTCGAAAATATTTGAACAGTGCTTAACTTTATTTAATGCAGCTCTAACACCACTCTTCAATTGTTTGGAGAAACATGGATTGGATATTTCTCCTAACAAATCACAGTGTGTGATCTTTACTCGACATAACATCTTAAATACCCCCACAATAACATTTGGAAATATTCAGTTCCCTATAGTTAACGAATTTAAATATCTTGGTATTACACTAGACAGAAAGTTGACATTTAAGATACACATAGAGGAAATTCTAGTAAAAGCAAGTAAAGGACTAAACTTTCTCAAATCTATAATGAAAACATGGTGGGGTGCAAACCCTCAAACTGCTCTAACTTTCTACAAGGCATACATAAGGTCAATTATAGACTATGGGTGCACATTATATGGCTGCGCAAGCAAGAAGGAGCTACGGAAGCTGGATGTCTTACAAAATAAAGCTTTGAGGTTGTGAATTGGAGCGATGAAATCAACCCCCATCGAACCACTTCGAGCAGAAACGTTAGAACCACCCCTAGAACTACGGAGACAAATGTTAGCAGAGAAAAACATCTTAAAATGTAAAACTAAAAATTCCCCATGAATGACTATGGTAACAGCTTTAAACATTCATGACCTGATATCTAAATATTGGAAACATAAAAGCTCACCCCTTCTATGTGAAGCTTATAGAAACACAAGTTATTTCAATCCTACCAGCATTTCTGCAGATCTCATAAAACTTCTACACGATGTGACAATAATAATCCTGGAATATTCAGAATTTACAGCTCTAAACAATGCAGTAGTCAAACAAATCACATGTACATATCAAAACTACACACCAATATACACTGATGCTTCAAAAAATAACCAAGGGACCGGTGCCGCATTCGTAATACCCCAACAGATACAACACTGTTACCAACTATAAAAACACACATCCATTTTCAGTGCAGAATCTATAGCTATATTAAAAGCAATAGAATATACAATTCAAAACAATATCGAAAAATCTTTAATTTTACTGATTCACTTGCTGTCCTTAATAGTTTAAAATCGCACTTAGAAATAAATTCAAAGTATAATAACCCATATATAACAAAAATTAAAATAAATCTGGCAGAACTCAATGAAAATCAACGAATAATTTTTGTATGGGTCAAAGCCCATACCGGAATGGTATATAATGAATAAGTGGACGAACTGGCAAAACAGAGCATAATAACAGGCGAAGAAACGACCTGCTGGCTAACATTGGACGAAGGCATTAACCTAACCAAAACTAAAATGTACATAAACTGGAATAAACGATACAGGGAATATTGTAACACTAAACCTACTCGCTACACACAGCTAGTACCAAAAATCGAAAAACGATGCTGGTTCGAAGATGATTAGCGCCCAAGGAAATACATAACCACCATCAGTCGTATGAAGTTTGGACATGCCAGCTATCCTGCACATTTACGCAATATCAATATCTTGGATAGTAACCTATGTACTACTTGCAATGTCACGTCCGACTTAGACCACATATTCTTCAATTGCAATAGATACAAAACTCAAACTGAAAAATTGATACAAAAACTCCTTACAATATTTTGTATCTATTATCGACAAATAAAACAATATATACGGCTGCCTTATTAGTTTTGTTACCGAGACAAATATTAAATTGTAGTCATTAGATAATCTTGCATTCCCTACTGTCTACCCTACTGTATTATTTACCTTACTTACCGTGGTCTACCTTGTATTTGTTGTTTTAAAAAATGCCCTGACAGACCCCTGGGAGAGAAGAGAGTAACTGAATTCTTTGTATTAGAGAAAAATATTTATTTACTGGGATATTGCTGATAGATAGGCATAATAGGCATCAACTCATTGTCACATTTAATTATAAAAGGCTTACATATTTAGATCAATTTTACATGATCTTTCGAACATTTTACCTACTTAGTGTCTGGCTGCGTGGGCTATGCCTTAAAGCCAAAAAAAAAACCAAGCTGGAACTTCTGCCCAGAGTGACGTCAACGTTGAACTCGTACCTGAAGAGTGGTTTTGCTTGGTTTGCGAGAAAATTCAATCGAGGACATGGTGCAGTGCTTGATTTGCAGTAAATGGGTTCACGAAAGTTGTATTGGCTCAAAGGCAAAAATCAAGAAGTTTGTTTGCTCAAATTGTAGTTCTTAAGACAAACGCAGACCAGGAGAAACTCTTTAGCTTCCAAAAAGATGCCAGCCAAGCGATTTATAGGAATCTAAAAGTTCATTCTAGCTGTTTGTAGTTTGCATCCATACTGTTGCCCAAAAATCCGCTCACGGCACTTACGAATGAGTTCCAAGCTCTAAGTTCTTACGTGGTAAGCTGTTCTATAAAATTATATCGTCCAGCAACTTTCTAATTTGTGGCACTATGAAAATACCCTCCTTTAACTTTTCGTCACTTAACTGGGGCACGACTTGTCTTGGGTATTTAAATCCTTCGCCCTCTTTATTCTCAGCTTTCACAAAGTTTTTTATTAGTCCAAGTTTAATGTGAAGCGGAGACAAAAGGACGATTTTTGGGTCAACCAGAGGCACATACTTAACATTTTGAGATCCCGATTGAAATTCGGACCTTTCCGACCAAATTTACCTCACATAATGTTCATTCACTGCACGACTGTCCCACAAACAAACAAAACAGTAATATTTCGTAAACCTTCCCTAAAGTCCCACTAAAATTGCGATAACTTTTAAATCACCACATATCTGCCACTTGTACTCTACTGGTTGTAGTTTATTTTATCTAAAAGGAGGTGCATGTTTGCGTAGGTTTCTTCCATTCTCACTTAATGGACAATGGTTTTAAATTTACATTATGTAGGGGAGGGTAGTCCACACTGGGACGGCTTTCACAGTGGGACATCCTATTTTTCTCTAAGAGCTTAGAAAATATTTGAGATTTGGCAACCATGTAATAAATCTAAGATTGATGACAAACGTCACCAGCCATATTGCCGCCTACGGCGCAGTTGTTTGTTGATAGTATGTGATCAACGTCGTTTTAAGAACCTCTAAGTAACTTTTACCTAAAATATACACAGTTAAAATTCCTCAATTGTGGAGTATCATCAAGTACGTATATAACACACACTTTTTCGCAACATATTTGTGTTTGTGGTGATTTATTAAAACATTTGGTTAAGAAACCTCACTAATTTTATGTTGTTGGTGCTTGTTTACACAGTGGGACGGCATCAGGTAGTACACACTGAGACGGTATCTCACTGTGTACTACTCATGATATATAATGGCATTTTGTACTAGTAAGGAAACGAATACACAAACTTTAAAATGGTGAGACCTAAAGGCTAGTCTAGAAAAATAGGGAAAGCTTCAGGAGAAGATATGGCTGCAGTTATCAAGCTAGTTACAGAACAGAACTTACTATAAGAGAGGCTGCGAGAACTAGTGGAATTCCACTACAGATGTTGCATCGATATGTGGCAAAGGCCTAATTACATCCAGGTACTGAAATAAGAGCGCAGCTGCAATATGAAGTTAGGCAAATATTTAGCAGAGAACAGGAAGCTGATCTTGGCGAGTATTTACAAATATGTAGTAAAATGACGTTTGGATGATCAACTGTAGCTTTAAGAAAATTAGTGTTTTTAAATGAAACTCACGGTCTCTAGTTATCGAAACAATTGTCAATTTTTTAGAATTTTCAATAACTTTTATTATATTGTGGAATTAACTAGAGACCGTGAGTTTCATTTAAAAACACTAATATGAGCATATTCCACGAAGTAAGGGTCGAGACAGTTAATTTTATTAAGAAAATTAGCTTATGATATGGCAAAAGAGAACAACATTAACATTCCACTATCGTAGGAAAGATTTGGCAAAAAATGGATGAGAGGTTTCTTATATCGCAACTAGAAACTAAGTATTAGAAAACCTGAAGCTTGCAGTCTATCTCGACTAACATAGTTTAATAAGCACAATGTTACAGTATTTTTTAATAACCTGGAGTCCATTTTGAAAAGATTTCCACAGTTAGCAAATGGATCTCGAGTCTTCAACTTGGAGGCAACCGGCCTGACTACAGTCCAAAAAACCAAAAAGGTCATTGCACAGAAGGAAGTAAAGCAACTAAACCAGAGCACTAGTGGCGAGAGGGGATAACGAGTAACTCTTTTGTGGGTATTTCCGGTGCAGGAACATTTATACCTTCAGTAAAGATTTTTTGTAGAAAAAATTTCAAACAGCATATGATTAATGGAGCACCCACTGGAACACTTATAACGAGGAAAACTCAACCTCTCAGTGCTCGTTATAGATATGCGGGTTGTCTCCCGTAGTACAACCCGTGCTCGCCAGTCGACTAGCTTAGAGTCGAAGAAGGGGTGGATTCTTCAAAACCTTAATGTTTATTAAAAGGGCGCCAAGCACGCAAGACTTCTTAAGTTAGCCCACAACTCCTCAGTGGGTTAACAGCACTAATCAAACACTCTGAAAAGGTTTTAGGAAAGTTAATATTAAAAATGAAAGTCAGCAAATATCCCCTGATTGATGTTTAATATTTTCATGGACCTTATCTCTCTTTTCAAAATGTGAGATACAAGTTTACAACAACAAAAATAATGTAATTTATACATGAGATCAGCTGAAGGCTGTAGCTTCAGTATGTAGTTAGGCTGAGGGCCGAAATCTGCATAAAAACTTAATTCGTACGCTAGATTAGCAGCTACAAGCTAAAAAACTCCAAAATACAATTTGTAAATCAAACAAGCAGGTTCTATGTTACCTGAGTAGAGCTGAAGGCTACTAACTCAGGGTGCAGAAGAGCTGAGGGCCCCAATCTACACAGATGTCTCAAATTACAGTTCAATTACAGAAACAAATGGTTCATGCACAATTTTTTAAATTCGGTGAAACTCTAACACCAAAACTACAATTAATTCAATAAATTGTGTTCACACTACCGCAAACTATATGAGTTTAAATATTTATAAATGCCATTACATATATAAAAGAAAATCGTCAAAGACATAAAAATATACCTTAATATCGCAGCACCCTGGTACGTACCGTGATATACCTAGCGTTTAAAGCCAACAATTTAATATTCAAATAAAATGTTTAACGTTTTAAACGTTGAAGGAATAATATCGCTTAATTAGCGCAAAAATATGACATAGGAAAAACCATATTATAAAAATTTAGTAAAATTTTGACGGTAAAAAAAATGGATAAACGTTGAAAGTATATGACAATATTAAAGAAAATGACGTTTACTACGATTTTCCTGCTTCAGAACAACAATGGAATCCCTCGATGTCGACGCTCCAAAAAAAATATTCCAGCCCTCCTTGCTACTGATCCAGGCGAGTGGTATGGCTGACTATACTCCTTAATCAGCGGATAAATCCATAAAATCCAAGATAAATGAAAAAAAAACCTTAAAATGGAGAAACGAATTAGCCTACTCATAGGATTTACAATTTTATCCCGGTCAGCTTTCCGACTTCCCCTCGTAACATTCCATTATATCCATTACATTATAATTATCCAAAACCCATAAATAATCATACAACCGGACTTTTAGCAGTATAAAAGCCATCTACGTTACTAGCAAAAACTGCAAGACTGTTTTTTTTATCGATTAGCCAAAAAAACTATGATATATAAAGACTATCAAAAAACACGTTACTGTACACATCCCTGAATATTATCCAGCCCCCGTGATATATTCTACTTTCAAAAAATTTACGAAGCAATAAGAGAATTGACTTGATAATAGTAGTATATTACGTAACGTGTGTTGTAAGAAGCATTTTACGCACGAACGGAAAAGTTACGCACGAAGCCGCGTATCGGCGAGTGCGTAATTCCGTGAGTGCGTAAAATGCGTTACAACACGTGTTACATATTATACTTTACCTACGACCTACTTGTATTGATAAACTTATTAATGATACTTTAAGAACATCTACAATAAGATAGTTTCAATAATTTTATCGTATAACATTTGATTACATAATATTAGTTATTATAATAATTGTTTATGATGACATTACAGCTGTTAAATATAAATGGTAAATCGGTTCTTCTGCTTGTTGAAGCATAAGAAAGATTTAAATTATTAGATGTGTTTGATAAACTTTCATTTTCATTATTATTACTTGTACCTGTTATTGCAGATGCTATTTTAGATGAATTGTTTGTTTGATTATTTAAGGAATTATCCACATAGCCTTCAGCTACGGCCGATAGTCGCTGACGAGCGCCGGAAGCAGTGCCCGGTATAAGTTGCTGCGTCCCAGGTATATAGCAATTTGTTTTGGTACGTTCCCTATTTTATTGATACCAACACACTGCCTGATACATTTTCCGTTAAGAAAAAAGGTAATTCTGTAGCCGCATTTACTGCAGAGCGAAGGTTAATATATTTTTTCACTTTGTGGTAAAAATATTCTGAAACCACAAAAGAACGTTGTCGCTTAGTTTTTGAATCAGGAATTTTAATAACAAATTTTTTTCCTGTATCTTGAAGATGCTATGGTTTCATATTACGTAATTCTTGTTTTCTGCAGGCACCGCTTATACCAATTATAAGAACAACATGAAAGAAAATTTACATAAGTATCTATTAGTATATTGAGCACAATATATCTTACCTTCATAAACAAATATTTATCATCTGGTGCATTTTCTAGGAAATTATTAATGTTCTCGTTTGTTAAAATTTGGGTTTTTTTGGGTTTAAATCCGTCAGATTTTCTTTTAAGCAGAGCTTGTAATTTGGAATCGCTTGCAATGTTTATATTTTGATATATATATATATATATATATATATATATATATATATATATATATATATATATTGTAATATTTCCCGCGTTGTGAGCCAAATTATAATATCTTGTCGCAGCGACAATTATTGTACATGCAACTTGAGTACGTATTCTATTTCAATTTTGACAGTAGTTGTCAAAAAAATATGCCCGGCGCCAATAAATATCAATCTAAAGATGAATTTATATACAATCGACCTATTACTCCTATCTCAGGGTGAGATCAAAGTTGTTCAAAAAATTAATTCTTCAAATTTATTTGTTTTTTAAAACGTATTTCCAAATTAAATGTTTCACTATTATCAAACTCTCGAATAACTGTTAATTCAATATAATAAAAGACACTTTAATTATTTTATGACATTTACTATTTTGCTGTCACTAAAAAATCAACCAAATGTCACTGATTAAATTGAAAATTCTATGAATGTAAAATGATAAGTTCAACAAGATTGGATACTGAATTAATACTACAGGTAGTTAGAATCAAAATTATATATTATACTATCAGATACGCAAATTCAACAAAATTATTATTACCAAAAAATACCATAAAAGAACAACAGTCATAATCTCTACAAAAACTTAAAATTAGAATACAACTATTCTAGAATCTAATCTAATTAATTATTATTTCAACGTTCAACTTGTGTAATTTACACTTGACGTGTATCAATGTCAAATAATGAAATTTCTGCTCAAATTGTCTATTCACTTGATGTTGAAACTGATATATGTATCGATAATTTTGGTATATTTCAAAATTTCTTATATAGATGCATCTAAATTTTCAACTGTATTTAAAAACGCCTGATATTTTTCGAGAAATAAATTTAAAAAACTGGAGTGGTCTCACCAAATGGATCAGGAAAACTCGTACTTATTCTAAACGTATTTAGAATTCTGCTAACTTTCTAAATATATTCAATTTAGAAAACTGGAACCACATACACTTTTTACGATGCAATTCTTATCCGAATTATACACGCACTGTCTTTATCATATGGGTTATTTATCTGATTGTATGATATACAATTTATACAATCTACCAAAAAATTGAGACAACTCTAATTCTGATGTTGTCTCTTCAAAGGATAAAAAACTACTGACTAAATTTCTATAAAATAAATAATCCTCCTTTCCGTTGGTTACCGACTTTCTTGTTTTTTTAAAAAAATTACTAATCTATAATTTTCAATCACCAAGTGAGATTTTGAAATTCTTTTATTACATTTGTAATGTTGCTAGCAGAGACCTCTATATTTTACAATTTCAAATATTTTCTCCAAATCATATTATGTTCTATCTATCATTAGATATATTCTACACAAATGTCATCGAAATTATGAAATGTCATGTTTGATATTTCTACTGAATCTTTCAAAATTTAATAATTTACATATAGTACAGTGTGTATCGAAAGTATGGCAGCCAAAATTAAATAAAATTCCTTATGTTTTACTTATTCTTTAAATTTCAAATAGAGGATCTGTGTTATTATATATATATATATATATATATATATATATATATATATATATATATATATATATATATATATTGTTGTCCTCAACATAGAGTAAAAACACCAAAGTGAAGAAGGCTTCATATTATTTGACAAATCTTGGAAATATGCCATGATAACATTCTCGGAAAATAATTTTACGCCGTTCATTAACCTCCATTTCATGAATTTTTGGTATATATGTTTCTAACGACTCTCAGATTTCGCTCGTAATAAGTCGTTTTTGGCTAATTCAGCGATTTCAGTTATATTGGGTGGAGTTAAATCCATTTCACTGTCACTCGACATTTTTTAATTGAACAAAAACTACACCAACAGAACCTAGCTATAAGATTATAAAAATGAAAATTTATTGACAGTTCTTGATTTTTGTTCTCAAATCCCTATCGCAGTCTACTTAATTTTGATGGTTTGACAGCTTATATCATTATATATGTTTGTTTACAAATATTATGATACATTTAGTCAACTAAAGGATGCGGAGTGAATGGAACGGAGCCAATTATCATATAATTGTAAATAACTCTTAGTATTAAATGCAATCTCATATCTAATGAATGTTACTACCATTTATATATAGAATAAAATTCATCGTCTAATATGTAAATAATAAATTTTGAATAAAATGGCGACGTCAATTGACAGTTGCTAAGTGGTTGTTAGGGAAGCCGTGCGATTTACTTTACAGCCGTGCGTTTTGTTTTGCCGTGCGTAATAAACGTCTGACATTGATTGCTGACTGTGTGTATTTGACTAGTTACAGGGGTGGTCGTAGGTAAAATTTATGAACTGTACCAAACTATTTCACACAATAGATTACATAGTTCTACAATCTACGATTCAAAACTTTAAATTGCTACGTTACCTGCCTATAAAATTGTTAATTTCGAGAAAGTGTTCAGAAATTTACCTAAATATTGAGTTACTCGAGCAAAACGTCTAACAAAATATCCATGTGGCTGTTTAAATCCTGCAAAAACCCTGGAACTCGCTGCCCATCGGAACGGTTTTCCACAGCAAAACGCCGGGTCGGACCCCCTAGATGCTAACTCACACCGTATTTTCGTTCCCTAATTAGGTAATATACTTTCCACGTAAAATGGCTGCCTAAGTGCACGAATTTTTGAAACTCACACAACGTGGTCTATTATTCGACGTCTGATGGGGAACTAGCTTCGTTCTCATCACACTGGCCTCTCGTCAAAACCAGCGACAGTCTTGCCAAATTTAATTTTCAACGGTCCGGCGATTTTTTGCGTTACACACTTGGCCTAGCTAATCCATCTGGGTGGATGACAATAGAACTATTCGTTTTTGTGATGGAACCTTTCATCAAATAGACAAGTAGTACAAAAGATAACCCCGCTTTATTCATACGTGATAACCACGAGTCTCACATGGGTATTCCAGTTTTAAACATAGCCAAGCAACATGGGGTCATAATGTTAACATTTCCCCCCCACTGTAGCCAGAAGATGCAACCAGCCAGATGTAACACTCTTTGGGTCATTGAAGGCATACTACAATGCAGAAGTCGATATCTGGCTAGCTAAAAATTCTGGTATTCCCATTACTATATACCAACTTGCCGAAATTACTAGAAGAGCTCTACCAAATTCCGTGACACCTTCAAATATAATTTAGGGCTTCAAGGGGTACGGAATATTCCCGTTTGATCGGGATGTATTTACAAATGCTGATTTTTTTACTTCCTCAGTAACTGATAGATCTCTAGAACATCTTGAAGCCTCTACGTCTCTCGAAGAAAGATCTACTGACCTGAAAATAAAGGAAATTAAGGAACTTGAAGTAGTTGTAAACAACCGCAATCAAGAAAAGGAAACAAAATTTATTTCCCCGAGAATCTTTCGTGGATTTCCTAAAGCTTTACCACGAACGAAGAAATCATCTGGACGTCAACGTGGAAGAAGCCCAGTGTTGACGGATACGCCAGAAAAGGACCTAATTGCTTCAAGAACAGAGAAGAAATTGGAAAACCAGTTGAAAATGCAAAAAAGCAAAGAAATAAAATGTGTTACCCAGGAATTATTTAACAAGACTACGAAAAATTCAAGAACTCAAGATAGTGACAATACATCAGACGACGAAGATGATTATCAGGTAAACAATGGTAATATCTCTATGAATTTAATTTTCTATAGAATTTATACTTTCAGATAATATATGATGATCAGTCATCAGATAAAGAAGAATCGCTTACAGAGTTTTAAGAATTAGAACGTGAACCTATCGTTGACAACTATGCTCTGGTGTTCAGTTCCCGAACGATATCTTCTTCGTGGCAAAGATATTAAAATGGAAGGTCGCAGCAAACAAATATGAAGTGTCTTACCTTCGGAAGGGCCTAAAAACCAGTGGATTTACATTTCCAGATATACCCGATTTAGCTTCTGCGATCCAGTACGATATCGTTATGCTTTTACCGCCACCAAGTGCAATGAAAACTAAACGTTTGAGCAGGTATATGTGCTTTCCAACTTCTTTTAAAAATTTGGATGTTTGCTAAGTACCTAGTAAAAATAATATGTTTTAAGTAAAGTGTAACATGAAAAAACCGGTGTCTCATTGTGCACGACTGATGGTACACAGTGAGACATTTTCGACATATTTTAAAACAATATTTTGACCATTTCAAAAAAAATTCTAAACTGAACTAGTGCAATTTTAGATGCAAAGGATGCTTATTAAAGCATATTGTGTTTTTTCTGTTTTTTTTTGTTCACACAATTAATTTAAAAGATGTTTTTGTCTCACTGTGGACTACCCTCCACTAATAACACAGCTTTTGAACTATATTTTGATGATTCTACGGGTAAGCGCCATTCACAAGGAGAATGCTTGATATCGAGTTCCTACATTAAACCATCGATATCAGTACAGGCATATAACGAATTTTCCATATCGTAAAATGTGGAAAACGCGGCATTTATTTTTCTAAAAGTTGTAATTTTCGTTTATTTGGAAAATAAGTTCTACTCCTTAAGACGGAGACCAAGATGTGCAGAGTGTTGCTTTGACAATCCCAAATCACGTACTAAACCATTTAACTCTTTTTGAAGAATGTGGCTCGCTGGAACTGGAGCCAGACGTGAATGTGAGATCGGTACACTGTTCCTCGGAGCTTCATGAAGAACCGTTATTATCTCCATTATCTCCCAAAACACCAATAAGTACAGAGTGTTGCTTTGACAATCCCAAATCACGTACTAAACCATTTAACTCTTTTTGAACAATGTGGCTCGCTGGAACTGGAGCCAGACGTGAACGTGAGCAATTGTGTCCAGATCCCTGAATCTAAACATAAAATGGGCAATGGGCTGCAATGCAAGTGTTGCTCAAACAGAGCCCACTACTATCTGCATCGCTGCAAAATAGATTACGAAAAGGAATACCACAGGTAATAATATACACTGTGTTCATTTTAAAACTTACCATCCCTGTAACTCAAAAACCCCAATACATTGCAATATTCGCTGGGACAGGTCAATTTTTGTTTCTCGGGGGAACTTTTTTGACGGTCAAGTGGTTTTAATATTTTCATTCCTGTAACCCCTAGCAACCCCAACTTTAAAATCTCAAAAACAAGTATCCCACTTGTTATACATAGTTTAAAAGCCCTTTCACTGTCAATACAGCGATGCATTCGTTTTAAAAATTGGGTGAGATTTGATAAAATTATGGGTCAAAAACCACTCAGTTGAAAAAAATTATTTATTTCCTCATTAGCTCAAAATTTCATTTTATAAATTGTTCAAAATGTTCACCATTTCAATCTAAACAATAAAAAAGACGGTGATGAAATTCCTCGCGCACTTTTTGAAAAGTTTCTGGCCTGATAGTCCTACACGCAGCTGTTATACAAATTTTTGAATCGTCAATGCTTAGTGGTTCAGTTTTGTAAACTACTGATTTGAGGTAACCCCATAGGAAAAAGTAATTTGGACTGAGATCACAAGATCTTGGTGGCCATTCTACTGCCCCTCTTCTTCCTATCCACCTACCAGGAAATGTTATATTCAACCAATCACGTACTGGTCTAGCGTAGTGCGCAGGTGCACCATTTTGTTGAAAGTGTATTTGGTCTTCTTGGAGTAAAAGATTTCCGTGCTGATCTATAGCTCCTTAATGGCAATGAAACTATTGACCAACATGCCAAAGAAGCTGCCTCCCTCGTTACCACTGCTACTACAATTCAACTAAGCCAAGATCTGAAATCCTCATTCAATGCTTTAACCCGCAAATTTTGGCAAATTCATTGGATCAACGTGAAATTCAACCCATCCTTGGCCGCCTTTTACTTACAGAGTTTTCAAGACATGATGCAAGGATTATTAGAAGACTGCGAATTGGCCACACACGTTTGACTCATGACCACTTAATGAGCTCCGAAAATAGCCCAACATGTCACCCCTGCAACAAACTATCCTGTTACCGTTAACCACAACGCGTATTGATAGATTGTCAACTGTACAACGACGTCAAGCTGAGAAACAACATGAATTCTATACTAAAAGAAATGTTAAATTTTCCCTGTGAACTACCCAAAACTATACAGTTTCTTAAAGACATTAATATTTTTTGTAAATCATGATATTATGTAATGTACCGTGCCAATGGCTATAGCTGACGAGGCACTGAAACTTGAATTAGCAAAAATATCGTTAATTATAATTGTAAAAATCAGCAGATAATAGTTTTCATGGGTTTCCTACATCATTGCACAGATATACTGATATTGAATGGAAAAAAATTTATCCACAAAGGGGTAATAATATCTTAGCTTTAATATTTGTAATGTATCATCTTTGTTCTATTCATATCATATACAGAGTGGCCCAAAAGTCTGGAAAAGGCCAATTATCTCGTAAACTGCTAGTCCTAATTGTACAAAATTTGGGGTACACCTATTTTGGGATACGAAGATTCCAGATTTGATATTTGCAATGTTGCCAGATTTGCCGTCTCTCGTACCCACTAAACAAGGAACATAACAAGTCTTTTTTGTGATGTTCTTTTTAGAGACTTTTCGTGATGTTTATTTAAAACGTTAATAAGATATCTCCGAGATGTCTTAATTTTATTACCAACTCTATTAACATCCATGTCATGTGAATAAAACATATTTTTGATGTACACAATAATACTTGAATTCGCAGTTACATACACATCCTATGAACTTCTTTTTAGCAACTTCCCATAGGAAGCGTTCATACGATGTTAATTTGTATACTTCTCACTAATGTCACATACAGAACGTTACTGTAATATTACAAATTAACATGATTCTAAGATGATCACATGTTGCAGTTACTTTTACATCTTTCGAAATAATTTTTAGTAACTTCCTTGCGATTACGACTGTACGATGTTAGTTCATAAAATTCTCAGTAATATCTCATATTAAACATCACAGTAACATAAAAAAAAAGAAAACAGAAGAGGAACTGACGAACGAAACAAACAGTTGTTACCTGCCTCTCTATGTTGACCAGAGAGGGTTGCAAGAAGAAGTGGTTTTAATGCTGTATTGGTAAATTTGTGCTCCGGGCTACTCGACTACGGAGAGTGGGTGGGTCAAGACCACCTCTAATTATACTAATGTACTGTACTAATAGTTCCAAGTTACAAAAAAAAATGAAATTCATTAATTAATCGGTATATGAGGAACTATATTTAATAATTTACCGTATAATCACAATTGCCAAACAATAAAACTGATAAAAAAGGAGTGATTGAATTTATAAAGTTATTAAAAATAGATATTCCGCCGAAGTATACTTCCGGGATCACATGTATTTGATTAATCGTATAAACGTAAATCTTATAACTAAAATTAACTAATGCATCTGGATCCCTCATACATCAGGTACGACAAGCATTCTCTACCAATTGACACTGAATGTCCCTCAAACGGTAGTTCCTAACGATTAAATTAATTGAGCTGATCTTACTTGATTTTGGTGGTAGTGAGACAGCAAATTACGCCAACATCAACAGCCAGTTATAGAATACAACATGGGAAAAAAGAAGGTCTGAAAAGAAATCACGTTTGTAAGACCGATTGGAACATTCTTGAGGGGGGAAATAGATACTAGATCAAGACTTACCTTAGATGGTGGGTGACCTCATGTGGGGTTTGTCGAATCAGTGCTCACATCCATGAACTATCATGAAATCTTGCACCAGATTATCACCGATTCGTTGATATTTCTCGAAACCGCAGAGCCGTAAAACAACGTGATAAATACCTACAGTATCACCATGTGGTTTTCGAGTTTATAACCAAACAAAACCAATATCGAGGTATCTCCAACAAAACCTGTTCCAATCGTTTATGAGCGAAGAAGAGGACTTGACCATCTGGACAAATAAAAACAAGGTCAGGAAGGTTGACTGGATATTTCACGAATATAGGCATTTCTGATAAGGAGGTCAGAGTGATATTACCAATATAAATATAGTCGTACCGTTTAAGTTGAAAAAGTTGTTCGATATAATTCAATCCACTCACTGATGTATGTTTTAATAGTTTAAATTTCAATATGTATTGAGGTGATAAATAAATCTTTTATGTTTCCACTTTATAAACAGCGTACAAGTGAACCCCAAACGATATATGCCCAATAAATATTAAATATTTGGAAATACTTAAATGAAAAATAAAGTTTGTTGAATATGAGTGGAAGAAATCTGTAAACTGTAACACAGTAGTTATCTGTGGAAACAAATGACAAGCATGAAATGGCGGATGGTTTTCAGTTTTGTGTTATATTTTATTTGTAGGAAGCACATTTTTGCAAGAAGTACTTGAATGAAGTGGTCTTTGTTTTCGTTAGTTCCTACATAGTTATAATTCTTGTTATAATGGACGAACAACAATTGTTATCGGTAAGTACATATTCCAAAATCATAATTATTAAAGCTTAATACTCATTCAAGACTTTAATCGGCTATTGTACATTGAAATTCCAGGTGGCGGAGTTGTACATTAACATTATATAATAGAGTTTATAAAATAACGGTTTTTTCAACTTTTAAAATATTTTAGTTAGTAAGTATATTTTAAAAACGATTCACAATATTTCAAATCCTAGATATGCATTATACCCTACAAAAAACTTAATATTGTAATAGGGTAGATATTATTATTAATAATAAAACATGCTCATATGTTGGCAGAGATTTGAATCTAGAAGAAAATATTTTCAATGTTCAAGATGTTTCAGAAGCTACTTACGTAAAATAAAATAAAAAACAAATAGTTGGTAATTATGTAAAGAAAGGGGGATAATTATTTCAGATAGTCTGATACAGACATTGTATTAAACAGTACAAAAAATATTGAATCGAGTATCTCTAGTTCTAGTTTTTGCAGTAGTAGTTATAGCCATCAATATAGTTTTGCAGGTTTAGAAAATTTTAACATCAATACTAACAATTCTTGTGAACAATTAGAGTCTGTTTAAGACTTTAAAAACAGAAATTTCTCTTAAAAAGCTCATTTCCATTTGAAAATACACTGAATACAATAAATAAGCTGCAGTTGTCCCATACAATCTATATTAATCTAGTTGAATAATATGTAACTTATGACACTGAATGCAATTATTTATTATTGTAGAAACACAGCTATTGGATACTTAATTCGAAACAATTAATTATAAACTCATTTAACTTGATAATGTGTTCATATCTCTTCTTCATAAGTAGTTTTTTTTGTATACAGTGTATTAATAATGCTTAATTTTAATTAAGTTACAATTCCACGATGTTAATATACAATTTGTTCCAGGATGAAAATAACAAGATTATTTTATACAGAAAAGAAGTATGAATTTTCATTGCAAACCTGAATTTACCTGCCAAACGGAGTGAGGCATGTAATAGAAGGTATATCATGAAAAGTCACTTCTCGAAATAAAATTTGTTGTTATTCCTTTGAAGAACCCCGCATGTATCTTGTGGAAAATGGGTCCCAGTCAATTGGCTGATAATCAAGTTAGTTTGATGTAGTTTATGATGATCGATCAAAGGTCTCCATGGGCACAATTTGATCTAAAGTAATTGTTTTGTTAGCTGCTGTTCAGAACACCTTTAAATGTTTCACAGATGAGGATTATGAAGTGTACGTTATGGAATGGTTGAGGCACTCGAAACAGCGACTCTTGCGTGAGAAAAAGTAGCCGTAAGTAAACGATAGAATGTTCTTTAATCAGATTGGATTTCTGTTGATTTAACATGATGTTTCATAAAATCTTTATTGTGTAAAATTTTAAATTTTTATTAGTTTTAATATTGTTAAAAAACTATTCTAATAAATTTTCTGTAAACTAGCTGTAATGTATGTGTATCCGTTAAACTTTATTAATTCAGTTTCAAAGTATGTTCCATTATGGCATCTACAGGTTAATATACCCTTCTTTATTTCTTGCTTTCGCTGAATGCGTTCAATAGTTTCCTCTTTCCACACTTGTTATGTAATATGCTTACACAATTTTTTTTTAGGTTAGATTCCTGGACAAGATATTTTTTTTCTAATTTTGTACCTGTTTTTTCAAATATACTTTACTGTAATAGTGAATAAACGTTTTAAATCCTTTATTGCTTTTTTGCTATTTTATTTTAAATGTACAGGGTGCACAACTAAAAACGACTGTAGGCCACATCTCAGAAAAGAATCATGGTACAACGCTCAAAAAAATTACCTTTAGGTAAGTGATTCTGAAAAATTGCTGGAAAATATTTTGCAGTCTCTAAAATATCCGCTAGGGGTGGAATGAATACTCGAAAACATAATACTCCTAAAAATACAATTTTTGAAATCTTGATGATATTATGAAAAAATTTAATTTAGGAGATTTTTTGCCATTATTCTTCAAATAATGTATGGGGAAGGTTCAAACTTACGAACAAATGTATAACTTTTTCGTTTTTTAACTGATATTAATGATTTTAGCTACATTTAAAAGAGTTTTTCTGTTTAATAAGATGGGTAACAAAATTATATAATTTTGTATCCACTCGGAAAGTTCTAATGTAAATTGAAGCATTTTTTGAATTTTTATATCTGATAACGTAAATCCCTTTTCCTCAGAATTTAAAAAATGCCTCATTACATTTAAAATTTCCGAGAAAAATGGGAAAATTGTCGACTGTTTCACATAGCGTTGACAAAATTGTCCAATTTTGTTATTTTTGTTAAGCATATCTTATTAAAGAGGAAAAACTCATTTAAATGACGCAAATAACGTTGATATCGATTAAAAAACGAAAAAGTGTTATGACATTTGTTTTTTAGGTTGAACCTTCCCCCGCCCTTCACTTAGTGCTCTTACACACTACAATACTGGCTTAGCTTCGGACATATTCTGTCATACGACGATGTCCAGTTTTGTTTTCTTTTATACTTTGACCAAAAATTTTTATGACTTTTCTTAATGTTGTCCTGTTTTGTTTTGTTTAATTTTATTTTACTGTGTTCGACGTTTTACATAGTAATGAACATTTTTTCATTACTATTTTTATTGATGATTTCCCGTACAGAAAATCCCCATATTTTCCACTGACATATGTCGGAGTCTCCTGGATGCCACGGAGATGTGACGGCTTTCTCTTTCAATTCATTAAGGTAATCCGACATATTGTGAATTCCTATTTTTATCTTGATACCTTTTACAGGCCTGATGATGGCTCAGTGAGCCGAAACTAGTTGCCCTTCTTCACCTTTCACTAATATATGTAGTAGTACTGATTTTGAGTTTTACTTACTGCTATTTAAAGAATAATCTCATCATATATCAAAAATTGTATTTCCAGGATACCTTTAATATGTCTTTTTTGGAGATAATCACAGTATTGTTTTTATGTGTTCATTCTACCCCATTTCAGATATTTTAGGAACTCAAAACTATTTTTCAGGGTCATTTTCCTGAAGGTATTTTTTTAAAGTTGTACCATGACTATTTTTTGAAATAAGGCCGACAGCCGGCGTTCTTAGTTGTTCACCCTGTATTTGCTGATTAGGCACAGAAACATCTATAGAATGTCATCTAGAATATATGAGGTATATTATTTAGAGGTTTAGGTAAAGTCCATACAACATCTAAGAGAATACACTGTATTGTTTATGAAATGTTGCATTTAGATCATTGACATTAGACATTGCATTAACATCGATAAGATGTTAAAAGGCATTTTAGAATGTAACAGAAATGTTGTTTTAGTTCGTTATAAAGGCTTCCTTTTGAGGAAGTTCTAGTAGCATCACAGCTTTAACATTGCTGAGAAGTTCAGTTGAGACATCACAAAAGTTAACAGCCACAAGCTGGGCATAAGCGGTTGTATAGATGTGCATGTGATGAAAACAATAGGAAAAGAAGGAAGAACATTATCACAATGTGATGTTTGAAATGTGGATAATTCGTAGACTCCTACGAATCCCATGGACTGCACATAAAACTAATTAAGAGGTGCTGGAAATGGCCGGTATGTATAGAGAACTTCTGCAAATCGTGAAGAAGAGACAGATATTCTATCTTGGACACATACTCAGAGGCGCCAGATACTCAATACCTAGGTTGATTTTGCAAGGAAAAATAGAAGGTAGAAGAGGCCCGGGAAGAAAACAACATTCATGGCTGCGAAACATTAGGGACTGGTGCGGAACTAGAGATGCAGCCACAATCTTCCGAAAGGCAGAAAATGGCACCTTACATTTGACATGAAAGAAGTACAAAGGACCGCCAACGTGCGAGAAGCACAAGGCACAAGACGAAGAAGAAGAAGATGTTGAATTAACATAACTGTAATATTTATTTCCATAGTGGGTATAGTATTAGGAACTTTGGTTTTTCAAATTCATCACCCTGTATATTCAGTCATTTTTGAAATTTCCTATTCAATACTAGTTTAACCATATGTAACACTTATGATTTCATGTAGTCTGGAAGGTCTTAAATACATAAAACCAGTATGGCAACGCCTAATTGTTTCATTAAATGTTTTAATATAAACTATTTTCAACTACATTTAAACGTAACATTTGAAAGATTGCAACATTCTTAACTCAATAGTTACTTTATCAAGTGTTCAGAATGTGCTCCATTTGTGAGTTGACAGTACCCTAATCGATGGTAGAATGCGTTTACCACATTTCTCCATGATTGTCTAGAAACTAATCGAAATTCAACGATAATTCGTTGCCTTAGATCTGCAAGACTTGCTGGTTTAGTTTTGTAAACTGAATTTTTCAAGTATCCCCAATGAAAATAATCTTTAGGATTGAAATCAGGTGAACGTAGAGGCCATTCAATTCTACCTCGTCTACCAATCCATAGTCCGGGAAATATCCCATCTAAATAACGCCGGACATTTACACCAAAATGAGCTGGAGCTCCGTCTTGCTGAAATCATATCTGATTAAAATTGGCTCCAAACAAGTTTCTCAGTTTAGGTACAATTTCATTTCTAAGTAGAAGTTCATATTTATCTGACGTTAAATTTCCTTCGATAAAGAATGATCCAATTAACTGAGTACCTACTATACTTGACCATACATTTAATTTTTGTGGTCTTTGAGTATGGTTCGCACGCATCCAGTGTGGATTTGCGTCACTCCAATACCTTAAATTATGTCGATTTACGCTCCCACAAAGTGTAAAGGTTGCTTCATTGGAAAAACATATTCTGTTAATAAAATTTTAAATTTTATCCATTATTACCTCAGTAAACTCTAATCTACGATCGAAGTCATCTTCACTTAATTCTTGCAATAACTGAATTTTGTATGGTTTAAATTTAGTCATATGTGATACACGTAAGACTGAAAAACGACCTATATCATGTACTTGTGCAACCCTGCGTGAAGATGTATGTGGATCTTCAACAAAACTCTGCATTATATCTAAAGTTTTGTTGTCATTCATAACTGTTTTCGGTCTACCTGATCGGTATCTATCTTTTACTCCTCCAGATTCCTCAAATCGCTTTACAGTTTTTTGTACCGTCTTCTTATGAATAGGAGAACGGTTTGGGAAAGTATCGTTGAACAAATTGGCTACTTCGCAATGAGATCTTTTTCTGTCGCCGTACCTCATCATTAGAATAGTAATTCGTTCTTTTTCGTTAAGAGCCATTTTAGAGAAGCAATTTACCTTACAGAACTTTTCAAGACACATCAGTTTTAGTTAATAATGTAAATGGTGAACTAATGTCAAAATCACAGCATTCTACATTTAAATTACTTCAAATCTACATATTTTTTACTGTTTTATATATTTAAGACCTTCCAGACTACATAAAATCATAAGTGTTACATATGGTTGAACTCGTATTGAATAGGAAATTCCAAAAATGACTGAATATACAGAGTGAGGAATTTGAAAAACCAAAGTTACTAATAATATAAAAGAAACGGCAAATCTGGCAGCATTGGAAATATCAAATCTGGAATTTCCGTATACCAAAATAGGTGTACCCCAAATTTTGTACAATTAGGACTAGCAGATTATATATTTAAGACCTTCCAGACTACATAAAATCATAAGTGTTACATATGGTTGAGCTCGTATTGAATAGGAAATTCCAAAAATGACTGAATATAAAGGGTGAGGAATTTGAAAAACCAAAGTTACTAATAATATAAGAGAAACGGCAAATCTGGCAACATTGGAAAAATCAAATCTGGAATTTCCGTATCCCAAAATAGGTGTACCCCAAATTTTATACAATTAGGACTAGCAGTTTACGGGATAATTGACCGTTTCCAGACTTTTGGGCCACTCTGTATAGTAACTCAATCACAAGATAGCCAAAAATAATTATTAAACATCAGGTAGTCATCACTTCAAATGTAACTTCTGTTATTTTGACGATATTTCAAGATATCGAAACAATCGTCAATTTATTTTAGAATATTTATGATTCCTCATTATATAATGGAATTATTTAGATACAGTTAGTTTGATTTATAACAGTAAACTATGAGATTTCGAAAGTTTAATGAACTAATGAAATCAAAGACTACAAAACTAAAAAAAACCAGTTCTCTTAGTATTTATTTACCCCTGTCTTCTATACAAACTCTTAAAATACAACTTTTGTTTGTCGTACAGCTTAAACGCGCTTTATTTATTTTTTGATTAATACTATTTGCTGTCAATCAGAAATCCTCATATTGTTCGAGAGAAGAAACCGAGGAAAAGCGGCGTATAGCAGAAATGACTCACGCAAAAGTAAATTATACATTGAAAAGGCTTTAATATAATGAATTCATTCATATGCATGAAGCGGAGTAGAATGCTGGAGCAATATTTGGCGGTATAATGAAATGAATTTATGCAGAGCTGTAATGCTTGAATATTTAGCATAGTGTACCCCTTCATCCTACAGGAACACAACGAACGTAGCGAGAGCCGTGTAACCGCTATATACATATATACAAGTTACACGGCATCTCTGCCGACGGCGTCGATCGACACGAGGAGGAGGCGATACCGATGACCGATGCTTTGTCAATTATGCGACACTTTCGTCGGTTAAATGCGCGTTTTCGAAGATCGAATTTTGTTGATCGAAATAGTCGTGAGAACATTTTTACTTTTCCGCCAACCTATCTAATATGCGAGAAAAGTATTGGTTCACCCACAAAAAAGTTGGACATTTTTTTTGAGTTATTTTTACGTTATCCATCAACAACAACACGAAAAAACGGTTTTTAGAAAAAAAATCCTGTGTATATGTCGTCGTCGTCGTTGTCGTCGGCCACTTTTCCTTGCAAGTCTTGTTAGCACGATACAGCCTCCGGAGGCAATAAGTCACCAATTTTATGATGGAATATTGTTGAGGACATTTCACAGATGAACCCTATAGATTTTCAGCTCACCAGAGCCAGTACAACGGATGCTATGGTACTTGAAGTACGACATTTTCTCGTTTTTCGAGAAATTTCAGTTTGTTAGCACGATACAGCCTCCGGAGTTCAACAAGTCACAAATTTTATGATCGAATATTATTCAGGGCATCTCACTGATGGACCCTATTGATTTTCAGCTCACCAGAGCCAATACAACCGGTGCTACAGTACTTTAAGTACGATATTTTTGTCATTTTTGGAGAATTTTCAGTTTGCTAGCACGATACAGCCTCCAGAGAGTATACGATTGATCAACTTTATGAATAAGTATTTAATAAATTGACCTTTTTACAAATGTAATGAATGGTAAATTTGGAAACCGTTCTCACCAGTATAATAAATGGTATTTCCTATGTACTAAATTTGCGTTCGGTTACCGCTGTCACACGGTGTAGTGAATTCGTTTATTTCTTATATTTTGTTTTTCACTTCTTCCAAGATCGTTGCAGCGTGCTGTCACCAGTATAATAAATTGTAAAACCAGGAATTCTCCCTGCGGGATTACCTCGAGGGAGGGGTTGTTCCAAGCTCGAGCGATCAAAGACGTCGTGGGGCCCCTTGGGCTTATACAGTGTGCCAATCCCGAGTTCGTAGTGCAGGTTTAGCCGGTCCGTCCTATTTGACGGGTATGGGGGTGGTGAGGATTGAGGTTATGGAGATAAATTGAAAGGTTAAAATATATACAAACATATATTACAAATAGAAAAAAACTGTATCAAGTAAAAAATTCGGAAAAGAAAAAAATTAAGATAGGACTGTCTGTGACCCCTAATATAATATAAATGTCTGCGCGCTATTATCAAAATTTTTAACCTAGGATCAACTATAATCTCTAGTAAAATGTAAAATCTCTAAAATAGGATTAAATATAATCTCCAGTATAATGTAAAATCTCTACAATAGGATTAATTATAATCTCATGTAAAATGGAAAATCTCTAAAATAGGATTAAATGTAATCTCCAGTATGATGTAAAATCTCTACAATATGATTAATTATAATCTCAAGTAAAATTGGAAAATCTCTAAAATAGGATTAATTATAATCTCAAGTAAAATTGGAAAATCTCTAAAATAGGATTAATTATAATCTCTAGTATAATGGAAATATCTCTGAAATAGGATTAATTATAATCTCAAGTAAAATTGGAAAATCTCTAAAATAGGATTAATTATAATCTCATGTAAAATTGGAAAATCTCTAAAATAGGATTAATTATAATCTCTAGTATAATGTAAATATCTCTGAAATAGGATTAATCATAATCTCTAAAATGTAAATACCTCTACGCAATTCTCAAATAGTCAAGAAAAACAAAACATATACATATGCAGGAAAATGGTCCCTGAATATAGCTATATAAGATGCCTCTACAATTTGGCCTTACCAGTAGATGAGGGCGCTGATATATAAGAAACACTAGATATGACTGTAAATTACTATGGGGTCCCTTAACTGTCTTGGGATACCCGGTTAAGTTAAAGGAGAATATAATATCACCGTTCAATATCCAATATAAAATAATTGTACTTTAAAAACTTACGTTTTGAAATCCCACTAGTCACATAAATTTGCACACTATTACTGCTTGAGGGTGAGGGCCCGTCAATACTTAGACTTGCCTCACCAGGGGAGAGATACTTCCTCTCTCTCTTTCACTTACTCTCTTGATTCCCCAATTTTTTCGATATTTATTTCTAGAGTTCACCTTCAATATCGTGTTTATTATTATGGTAATCAAAACCTGACCTAATCATAATCTGATATATTTTGTTAACCTTGTCTTTACACCGTTTGTTTATGTAATTTCTTTTATTTGAGGTCGTCAATTTAATAATTATTTTCAATTAAAAAAGAAATTGTCTATATAGGGTGTTTTTAGAATTTGTGTCATATCTCGTGTTTATTACAAGTATTATTCAAGGTGTCCCACAGATGTACCCTATTGATTTTCAGTTGACTAGAGCGAGTACAGCGGGTCCTATAAAACTAGATATACTAAATTTTTGGTTATTTTTGGAGAAATTTCGGTTTGTTAGCACGATACATCCCCCGAAGTGTATACAAGTAACAATTTTATGATAGAATATTGTTCAGGGCCACAGATGCGGAAAAGTTAGTTTTAATCTTTAAAACCGTTTATTTTAAACGTATGGTTGAATTAAATTTTATCGTTAAACGAATTGGATCGGTGGTGATTGCATGTTCACATTGCCTTGACAACCTTTGTGTTTAAATGTAATGTCACAGTTCTGCTAAATAAAGCCTTTATCTTTCGATATCTAAGGGTTAATATTTTACTACAATTTATTTAGCAAAAATTGTATTCGATACAACCTTCGTGATTGATAGCAGAATTTTGAAACCAGAAAAATTCAACGGATCGCCTGATTCGCCAACTTCCGATGAGGAATGGAAATATTTCCTTCAAACACTGACAAGTTTCATTGAGGAATCCAAGGTACCCGAAGAGAAGAAGCTCAAGGTATTGGTTAGTTGTCTATCATTCGAAAATTACGAATTCATTTCCGAGTGTAAGACTTATACTGAGGCCATTGACGTTCTTAAAGGACTATTTGCGCCCCAACCCAATGAACTCTTTGCTAGGCACCTATAAGCGAATCGAAGACAGCAGAGTGTATAGTCGGTTGACCAACACTTGCAGGTCCTCCGAACAATGAGCAAAGACTGCAACTTCGAATCTGTAGATGCGCTGACGTACTGTAATGAGTATCTACGTGATGCATTCATAAGCGGCCTTAGCTCTCCTCTAATCCGAAAACGCATTTTGGAAAACGTCACGCTGAATATTGAGTAAGTGGAAAAGATAGCGCGTTTCCTAGAATCCGCCCAAAAACTCGCAGTATCTTACAAAACAGCAACCTATATTTCCGATTCTAACTGTAATAGTTTGGAAACTCCTACATATCTTCCAGCCTCTGACGGATTAGATAATTGTAAATCTACACTTAATTCAGCCTTTACTTTTCAGCAATCTCGACATGGAAAATGGTACTTTTGTGGTGGACCCAGACATCGTTCCAGACATGAATGTCCTGCTGTAGAAGCGATTTGCGAATCTTGTGATAAAAACGGCCACTTCCAGAAGGTATGCCAATCCAGCTCAAAGGGTAAGTCGACATCCGCTTCTACGTTGCAAGCTACTATCACATCAGCCGCTTCTCCAGGAGGGCTCTCCAGAGCAGTCGTTTTTGGACGAGTAAATAATATCCCATCCAGCATCCTTGTAGACAATGGTAGTTCTGACAGCTTTGTTGACTACTCCTATGCCAAGAGGAATAAATTCAAAATTCATCTTGAAAACCGAGAGGTGAAGATTGCTTCCACTTCCCTACAATCTAAAATTAATGAGTACATTTTGGTAATCCTTCATCTTCAAAGCGAATCATTCCCTAAAACTAAGCTTTTAGTAATACACAGTCTATGTTATTACGTTCTTATATGACATGACATTAATTATGAAACTCCACTCTTCAGTTCGACTCCAATTCGGTGGTTCCAAACCCCTCCTTTCTCTTTGTAACGTCGCTTGTGCCGAAGTTGAACCATCTCGACTATTTGAACACCTAGTTGACGGCTGCCGTCCCGTAGCTACCAAATCTCGCCGTTTTTCCGAAGCTGATGAAATATTCATTAAATATGAAGTCGAGAAACTAGTTCGTGAAGGGATAATAGAGGAGAGTTCTTTACCTTGGAGAGCTCAGGTTTTAATAACGAGAAACGAAAATCTCAAGAAACGCTTAGTAATAGATTACTCTCAGACTATTAACAAATTCACTTTACTAGACGCCTACCCTTTACCAAATATTGAAAAGTTAGTCTCAACTATAGCAAATTACGATGTATTCAGCACGATTAACTTGAAGAATGCATGCCATCAGATACCGATACTAGACTCGGAAAAATAGTATACAGCTTTTGAAGCCAATGGAACTCTTTACCAATTATTTCGTCGCATTCCTTTCGGGCTAACAAATGGATTAGCCTGTTTTCAGAAGACCATTGACAATATTATAAGGAAAGAATGTCTTGATAGAGTATATGCATATCTTGATGACGTTACGATCGGTGGAAGGGGGCAAGATGATCACGATAGGAACCTTGAACGATTTCTTAGTGCAGAGCAAAGAAACATAATTTAACGTTGAACCTAGATAAATGCAGATTCTCTCAAAATAGAATAACTCACATTGGGTATCAAATTTCAAACAAGTCTATGCGTCTAGACCCAGATAGACTCAACCCATTACAGGAGTTGCCTCTTCCTTCTGATACTTCAGCCATGAAACGCGCACTAGGGATGTTCTCTCATTACTCAAAATGGGTCCCAAGATATTCGGACAAGATAAGGAGTTTGGTTGACTGCAAATCTTTCCCTATTCTACCGGACTCGCCTGTAGCTGGAAATTTTCGGCTAATTAAAGAAGACATAGCCAAGTCATTACTCACGACAATTCAAGATGATCTACCACTTACAGTTGAAACTGACGCATCAGGCATTGCTGTAGCGGCTACTCTTAGTCAGAAAGGGCGCTTCATTGCGTTTTTTTCAAAAACCTTATCCGATAACGAAAAACGGCATTCTGCTATAGAGAGAGAAGCTTTAGCGATTGTTCTATCGTTGAGGAAGTGGCGTCATTTCTTACTAGGTAGACACTTTCAGCTGCTCACGGACCAAGAAGCTCTGTCGTATATCTTCAATTCCCGACTTACAAGCAAAATAAAGAATGACAAGTTCCACCGCTGGCGTCTTGAATTATCTCCCTACTTTTTCAACATTCAGTATAGGCTTGATGTTGAAAATCATTCATCCGACGCTTCTTCACGCGTCTGCGGTTCCTTACACACTCAGGACAATCTTTATGAGCCCCATAAAGTACTGTGCCACCCTGGTATTACAAGGATGTACCACTGTGTTAAAAGCAAAAATTTACCTTACGGAATAAATTAAATTAAAAAGATTAGCGCTGCCTGCCCTACTTGCGCTGCTGTCAAACCAAGGCTCTACAGAAATAACAACCAGCATCTGATTAAAGCAACATCGCCGTCTGAAAGGCTTAATATTGACTCCAAGGGCCCTTTACCTTCTAACAGCCACAATCGATATTTACTCAGCATTGTCGACGAATACTCTCGTTTCCCTTTACGTACCCTTGCAAGGACATGACTTCTGAAACTGTAATACGGTGCCTGAATGACCTATTTTCGATGTTTGGAATGCCTAGCTACATACATTCAGATCGAAGAACTTCATTTATTTCAAAGGAAATGATTTCATTCTTCCATAAACGTGGCGTTGCCACCAGCAAGACCACACCATATAACCTAGCCGGAAATGGTCTGGTTGAACGATACAATGGGATTATTTGGAAATCGATCAATCTTGCTCTGAAAACCAAAAACTTGCAGATTTGCCATTGGGAAAGCGTTCTACCGGAAGCCGTGCACTCAATAAGATCGTTGCTGAACACTAGTACAAACTGTACTCCACACGAGTGGTTCTTCATTTATCCGAGACGATCCCCTAATGGCACGACTCTTCCAGCCTGGTTACTTCAAACTGGACCTGTCCTTGTCCTGCGAAACAACGGAATCAGTAAATATGACCCCATTGTGGATGAAGCCGAGTTGATCGAGGCCAATCCTCAATATGCCCATGTCCGATTCGATGATGAACGTGAATCTACAGTCTCTCTCAAACAACTGGTCCCTAGTGGAGACTTGAATTTGGAATTCCCGGATCCAATAGACCTACCACCTTCTCCGCCCCTTGCACAGGCCTTTCAGCCACCTGTTCCTCTTTGTTCGCCCACCCCTTTCTGTGGGCCTTCCAGGTCAGATATTCAAGATCCTCCATCACCAGGTCAAGAAGGAACGCATGAAGATCGACCTAGAAGAAACAGAAGACCTCCAAAGCATCTTGAAGACTATGTCTCCAATGGACTCTTCTCCTGCGAGGGAGAATGAGTTGATTGCATGTTCACATTGCCTTGACAACTATTGACGTTATATATTTGATTGTAATGTCACAGTTTTGCTGAATAAAGCCTTCATCTTTCGATATCTAATGCTAATTTTCATAATCCGCTTTAAAAATATTTTACAACTTTAAGACTTTAAACCGGTCCGGTGAGTTTCATAAAACCACTTTAGTCTTTAAATTCACTTTTACTCTAAAGTTAGGTTCTACGTCACTTTACTAACTTTAGAACCATTTAAGCTATAAAAAATTTTATGTTTTGTCATCCATGGGTTTTGGAATAACACAAATATTTAAAAAAGTGTAATGGACAGATATTTCAACTGATTCCATATGGCAACAAGCTCGGACGAAGAAAAAAATAATTTGAAAGATCAGGTCGGAAAGGCCACTGTGGATATGGTTTGTGTGGTGTCGTTTTGAATTTGATTTGTTTAAATGTTTGTAATTTGTTGTTTGTTTACCATGTTTAACTGACAAACGTAATAATGTGGACAATTTTAATATGTCTCTGAACCGACTGACGAAAGCCCTGATGATGACGTAATGTCGAAAGCGCTTGGCTGAATTTAATAAAATATTACACACTTCTTTACAAATTCATTTACCCTTGTTAAAACAAGAGTGTGTACACTTAATAATTTGGATTTTTTGTAATTTTGAAAAAAATAGTGTTTATAATTCGTCGTCCAAAAACGTACAAGATACGAATAAATACATTTTCCGCAAATCGCTAGGAAATTTTGACATTCCTGTCAAAATTTCTTGAAGAAAAAGTCAGGACTTCCTTACTGTAAGGAAATGTCATTTCCTTACTGTAAGGAAATGATATTTCCGTACAGTTGTTAGTGTTCTACATAAATGATTGAAAACACATTGCTTATAAGGAATTAATTTATATTTTGAAAACATCAAGTCATTGCTGAATACATTTTTAAGATCAATTTGTTATATTTACAGTAATTTGACAGTTAGTACAATTATTGAACATTGGAGGAACACTCTTAGAACTATGAGAAACATTTTGGACAACATGCAGGGTGGTAGGGTCATTTTGTTGAATATTTTGTACTGTGAAAATTTTATTTACCACCTCAACCTTATTGTTAAGCGATTCTTCGATATATCCTTCAGCAACGTTTGATGACTTCCATCCGCCATGCCTCTTTAAACTAGTTATGTCGGCACCAGAGTCAACCAATATTGTTGCAGAAGACCGACGAAAGCAGTGACCAGTATATTCTGTCGGATTTACCAAGTTCAAATAAGTAGCAACTATTTTGGGCATTTTTCTAAATTGATGAATTCCTACCACTTGTCTACAACCCTTTCCGCTTTGATATTTAAAGAAAAATCGGTCACTGTTCATATTTTCTGGTCTTAACGAAACATACTTTCGATAAACATTCAAGTAGATCTGATTAATTACAAATGATCTGGGTTTGTTGGTTTTCGAATCAGGTATGCTGATTAAAAGCTTAGATTCTAAGTCTTCTATATCGTGTACAGTCATTCGGACTAACTCATCCATTCTACAGGCCCCAGAAATACCAAATATTACAGCCACCTAAAAAATAAATAAAGGTATAATCTAAATAGAAATTAAAACCTTGTAAATTACCTTAATCATTAAATTTTCTTTATCTGGAGCTTCCTGGATAAATTTTTCAATTTCTTCCTTCGTTAAAATCTTAGATTTCTTTGCCCTATAACCTTGAGCTTGCCGTTTCAATGAAGAACGAAGTTTTGAGTATGTAGATATATCTATATTGTGTTTAAGTGCAAGGGTTGACTTCAGCATTGAATAATTGGCCCATAATGTTGAAGATTTCATCTTTAAACAAAGGTCTAGGAAGTATGCCATTACAACATTTTCTGAGGAAGAACTCGTATTTTTACTCATGCGATAATCCATAAAACGTCTGTATGCATTTTCGTACTTTTCTCTTGATTTCCTTGGCAATAATTCTAATGAAGCAGTATTCACTGCCTCAACCAGCTCTGGAGGAGTCCCAGGAATAGAAATTTCATCATCACTTATCATTTTACTTTCGAGAACACCAGCAATTAAATTTATAAGCGTCAAGTTTGACAATTCAACCTCAATACGTTTCCATAGTAACCCAAGTAATTTTATTAGGAATTTCAAAGCACCATTTATTTGGGAATAAAATTATCGCGTTTTTTTTAAATCAATCAATATCTGTCGAATTCTAAACGATTTGCGGAAAAATAGTATGTTTACCTCGTAGGAAAAGCCACATTCCTGGACTCTGTGTTGCTTGCGCCTCGGAAAACAATGTACTATTGACGCTTGGTCGGACATCGAATTTTATTATATACTTCGATTAAGTAAAGAAGCAACTTTAACAGTATTGAACCATATGCATACCAAAATTTATTATTTATTTATTTATTTGCAACGTTTTGAGGAACTTTTGGTTCACTCATTGCACAGGATTGCATTTTAATTGTGTGAACAATGTATAAGTTTTCACTTCTAACCTTTATTTTATTTCAAAAAAATGACAGAACTTTAACGTGAAGATAGCCAGTTGTTAAAATTTAGACAATCAGGTTTGCCATCATGCATTTCAAAGAGTAAAAAACTAACTTTACTTAAAGTAACCAAACAAGTTGATTATGTAAAAGGATGACTATTGAGTTCTCAAAGTAACTTTAGCCAAAGTGACTTTAAGGAGTTTATTATGAAAATGGTCGTAAGGGTTATTATTTTACGACAGATATCGCAGTTGAGTCAAGCCTGTTTGGATCGCATGACCCTCAGTTTTTTTATCCCCTAATGCTATACTTCATTCACTTAGCATGTGAAGCAATTTCACCTGAGTGATAGCAATAAAAAAGGGTTCATCTTCATAAACCATAAAAGTCTCAATCTTTCAATTTTATTAGTAACCTGAGTCTTGGTCTGTAAAATCGTAGCAGCAGAGAAGCAAGAAAAGAAAACAATAACTCAAAATTTGGAATTTTTGTGAGGAATATAGCAGCAGCCACAAGTTTTAATCCAGTGAATTTCAAAAGTGCAGCTTTAAGTACACATATAATAGTTATTTGTAAAGCGAGTGTCACAATGACTCGTTCTGTAGTACGAGTGAAGTTTGCACAACGAACCGCGAAGCGGTGAGTTTCGCAAATCACGAGTACTACAGTAAGTCATTGTGACACAACAATTACAAAATATTATTATAATTCGCATTTATTCAATTTTGTACATAAAATAGAATTACATATAATCCCTGTTTAAAAACTAGGAGGAGTCGTTTGAATTTAAGTTGGCAATACTGTAGATTCCTGATTGGTCAGATCACAGATGGTTTATTCAGCAAAATAATTACACACAGCTGTCGGCCAATCAGATTTCTCAATTTTTTCATTTCTCACGGGTACGCCCTTCGTTTGCAATTTTAAATTTTCGGAAGTAATTACACAAGTGCATAGAAATTACCGATAACTTTCTATGAAAGCATGTTATCTAAAAACTGCATGAGTTTATTTTCATATTTTTTCCGACTTCGGAGGAGGAGGGCTCTTTTAACAAAATATGAAAATAACCGAAGGCAGTTTTTACTTTTCCGCCAACCTATCTAATATGCGAGAAAAGTATTGGTTTACCCACAAAAAAGTTATTTCTACGTTATCCATCAACAACAACACGAAAAAACGGTTTTTAGAAAAAAATCCTGTGTGTATGTCATCGTCGTCGTCGTCGTTGTCGTCGGCCACTTTTCCTTGCAAGTCTTGTTAGCACGATACAGCCTCCGGAGTGCAATAAGTCACCAATTTTATGATGGAATATTGTTAAGGACATTTCACAGATGAACCCTATTGATTTTCAGCTCACCAGAGCCAGTACAACGGGTGCTATGGTACTTGAAGTACGACATTTTGTCGTTTTTCGAGAAATTTCAGTTTGTTAGCACGATACAGCCTCCGGAGTTCAACAAGTCACCAATTTTATGATTGAATATTATTCAGGGCATCTCACTGATGAAGCCTATTGATTTTCAGAGGATGAACCATATTGATATTGAGCTCACTAAAGCCAGTACAACGGGTGCTGTGGTACTTGAAGTACCACATTTTTGTCATTTTTGGAGAATTTTCAGTTTGTTAGCACGATACAGCCTCCAGAGAGTATACGATTGATCAACTTTATGAATAAGTATTGTTCAAGATGTCTCACAGATGTACCAGATGTATAAATCCAGACATACTAAATTTTTGGTAACTTTTGGAGAAATTTCGGTTTGTTAGTTCAATACATCCCCCGAAGTGTATACAAGTAACAATTTTATGATAGAATGTTCAGCGCCGCAGATGCGGAAAAGTTCGTTTTAATCTTTAAAACCGTTTATTTTTATTTGTGAACTGGTGCTACAACCGACGATATTTTGTTCTTTGGAATCCGAAAAAAGTCTTTAACTGACATTTGTTTTTGCAGCTATAGAGTCTTCAATATAACCTTCGGGTATTGTTGATGATCTCCAACCCCCTTGCCTTTTTAACGTTATCATATCTGCACCAGTGGCCACTAACAATGTTCCAGAATTTTTGCGAAAACAATGCCCAGTGAATTCTTGTGGGTTCGGTAATTTTAAAAATTGTGCAACTTCTTCTGTTCTCGTTTTTTGCTGAACATAGGTTGAAACTGATTGTTCGGTTGGACACTAGTTTCTAGTTAAACAAATGTGTTTAAAATAATTCAGATAGCCGTATATGAAAACTAAAATATACCGGAAAAAACTTTCACGTATCGAAATGATAAGAGCAAGTGAACCGTAACATATTCTAGTAATAAATTGAAAACCGTATAGTGACTAAGTATCTGTGGTCGGAGACATCTCTCTCACCTGGAGATATCCGCAGATAAAAAAAAGACTCCCTGGACGGCAAATCCTCCCGAATATTCAAATGACTCCATGTACTGCAACAATTTTAATCTCCTGATAATAAAAATGAAAATAAATGTCCATCGGCGAAATGTGTATAGAACGCGGTCGCCGGGCGCTTATGAATTATGGCCGTCATATCAGCCGTGGAGGGAGTAAGCCGGGCTATTTGTTATTTTTCATTTCGAAAAATCCAGTAATTTAGTTTGTGTAGTGTATGCACGCCGTTCCCATATCACATTTCCTGCTTTTTTATAGCGCAATGATACATCATTCAATATCGGGAGTATTAATGGCCGGTAGGGAGGAGGACGAAAAGTTGAAAGAGGGGGCAAATGAGAGGAGAAAGAGGTGTTGGTCTGATTACAGCGACGCCCGAATTATCTATATAATGAGGAATGAACATTCTACCAATAGACATTCAAAGAAAATATAATATATACTATTAAGAAGAGAGTAAAGAAAACAAACTAGACTTATCCGAAAGTTTCGAAATCGCATCTCCAATATTATCTTCAGGTATCTACCACCAATGTGTCCGCAGTTGGACCTCAAATGTCAATATAATTTGCAGATTATTGCCTCAATATAACGATTACACTACACAAAACAGGAAGAAATAACGTGGAAGACTTTGCGGCAAAAATAAACAAAGATACACCTTTCACGTTCAAAAGGTATAGTCCAAATCTCCTTTACGTCCGCAGTCAATTTTCGATTGACATTACATTAAATGCGAGATATATGTGGAGGATAGCAGGCAAGGCCAAATCTCAATCCATTTATAGTTGTAATAAACCGATGAGGATAGCAAGTTTAAATGGCAAAGTTGTTCAGGCACAATATCAGATATATGGTTAAGAAACTCCAGGTGATGATTCAAAACACATACGATCAGTATATTGGGACTTTTTCTCGCGAATAATAACAAAACATCTTTTGATTATCACAACATTCATGGTATCTGGATTTTCCTCAGATTCAATGCAAAGGAAACTTCGGTAAATCTTTAGAATGCCATTTTCAGAAGGAAGAGAGTCGATTGAGAATGAAGAACGAAGTTGAAAGCCTCGACTGAAACCGGGAAATTGTGCTTTCAGATCGTCGGCTGACAAAATGATTGGTGTGATCAAATATTGAAAACAATTGATTCTTGCATCATGATATTGCCTTGTATTTGATCGGTAAAAACAATAACGTGAGTCCTAAGCCTCATTATTTGCCTAATTTGAGTTATTGTGACTTTCTCTCTTCCCGTAATTGAGGAATCACCTGAAGGTGAAACTTTTATATAGAGTAATTAAGATTAATAGCCGGGTTAGTATGTACTACAACCTTAAGTTTTATTGTGCCCAACTTTTACATAAGGTTTTATTAGATTGTTGGGATTTTATTTTGCTATATTAAAAGCCTTTTAATATTAAAAAATAACTGTCTCGACCTTTACTTCGTGCAATCTACACATATTACTGTTTTAAATGAAACTTACTGTTTCTAAATAATTCCACAATGAATTGAAATAAATGTTAAAAATTCTAAGAAATTTTACAATTGTTTCGATATTGAATATCATCGTCAGAATGACTGAAGTTACATTGCATTTGATGCCTACCTGATGTTTAATAATTATTTTTGGCTTGACAAATAAGTGACCTACCCTCTAATTAAGAAACATAACAAGTCTTTTTTGTGATGTTCTTTTTAGAGACTTTTCGTGATGTTTATTTAAAAGATATCTCCTAGATGTCTCAATTTTATTACCAACTCTATTAACATCCATGTCATGTAAATAAAACATATTTTTGATGTACACAATAATACTGGAATTCGCAGTTACATACACATCCTATGAACTTCTTTTTAGCAACTTCTCATAGGAAGCGTTCATACGATGTTAATTTGTATACTTCTCACTAATGTCACATACAGAACATTACTGTAATATTACAAATTAACATGATTCTAGGATGATCACATGTTGCAGTTACTTTTACATCTTTCGAAATAATCTTTAGTAACTTCCTTGCGATTACGACCGTACGATGTTAGTTCATAAAATTCTCAGTAATATCTCATATTAAACATCACAGTAACATGAAAAAAAGAAGAAAACAGAAGAGGAACTGACGAACGAAACAAACAGTAGTTATCTGTGGAAACAAATGACAAGCATGAAATGGCGGATGGTTTTCAGTTTTGTGTTATATTTTATTTACAGGAAACACATTTTTTACAAGTAGTACTTGAATGAAGTTGTCTTAGTTTTCGTTAGTTCCTACTTAACTTCAGTTTCTATACTTAGTTATAATTCTTGTTATAATGGACGAACAACAGTTATTATCGGTAAGTACTTATTCCAAAATCGTAATTATTAAAACTTAATACTCATTCAAGACTTTAATCGGCTATTGTACATTGAAATTCCAGGTGGCGGAATTGTAAAACTAACATTATATAATAGAGTTTAAAAAATAAGGGTTTTTTCAACTTTTAAAATATTTAGGGAGTAAGTATATTTTAAAAACGATTCACAATATTTCAAATCCTAGATATGCATTATACCCTACAAAAAACTTAATATTGTAATAGGGTAGATATTATTATTAATAATAAAACATGCTCATATGTTGGCAGAAATTTGAATCTAGAAGAAAATATTTTCAATGTTCAAGATGTTTCAGAAGGTACTTACATAAATAAAATAAAAAACAAATAGTTGGTATGTAAAGAAAGAGGAATAACTATTTCAGATAGTCCGATACAGACATTTTATTAAAAAGTACAAAAAATATCAAATCAAGTGTCTCTAGTTGTAGTTTTTGTAGTAGTAGTCATGGCCATCAATATAGCTTTGCAGGTTTAGAAAATTTTAACATTAATACTAACAATTCTTGTGAACAATTAGAGACTGTTTAAGACTTTAAAAACATAAATTTCTGTTAAAAAGCTCATTTCCATTTGAAAATACACTGAATACAATAAATAAGCTGTAGGTGTCCCTTAATCTAGTTGAAGAATATGTAACTTATGAGACTGAATGATCCGGTCAACAAACAGAATTCAATTATTTATTATTGTAGAAACACAGCTATTGGATACTCAATTGGATACAATTAATTATAAACTCATTTAACTTGATAATGTGTTCGTATCTCTTCTTCATATGTAGTTTTTTGTATACAATGTATTAATAATTAAGTTACAATTCCACGATGTTAATATACAATATGTTCCAGGATGAAAATAACAAGATGAGAATAGTATATTATTTTATACAGAAAAGAAGTATGAATTTTCATGGCACACCTGAATTTACTTGCCAAACGGAGTGAGGCATGTAATAGAAGGTAAATAATGAAAAGTCACTTCTCGAAATAAAATATGTTGTTATTCCTTTGAAGAACCCCGCATGTATCTTATGGAAAATGGGTCCCAGTCAATTGGCTGAAAATCAAGTTTGATGTAGTTTATGATGATCGATCAAAGGTCTCCATGGGCACAATTTGATCTAAAGTAATTGTTTTATTAGCTGCTGTTCAGAGCACCTTTAAATGTTTCACAGATAAGGATTTTGAAGTGTACATTATGGAATGGTTGAGGCACTCGAAACAGCGACTCTTGCGTGAGAAAAAGTAACCTTAAGTAAACGATAGAATTTTCTTTAATCAGATTGGATTTCTGTTTATATAACGTAATGTTTCATAAAATGTATGGTGTACAATTTTTATTAGTTCTAATATTATTAAAAAACTATTCTAATAATTTTTCTGTAAACTAGCTGTAATGTATGTGTATCCGTTAAACTTTATTAATTTAGTTTCAAAGTATGTTACATTATGGCAACTACAGATTAGTATACCCCTTTTTTATTTCTTGCTTTCACTGAATGAGCTCAAACCCCACTTGTTATGTAATATGCTTACACAATTTTATTTTTTTAGGCTGGATTCCTGTACTGTTCATTAATAGTGAATGAACGTTTCACATCCTTTATTGCTCTTTTTGCTACTTTATTTTAAATGTAGGCCACATCTCAGAGAAGAATCATGGTACAACTTTCAAAAAAATTACCTTTAGGTAAGTGATCCTGAAATATAGCTGGAAAATGTTTTGCAGTCTCTAAAATATCCGCTAGGGGTGGAATGAACACTAGAAAACATAATACTCCAAAAAACATACTAAAGGTGTCCTAAAAATACAATTTTTTAAATTTTGATAAGATTATGAAAAAATTTAATAAAGGAGATTTTTTGCCATTATTCTGCAAATAATGGGTGGGGAAGGTTCAAACTTATGAACAAATGTATAACTTTTTCGTTTTCATCTGATATTAATGATTTTAGCTGCATTTAATTAGATAATTTTGTATCCACTCGGAAATTTCAAATGTAAATTGAAGCATTTTTTAATTTTTATATCTGATAACGTAAATCCCTTTTCATTAGAATATAAAAAATGCCTCATTAAATTTGAAATTTCCGAGAAAAATGGAAAAATTGTTGATTTTTTCACATAGTGTTGACAAAATTGCCCAATTTTGTTATTTTTGTTAAGCATATCTTATTAAAAAGGACAAACTCTTTTAAATGACGCCAAAAACATTGATATAGATTAAAAAACAAAAAAGTGTTACGACATTTGTTTTTTAGGTTGAACCTTCCCCCCCCCCCTTATTTGAAGAATAAGGACAAAAAGTTCCTAACTACATTTTTTCATAATCTCATCAATATATCAAAAATTGTATTTCTAGGATACCTTTAGTATGTCTTTTTTGGAGATAATCACAGTATTATGTTTTTAAGTGTTCATTCCACCCCATAGCAGATATTTTAGGAACTGAAAAATATTTTCCAGCGATTTTTCAGGGTCATTTTCCTGAAGGTATTTTTTTTAAAGTTGTAACATGACTATTTTTTGAAATATGGCCAACAGCCGGCGTTCTTAGTTGCTCACCCTGTATTTGCTGATTAGGCACAGAAACATCTATAGGATATCATCTAGAATGTTTGAGGTATATTATTTAGAGGTTTAAGTAATGTCCATACAACATCTAAGAAAATACACTGTATTGTTTTTGAAATGTTGCATTTAGATCATTGATAAGATGTTATTTTTTAGACATTGCATTAACAAGATGATAAAAGGCATTTCAGAATGTAACAGAAATGTTGTTTTAGTTCGTTATCACAATGTGATATTGAATTAACATAACTGTAATATTTATTTGCATAGTGGGTACCTTGTGATTAACTTAATATGTTGTGTTAATAGAAAAAAGAAGAAGATATGATATTACAAATAATAAAGCTTAGATACAATTAGCCCTATGGGCATATCCTTTTGCCAATCAAGATCAGTATAACTGTGCAATGATTTAGAAAACCAGGAAAAGTATATCTACTAATCTTTACAATTATCACTTAGAAAGACAGTTTAAAAGTGAAGAACTCCCTAAATTTATCTGTTCATTGACAACTTGATATTGTGGGTTTCTTAAATGTCTTCTAATTTCTGATTCTTCAAGGAAATTCAGTTCTTGTTTCTTATCATAAATATGTAGTACTTTTGGTTCTGTGTTAAGTGTCAATGAATGTTTGTTGTCCAGTAGATGTTTTGCGTAGTGAGATTTATCTGGTTGTTTTAATCTGTATGCTCATAAGTGTTCACTGTATCTGATTTCAAAATTTCTGAGGGTTTCACCCAAATAGACAGCATTACATTCTGGAAATTTAAGTTTATATACACAAAACTTCTGTTGTATTTGTAGCTAAAGGTATTACCTTTGAAATATTATTAGAAATATTACCGGCATATGTGATGGATTTATAATTTTTTTAGTTCGTTCAGGAAATTTTAGTTGTAATGCCACTTTTTCTTCTTCTTTATTAATTAATTTATTTATCATATGTAGTGGATAACCGTTGGATATTGCTATTTGTTTAAGTGTATTAATTCCTCTATCAAAATTACATTTGTTCATAGGAACTGAAAAAGCTCTATGTATCATTGAATTAAATGCTGCTAATTTATGTGACATGGAATGATTGGAATTATATGGAATAGTTACATCATTGTGTGTTGGTTTTCTGTAAATTGAATAATCAAATACATTATTAACTCTTTGAATTCTTAAATCTAGAAAATTGAAGAAAATAACTGAATCAATTCGGAAAGGTCGATAAAATCGATGGGAGACAACCCCGTTACAAGGTAAACTTTTGTCAAAAATTGCAGAACACCTTAACATTTTCATCCCGAGCTGCCTCTTCCTTCGTTATCTTTATCTTCTCCTTCAGTTCCACATTCTCATCATGATCCAGGGTACAAATGGAATATTTCTTTCTCTGGTAAGAATGAGCCACTTTATCTCGTTTTGGAAAAAGTTGAAGTACCTACTCAGAGTTTCTCGAAGAATTTCTGATAATGAATTATTTTTTTCAATCCTGTAGAGGCAGTGTTTTACATGGTACCTCAATAATCGTAGTAAATTCAGTTCATGGTTTGATATTGTTGCTCAATTAAAAGCAGATTCCCTTCCTTACAACTACGGAATATCACTACATTGCCTGGTATTTGGCCAGTAAAAACATTCATCTGCCTCCTAAGCCTCATTATTTACCTAATGTGAGTTATTGTTACCTTTTTCTCTTCCCAAAATTGAGAGATCACCTGAAGGTGATACTCAAAAATATTAACTGTAATCGACCAGCTAGAGACTATTTCAGTATAAGATATCCAGCACTGCTATGGTGATTGAAAGAACCGTCTCCAGCTTTGTCTGGCTTACTAAGAAAGTTATTCTGAGAGAGACAATATTGAATTGTGATTTTTGAATAAAAAATTGGCACAAATCAGTTTCATTACTCAATTTACACAGCTCGTATATAAAACAATAGAATAAACATTGATATTGGGAAAGTAAGATAAATATATAAGAGATACATGCCAGAAACACAATATATCGAAGATAATAAAGAAAACCTACCTGAAATTAAACAAAAATGGTAAAGTAATGTCGAATTTGTAAATGCAGATGTTAACTATCAAGAAGAAAAACAGAGAAAGGAAACGGAATCGATCCTACATAAATAGAAATCACTCACAGTCGACTGCAGAAATTATAGAGGAAAACGCTTTATGTGCTGGGTTGCAAGACTTTATGGCTAAGCAGAGTCGAAGAACAGTTCAGAGATTCAGAAGAACAAAATGGTTTTCATGCTGGAAGATCATGCTTAGACGGAATATGAGAGAGAGAGAAATTCGAACAAAGTTTGTGTTGAAATTGGTTTCGATAGAAGTTGGAATGTTTGTTTTAGTTGGTTGCCCTCATGTAGGATTAGTTTCCTCTGCAGGGCTGGGTGGGGGTAATTTTGGGGCCTGTAGTGCGCGTTAATATATTGAATTTCGTGTATTGGGTGGTTAGCTGAAATTAGACCTGGTTGAAGGTGTCTGGAAAATTTGATAAAGTGACGAAAAAGAAAATTAAAAGGTGAGGTTTTGGAGCGGGCTTTCAGGTAGAAAGTGTTCCGGAGGAAAAGCATACTCGGTTTTATTTTATTTTTGGATTTTTTTTATTCTTTTGGATATTTCGATTGTTTTTGATTTTTTTTTGATTTTTTTTTGAATGAATTAAAACAATTACCATCATCAAGCAAATGGGCGGGTGCATTTGTCCCTTCATCGATTCGTCGGTCCATTTGGCTAGTGAATAAATTCACCATGCTATAGGAAAACCGCAGAAAACCTGTAACGCCGACGGGTGGATGGGGGCGGTTGGAATATGCCCAAGTAACAATTTCTGACTCATTTTGGGCGAAGTGTCGACGCTGTGTCGACATTGTAATTTGGACACGATACATTTTCGAAACACATTGTCGACTTTTGGACCATCAAAAGTGGGAAATGTGACCAAAATGGTTATTGAAATGTGAACTGAATATGGCCTGAAATTCATCTAATAGTGAGTCTGAAATATAACAATTTTGTTTCGAAAATGTGTTTTGATTGTGTCTTTCGTTTCCAATATATACCTGAAATTGAACCTAGATGAGTCCACAATCTGTCTATTTTGTTTCTAACTTGGGCAAAATGTATGTCCATTATGTGTACAAAATGTACTTTGCATGTGCCTGTTAGGTAGACACGATGTTTCCAGAATGTGTTTGATATTGTGCTCGGATGAGAGCCACAAAATCAACACATGGTGTTCTGAATTTTACCGAAATTATCAACTCCTAGTCATTGTGCACCAAAATCAATCCAAATAGATAAAAATTATATTACTTCTCGATCCATTCTGGATAATCATGAACAGAAAACTGAAGGTGTTTACTTCTGAGTATTCATCAACCTAATTAGAAATCATAAGAGGGTTTTATTTTATCTTGAGTATTTTTGTATTTCTCGCGTAGGTTTACTTGTGATAGTTGACATGGTAGTTCTAAAAATTAAACGGGCCTTAATAATACCAAGTAATTATAATTTGTTTATATTTTTAAATATTTTCAATGATTTTAACTTTATTTTATTTCTCCACAAAATCAAAACACGATGGTATTTTATCATGCAGGGTTTCATATTCAGTACCTACAGTTTTGCCATAAATATTACCAAAATCCTTAGTTTAAAATATATTTGCGAAATCCGCAATTTTTATCAAGTGCATATAACGACGAAGTACGTGTTAGAATATGGCGTACTTATGGATGGTGTCCAAACGGGATCATGCTTCGGTAATGTGAATAAAATTTGGCAACAAATTGCCCATCTCGAAACATTTGCAGATAGAGGAAACAATTCAGAGTAATGTTTCTGAATAAAGACCAAAAATTCACTGAATAATGACTAAAAGGTCACACAGACACAATTTAGCAACCAATTAGTCACCGAAGTTAATTATGGCCAAAATGCGTCGTCTTTATCTAGCAGTGGGCACATTTCGGAAAGTTTGTGTCTGAAATGCGGCCGACATTCGAACAGACTCGTACCTCATAACCTTACTTTTTGGTGCTTTATTTACATGGACGTTATTTTCACTTCCGAATATTTATAATGTCATTTAAAATCGTTAAAACAGTAGAAAATGATACAGTGCAATTTTGAATTGTGCCAACAGCGTGGTAGAAAGATGGTGTTCTATACTGGCCAACAAAATCTTGTAAAGACAACGAGAAATTAATTAGAGTAGCACTTTTTTTAACTTTACCATTTCTGTGAAACTTTAAACACTATATTCATCATTTTTCATATGCGCCATTTTGAGTACCTACCTACACTAACACTTTGACTAGACATATTGAAGTAACAAAATAGAAATTATGTGGGTAAGATGTTTCTATATGAATAGGTATTCGTCCGGACGACGCATTGTAGAAACAATGATGAAAATATATGTTTAAAATGTACCCAAATGGAAATTATTGTGTCTACTCAACTCATTTCAGTAACAAAATAGTAACATCTTGTTAAGGAACTAAATTAGACAAACTTCAGTCTATTCAGTGTCGACTCGCCTGTATCTAAATATATTTGAAGAGTCCAAACTGACACAAAGTATAGACATTTGAAACACATGTGTTTGAAATGTTGCTATTTAGACTCGCTAATCCTTTTGACGCAATAAGTTCGGAATGTGTCGACACGGACTTTTAGATAGAATTCACATTGTGGCAGAAGTGCTCCGAAAAGAGTCGACACAATCCAGGCACAAGTAAATTGTGTCCGAGATTTGCCATAAATTGCTACTTGGGCGGGTTTGTCAGGAGTGTTGAATAATTGAGATTTGTAAGATGTGTGAGAGTTATTGAATATGATTATTAAAGGTAGATAGTAAAATATGTGTGAGAAAGATATAGAAGATTAAATGTGTGAGCAATTGCAATGTCTGATTATTGGATTGAAATAGGGGATTGGTCTAGGTCAGGGGTGTCAAACTCAATTTACATGAGTGCCATTTTTTCTTCGAGGCATGCTTGGGGGGCCGGCTTTAAAAAGTTTGTTTATATATCATAACGGAAATCTTTATTCAACGAAATATATAAAATAACATAAAATAAAAAAAAGTTATATCTATACAATAGATAAATAAAAGTTTAGTATAGTAACTATTTCGATGACCCAGATACTTGACATCGTTTCAGCTTCATTATGTCGTCGATGTTTGGTGTCAAATCAGATGTACTAATTTTCAGAATAGCTTGAAGATGTTCATCTGTCAGTCTCGAACGGTGTTTAGACTGGTTGATTTTCATTATTGAAAACATCTGTTCACATATATATGAACTTCCAAACATACATAAAATACGAGCAGCGTGTTTGCTCATGTTGGGATAGTTACCATGACTTTTAAAATATTTTGAGTAGAATGTCGAAATATCAACTTCCTTGAACTTGTCTTTTAAAACAGTGTCACATTGCAACTCTATTAGTTCCATTTGCATATTTGTTGGCGCCTTGGCAACTTCAAAGGTGAATGGATTATTAAACAAAGGAAATTCACAGGAGTTCAATACGCGAAAATCTGCGAAACGACCTTCAAACTCCGTTATAAGATCAAGTAGAAGAGTAGCAAACTCTGTTAGTTTCTCTGCACTGTACGTACCACGTGCTCGAATACTAGGAAAGTGGTGAAGTACTTGATCTCGCAATTGGGACTCCAACAACTTTAATTTTATCTCAAACGCCTGTATATTTGAGTACATTTGCGTGACAATCATGTTTTTGCCTTGAAGCTTAACGTTCAAGTTATTGAAATGCTCCGTCATATCCACCAGAAAAGCACAATCAAGCCACCATTCGTCGCTATGATTAATTGGTTTTCCCTTTTGATCCATAAAATTAACAATATGTTCACGCAATTCGAAAAATCGCTTTAACATTGAACCGCGACTAAGCCAACGAACTTCTGTAAAGTATATAATATCAGAATGTGCTTCATCGAGATCATTTAAAAATTGTGTGAATTGACGGTGATTTAGGCCTTTGCTCCGAATGAAGTTTATAATTTTAATTATTGGCTTCATGACATGATCCATTTTAAGTATTTCAGATGCCAAGGACTCTTGATGAATCATACAGTGGATCCCCACAAATTCGTGTTCAGGTGTAGCTTCATCTGAAATTTTCTTACGTATTTTCGTTACAACACCAGCATTTTTTCCAACCATGGCTGGTGCACCATCAGTCGTAATACTGCATAATTTTCCCCAATCAAGTTCATTATTTTGAATTAATTGTTCAATCGCCTGATAAATATCTTGAGCTGTAGTAGTATCCTTCAAAGGTACACATTTCAATAGTTCTTCAGTAATGAAAAAGTTTTTATCGATTCCGCGAATAAACACAGCAAGCTGCGCTGTATCTTTGATATTGGTACTTTCATCGACAGCAATGGAATAAAAAATAAATTCTTTCACTTTTTCTCTAAGTTGCTTATGCAAATTATCCGCCAACTCATTTACTCTGCCAGCAATTGTATTTCTGGACAGGGGTATATCTTGAATAGATTGTTTCTGGGATGGGAATGAAATCTCAGCCACATCTAACATAAATTCCTTAACAAATTCGCCGTCATTAAAAGGTTTCGATTTCTTTGCAATTTTTAGTGCAATTACATAACTCGCTCTCATAGCATTCTCACTATCAACTTTGGCCTTTGTAAAGAACGATTGCTGTCCCTTCAATTTACTTTTAAAACATTCTAGTTTTTCTAGTCTGATCTCGTCAGAGAATTTGTCAAACTTCTCTTTATGATGGGTTTCATAGTGTCTTTTCAAGTAGAATTCTTTGCAAACAGCAATAGTTTGATTACAAATCAAGCAAAGTGGCTTGCCTTTCCATTCAATGAAAAAATACAATAGTTCCCACTTACTTTGAAAAACTCGACACTCGCTATCAACTTTCCGTCGTTTATTAGAAGACATTGCAACAGACGCAAGGCGCACTCAAATAAATTACACACAACAAGCACAATCAACGCAAAAGAATAAATATTCTAGTGAACAACGTTTGTCTGGCTACTGACTGAGCTGACTGCTGCACTGTTCACAGCACACTCCCCCGCCCTGTTGTTCGTCTCTGGCATTGCATCGGCGACGTTGCCGTAGAGTACAGTAAAATGCTCGGGTTGGCCATGATTGGTTAGACACGTTTGGTTAATACACCCGTGGAGGATGTTCAATTATATCAATTAATTATAATATTTATAGAATATAAATATAAAATTACAAGATTTTAAAACATAATAACATTAATTTCTAAGTATTGTTGGCATATTTTCAACCATTCACAGCAGGCCTATGTGATTGGTTGACTCCAGCAAAGCGGGCCGGATTAGAATGTCTTGAGGGCCGGTCGTGGCCCGCGGGCCGTATCTTTGACACCACTGGTCTAGGTAGTCGATGTATATTGCAACGGTTTATTTTTAATCGAGACCTTTCTTTGGTAACAAATATTAAATTATCCTCAATTGTTATAAATATTATAATTAAATTATTATCATTTATTTATTTTTTCTATCCTTACTACGTAAGAACTGATATTTCCGTAAAAGAATTCTCTTGGGACATTCCGTATGACCTATCTGACCTTTATTCTTATGTGCAAATATTAAATTCGGCACATCCAATGCCACCTTGGGCCAAGGTACCTAATTAGTAGAATCGATCTACTAAAACTGGAAGCTCGCTTGTAGCTACCTCGAAGCATAATATTAGGCAGTACCTACCAAATCTTTCGCGTGAGGGCAGAAAACACCCATCCGTGACGCATTCTCAATGGTAGTCTGGGAGTAGATGGTGTGTGACACCCGTTGTGGTTTTAAACTTTTGATTTTGAAGAATCATCCATTCGTGGGAATTATTTTGAAGCCACTTTGATAAGTCTGACCATCGTAGTTTTCGATAAATTGTATATTTTTGGTGTGTCAGACTTATAAACCTGTTTTAAGGGATTTTGGATATCTACTTTTCCAACCACCATTTTGGATCAGAACTGTTCATAATAGGTATGTACTGGTTTTCTTATTCTTTTTTCCTGCTACCAAAACTATCTCTCTTTGGCTATAAAGTTTATTACCAACTCTAGAAAAATTGTTCGGCTCATTTTTCTATTTTTTTTATCACCAATAGATTCTCTAAAGGAGCGAACGGTCTTTGAAGTATAGTAGTCTCTGTCAGTTACATCAGACCTGGTAATTGGAGTCACTTTAGATTGTCTTACACAAGTAACCCCGTACATAAGGGTAAGTGATTGTTTATTATTCATATCTTTCGTTTCAACAGCAAATACATGTTGTGTTGTTATCCGTTTTTTTCCTATCCTTTTTTTACATTTTTATTGAGGTAAAAATAGGAAAAAAGGTCAATCCATGCGTTTAATTAGAGTTTAATTCGATTTTAAGTGATATTTATATTCATTTGTACTTAGATTTAAACACTGGGAGAGATTTGCAAAGTTTCACATTAATTTTGATATAATTTTAACATTTTAGTTATTGATAAGTAATTAGTGAATAATTATTCTAGATTTAAGTTTCAATGGCGTAGCATAAAGTGCTAGCTAATTGTCAAACTGGGAATTATAATTTTTGTTGTTGTCTTTTGAATACCTGAAACAAATAAAACATTTTCTTTAGGGTTCATGTAAGGGGCTGTTCCTTTTGGCATACCTAGTTCTTACTTTTTGGAGTGGTGCTTCAAAGATTGGAAGTTGAACACGAGGAATCAGTAGCGTACTTCGTCAGGGATCATCATTACGCAAGTTTTCATTATTTTTTTTTATTACCAAGTATAGTACGGTCAATTCTTTATTTGATTGATCTAAACTATCAAAAGAAACTCTTAATTCTAAGAAATAAACATATAGGTGTTTAATTATTTCAGCGTTTTAGGGTGTATACTTTTATTAGTTAGTAGTTTCGTAATTGTAGAGTTACTTAATCTTTGTTTAACTATAATTTATAATTATAACCAATAATTTATAACTTATGATTAGTCTGTAAAGTCAAGTACATGCTTGTAGATGCTTTATCGAATTTTTATAGACTGAACTGGTATTGTTTGACTTACGATCTTATGCTTTCTAATTGGGAACAGCTACTATTTTTTTTTCTTGTGTAACATTATCTGGGTTCCATAATTGCTTAATAGTAAGTGTTATTGCTCATTTTTTTTCAATTTCTTACTATCGCTCATGACTTTTAGTTATTTCACATGCATTATTGACTACTGCTGCTGTTGAATAAACGTAGTTACGAGATTCTAGACTTTTATTCTTTTTGTATTGGCACCTATTTGGTAAGTTTAGAGGTGTTGGATGAAAATCAGGTAGTTGCCCGGGGCAAACTTACCTGGCGCCCTTATTAAGATCATTATTTTTATTTGAACACAATTTTGAACTCCTCCCATCTCCGCGAGAGCTGGCGGCAACTCCTACGGTTGTAGGTGGCGACTTAGGGTTTTAGCGAAGTTCAGCTGGTATTGTTGAAGGATTACTTTTTATAGGTATTATCATTAGCAGCTGTCGGTCGCAATATGTCGGGGAGGTCGTTGTAAGCCGTGGCTAGCAGCCGTACTGGAAAAACTGGGAGCTTCCTCTTGGGTTTTCTGCCAAGAGGCCGTCTGTTAGCGATCCACGGTGTGAGGAGGGCATTTTTCGAGATTAAGTTGCCCGATTCAATAGTGCGATTAACGTATCGGGCTTGTAAATTGTTCAGACGGGAAGGAATTGGCTCGATGTCGATATTGACATATACAGTGTGGCTGGGTGAGTAGGCTGCCTTGTATTGACAGTATCTGAGAATTGACTGCTCACAAGATCGAAGCTTTTTTCACAAGATAGTCGGGAAGAATGCAGTAGACGATTCCTCTATAGTCTATAGTCTATAGGACGGATATATGTCTTATACGTATGAAGTAAGTTGGTTGGGTGAGTTCGTCCGAAGCTTCTTCCGAGTGCCTTAAGAAGATTAACTCGCCGTCGGACTTTATTTAGTGTATCTGTTAGGCCGGCCATCAAGTTGAGAGTGTGAGTAAATCCCACTCCTAAATAAACGGCTTCCCTGCGAATTTTGAGTTGTTTTCCCTAGAGCACGAAGCGAAGGTTTGTTGGTAGAAGTCGTTCGCTCATGGTGGAAGTCACACGCCATTTCCTGCACCAATTTGAAAATTGAGTCAGTAGATTTTGGGATCGAATGTTGACAGAGCGAATGTCAGTGGCGGAAATGATTAATGCGGTATCGTCCGCATATAATTGAATTTTGTCCTGGGGGTATTGGGGTACTGGTATATCATACTTATAACTTATGTATAATAGCGGAGCGAGTATTGAGCCTTGCGGAACGACGGTTTGGGGTGTAAATGAGTCGGATAGGCTATAACCAACTTTGACACTGATTGATCGGTCTGCGAGGTAGGAGTATAATAGATTTTATAATTTGATTTGGTAATCGGATGCTCAGTAGCTTTCTCATTAGTCCGGCGTGCCAGACTTAATCGAAAGGTTTTTGAACGTCCATGAAAATGGCAGCTGAACAGCGTTGTTGGTTTAAAGCTCGGGCGACGATGGCTTGAAACTTGGTGTGGCGTTCTGACAAGATCTGAATCCGAATTTAAATGCCGGAATTATATTATTTTTGGTACAGAAGTCCCAGATTCTCTATTTTAACAAACTTTCAAAAATGTTATCTAGGACGCTGATTAATGAAATTGGGCGGTAGAATTAAGGTTTTGTAGGGTTTTTGCCGGGTTTGGGGATGAGTACTACGTTGGCTGATTTCCAACAACGAGGGATGTAAGAGAATGACAAGCAGGCGTTCAACAGGGTGCAGAGCGGAGGGAAAATCTCCTCTGGCAGGTTTTTGAGTGCCTGTCTCGAGATTCCGTCGTGCCCAGGGGAACTTTACTCCCCGCTCAGCACGCCTGCTGAACTCCTTCGATTGTGAAGGGTGTAAGAAGTGGAGATTTCTCATTTAGTGGAATATGTACGTGTGGGATTCGAGTTATGTTGCGGGTGAGGAGGTCTGTTTCGATGGCAAAGTCCCTGAGAAAACTTGGATTGTCAGGTGGTGTAAAGACAGCTTGTAAGTTATTTTTGAAGGCAGTGGCTTAATATTCAGGGGTGTAGATCTTCTGTCCTTGCACTTCGAGATGTGATTCCGTCTTCCTCTTGAGGCCGATAGAATTTTTGCCAAAACACGCGCCCTTGTCTGAAGTCCAGTCCGGCTGTATCGACCTTCCATTTTCTCTGCCTTTCAGCATTGATTTCGTAACGAACGTGGGCATTTAGGCGGTTCTATTATGTCTTGACAGCAGGATCTCGAGTGCGGACCTATAACCTGTATAAATGCCTTTCCTCAGAGAAAGTCAACTTGATATCTGAATTAATTCAAACTGAAAATATATTAGGAGTTAATTTAACAACGTTTCTGTGGCGAACGCATTCTTTCCAATGCCAATCCTCCATTTCACACAGACAAGCAGCGTTTCGATGAAAGCTCCTAGGACTTTGTACGACACGTCCAAGAATTATCGTTATACTTCTACCCATTTATACACAAAACGTTGATAAATTATTTAATCAAACCTTTCTCGTGGATAATTGTATCTATTGGTGAAAACCGCATTAAAATCCGTCAAGTAGTTTTCTGAGTTTATAGGGAACAGATAATACCTAGTGAAAAATTCGTTTTTCTCAATTCGTAATAGATATTCATGGATGTACCCACTTTTTTCCCGTGTTCACGACATTTTGAGCGTTGAAAATTGTTTGTCTTGTCAAAATGACTACCCCGTCTAAGAGACCAGAGCAACCAACCGAGGTAGTAAATTAGGCGCAATCACTCTAGGGTTAACCACTCTGCTAAGTATGAATAATAAAAATGCCCTAGATCAGTTAATCATTTTTCTCAGAGAAAGTCAACTTGATATCTAAATTAATTTAATTTGAAAATATATTAGGACTTAATTTAACAACATTTCTGCGTCAAACGCATTCTGTCCAAGGCCAACCCACCATTTCACATACACAGGCAGGCAGCGTTTCGATGAAAGCTCCCAGGACTTTGTACGACCCGTCCAAGAATTATAATTATATTTCCACCCATTTATACACAAAACATTGATAAATTATTTAATCAAACCTTTCTCATGAATCATTTTATCTATTGGTGAAAACTACATGAAAATCTCTTGAGTAGTTTCTGAGTTTATAGGGAACAGATAATATGTAGTGAAAAATTCGTTTTTCTAAATTCGTAATAGAAAGATAAATACATATTTCTTGAAATTCTTGATTACTTCCATCATACCTATTTTGAATATCACGTTTTAAAATAAATTCAGTTTGTCGTATTACTTAATTAATTAGTCGATTGTAGATGGCGTGAATACGGTTTTAAATTATGCAAGTTTGTGTTGTCCGCTCATTTAGTATTTCAATTCTGTTCTGTTTCGCAATTTCGCCAACAATCACTATTTACTCTTTTGTAAAAGTGAGTGATGAGTTTCGAAAGAGAGTTTCGTTAGGAGGCGTTAAGTTTTTCCACTGAAAATTTGAATAACGATTACGGGATTAAGGCAATTAAGAACTGTACAAGTTATTAAAGGCATAACCGAAGAGAAGTACTGTAGGTCCGCAACCCGAAGCTTTGAGCCATGAAATCAGCATAATAAAACATCTAAAATTCCATAATTTTGAATAACAATAATTACAAAAGAGGCGTCGCGAGATAATTGGCGAGATAGGCCGCACAAAACTCGCTAATTTATTCGAAAAGCTAATTTAAACTTGTATTTGACTTGCACATAAACGGTAGTATTGGGAAGTTAGTTAAAAGTTGACAACTCCTTACTCCTTTCTCTGTAGACCCCTCATAAAACCCTTTCAGCTCTATTCTCGCTATACCGATTTTACTTCATTTTCATCCTGTTCTGATTACTTATCAGATTTAATCCTGTTTTAGTTACAGTGTAAGATTAAAATAAGGCAAATATTAGGCAACAATTCACTATAGGACTGGATTTCGAAGTTGATATTCAGGCAGGTATTAAACTGAAGTAAGTAATGTGGGCGGTTTATAATTCAATTTTAAGACGAAAACCGTGTGATAAGTCTTGTAGTTCACAAGGCATAGGTTGTTGATTTTTTGTAATAAACACATACAGTGATTAAGTGAAATTTATCTTTCCTATGATTATTTAACAATATTAACATCCATTTTCAACCTTAGAGTAATAATGAACATAGAGAGGGCTATTCAAACAATTCTAAACGACAGTAGTGAAATAATGAATGAATTACAAAAAGTGGGGATGGTATTGTAGCTACATGGCCTTGGTAATTTCGGCTGTTTTTCTGACAAACTGGGTACCGACGAACCATGATAATCCAAAAACATTATCTTCATTAACTTAAAAGTTTATTTTGTCAATAAAAGTTTTGAAAAACACATCAAAACGAAAGGACTAAATGTTAATGTTAATTTTTCCTCTTGGTCATCCCATTTCCATATCTTGCCATTTATAATCAGCTTTTTGTACTCTATTTTTTGCACTTCTTGTTGTTTTTCTATTAGAATCGATATACATTTCTCCCTTAGGCTTCTCAGTTTGATTTTGTTTTTAATTAGATAATTAGTTAGCATTATTATTTTCTTTACAGACAAAACATAAATAATTCACTTCGAAAAATTCATTTATTTTTGAATTAGTACATATCTACCACTTCTGTATATCTGCCTAAACGACATACCTTAATTTTTATTTAACTTACTGATGATTTTGTAAAAGAATTTGAATTCCCTGTTCGGCTTCAGATTCCATGAAAGTTGCAGCAGGATTGAGTTTGTTCAAAATGTTTCCAAACCAGTCTTTGATCACAGTTGAATTAATTTCTACGTGATAGTTTTTTTCGATTCAAATACCAGTTGGACACCATCAACAAATCCTTGTGCCCTTCCAATAAACAAAACAATTAACTGGCAACCTTTCCCCGGAGGAACTTTTATCCTTGAAGACCAAACATGTTGTTATACTTTGACTCAATAAGTTCAAGTCCCAAAAAGAAAAGAAGTTCCGTTCCGTTCCGTTACAAAATAAAGGATATACATGATATGTTTCAACCTGAGAGTAATAATAAACATAGAGAGGGCTATTCATTCATAAACACGTTTATTTTTGGGGCCAACAATTCTAAACGTCAGTAGTGAAATAATGAATGAATTACAAAAAGTGGGGATGGTATTGTAGATACATGGCATTGCTAATTTCTGTTGTTTTTCTGACAAACTTGGCACCGACGAACCATGATAATCCAAAATTATTAAATTAATTAACTTAAAAGTTTATTTTCACACTAAAAAGTCTTGAAAAACACATTAAAACGAAAGAACCAAATGTTTACTCTCTAGTCGTAATGGCGCTCGTATAAACAAACCACTTTTGACATTAGTTACTACAATACTACGACCTATTCGATCACAGTCTGACGATATTTGCATCTCTCTTTATACGATCATTAAACAAGGACAAAACTACTAAATAGATTACTATTGACACATTAAACAGCTACTGAAATTTTGAGCAGTGTTGCACTTTTTAACATTTTTTCAATTAAACTTCTAATTTCATTTTTCCTGCAACTAAAGAGACTTTGTAAATATGGCAAAACAATGGAAGTGTCCGCAAGTGAGCTTAGAATGTGACTCTATGTTTGGGGCAAGAAAAGATCAAAACAAACATATCTATTTTATTTGTTAGTCTGAGTTTTCAACCAATGAATTATGAAAAATACTGCCCTAGGTCTCGATGTAATTCAATCTTTATTTTTGAAAAACCTGCCGTATAATGCTAATAAATTCTTTTGGAGTTGTTTAATAAAATATTCTTACAAGAAGAACTCCCCAATCTCTGGCGTCAATCAATAGTCATACCTATCCCTAAACCAAACAAACCGAAAACCGACCCAACTTCATAATTTCTCTCACATGTTAGTATGTGCAAGCTCCTAAAAAAATTATGAACTATGACGTTGGAGTTGGAAAACGTAGATGTCCTAATATTCAATCAAAGCGGCTTTCGTGGAAGAAGAAGTACAAGTTACAGTACGTTGCACTTCATTACGCTAACTTCCTGCATCTAAAGACATTACGTTCGGACGTTGACGTTGCTCAAAGCCAAGAAACATTTGATGAAATTCCGATGCCGACTTAACAATATTTTCTGTATAAATTAATCGATATATTTGTATTATATTCAGTCTGATTTTAGTTATATTGTTTTTACGAGTTTTATTGTGCAGTTTTGATTGTAACACTTGTTATAAAGTGTTTTAAAAAGTGAGCGTGGAGGTGGCGATTCGTATTTGGCGCAGTCAGTAGGATAATGGAAGAGTGATAATCGTCGTTTTCAAGCGTTTATCCACTATCTTCGAAAGAACAAGTTCCAGGGGTAACTATCAAGATATTTCATCCTGAAGCCTAGCAAGGATTCCAGAAATGCACCGTAGCATCATCTGTATCTTGTAAGCCACTTTATTTATGTCGACTCCTCTGTCTCAGAATCTTATGACTCAGAGTTTAGCATAGACGATACGCAACCAAGTATAATAGATTTTAATATAAGTAGAGAAGACTTGACGAATTATCTTAGCAACCTAAGTATTGACGATTAAGACCTTAATAAACCATTAGAAATTAGAAATAATGTAACAAAGGCTCAATTCGACGTTAAAAAGGACCCGCACTTCTCTTATGGAAACGGGACCACCGTGGAATTGTCTGAATTTTCGATACGTACTGGTATTTGATGTTCTGACCAAAAGTCTCCATAGGCCCAACCTTATCATCCTATGGCTAGATTTTGAGATACACGACGTTGAAGTTCAAAATCCCGATTTTTATAAAAATAGTCCCCATAAAGTCCCTCTTAATGAAATATCTGTTGTTTACAAGGTGATTCGTGCTTTCACAGAACTGTTTTTGTTAAATAACGTATTTTTACAATGGAAAAAAGCATCAAATATCATTAAAAATATAAACGGTTTTAAAGACTAAAACTAACTTTTCCGCATCTGTGGCCCTGAACAATATTCTATGATAAAATTGTTACTTGTATACACTTCGGGGGATGTATTGTGCTAACAAACCTAAATTTCTCCAAAAATAACCAAAAATTTAGTATATCTAGTTTTATAGGACCCGCTGTACTCGCTCTAGTCAACTGAAAATCAATAGGGTACATCTGTGAGACACCTTGAACAATACTTATTCATAAAGTTGATCAATCGTATACTCTCTGGAGGCTGTATCGTGCTAACAAACTGAAAATTCTCCAAAAATGACAAAAATTTGGTACTTCAAGTACCACAGCACCCGTTGTACTGGCTTTAGTGAGCTCAATATCAATATGGTTTATCTTTAAGACGCTCTGAATAATATCCAATCATAAAATTCATTACTTGTATATACTCCGGAGGCTGTATCGTGCTAACAAACTGAAACTTCTCCAAAAATGACAAAAATATCGTACTTAAAGTACTGTAGCACCGGTTGTATTGGCTCTGGTGAGCTGAAAATCAATAGGGTTCATCAGTGAGATGCCCTGAATAATATTCAATCATAAAATTGGTGACTTGTTGAACTCCGGAGGCTGTATCGTGCTAACAAACTGAAATTTCTCTAAAAACGACAAAATGTCGTACTTCAAGTACCATAGCACCCTGTATATATTTGCAATTTAGGAAGTTAAAACGGTTAATGGAAATAATATTTTTGTTATATTCTTAATATTAGTTACTACCCAAGAGAAGGCATCTTGGTATACATCTAGCGTGCTATGATAAAATATTTTCACAATAAAAAATTAACATCTATCTGTCATTGAGTTTTACAATAAGTGTCACTTGTATTTGTTTATAGTACCTTTTGGTATTATTCAATTATTCAACTTAAAATTACAGTGTCTTAACTTAATTTTTTTGCTAATATGGTATTTGCAAATAGAGTAAATTGTTATGTGTGTAATAGAAAATTTCAAGTTGGACTAACGACGCGTTTAATCGAAGACAATAACATAGATCTTCTAAACCTAGCTACTTATAGACGACAAGCTGCCGGACATCCTGAAATCTAAAATTTAGAAGTAATTGAAATAAGGTCGTGTTTAAATTGTTATCATGCAATTGCAGAGGCCATTAGACAGATGGAAAACAATCCAAATTGCCCCAGACTTCTAATCATTTGCTCAACCAGCGACAGCACTAAGATCATCAAGATTTGGTAGAATAATTAAACCTATAAATAAATGAAAAAGATTTGGGCTTTACTGAGTTACTGTGCTTAGTGCTCTTACAAACTACAATACTGGACTTTTGGCTTCGGACATAATCTGTCATACGACAATGTCCAGTTTTGTTCTCTTTTCTTCGACCAATTTTTTATGACTTTTCTTAATGTTGTCCTGTTTTGTTAATTTTATTTTATTGTGCTCGACGTTTTACATAGTAATGAAGATTTTTTCAAAACTATTTTTATTGATAATTTCCCCTACAGTATATCCCCTTATTGCCTACTGACATATGTTGAAGTCTGCTGGATGCCACGAACATGTGACGGCTTTCTCTCTCAATACTTTACATATGGATTGATATACATTAAGGTAATTCAACATGTGAATTTCTGATTTTTTCTATGTTGATACCTTTTACAGGCCTGATGATGGCTCAGTGAGGCGAAACTACTTGCCTCTTTTCACCTTTTACTAATATATGCTGTAGTGCTGATTTTAAGTTTTACTTACTGCTATAAACCTATAAATAGACTTGATTTTTAATGATACTTAAATTAGTAGTTACAATATTATTTTATAAGCTACGTTAAGTTGTGCTGTGCAATTTATGATTATAGGTATAATTAGTGTACCATTATCATAATAGGATGTCTAAAAAAATCTATGCATTAATATTATTTTCACGGTAAGTTTGGAAAACAATGGTTTTAGTTTACAAAGAAAGGGAGATGTAAAGTATAGACACCTAGTGTAAAACTTGTGAATCATCATTGAATCGTCATTCTAAATATAGTTTTTCGTATGTCACATTAACCGCTTACATATTTTCTTTAAAATCATAATTAAACCAATAATTACAACGTTACAATTTCTCTTCTTATTTGTCCAAGTTCGCCAGTTATAATCCTTTTCTCACTTTCCGTGTTACCATTCACAGGTCTGCGACCAAAAAACTGCATAGGATTTTTCTACAGTTTCTTACAGATTTTGACCTCCCAAAAACAGAAAAAATATTCAAAATATTATATCACATAAGTTTTATGTATATTGCAGTATCTATGTTCATTGGTAACAAACCTATATGATTCTTATTTGATAATGGAGAAAAATAACCTGAGCTGTTGGTGAGACTGGGGCTGTTTTAACATGTTGAGACAAGTCAAATGACGTATATCGCTTGAAGCAGAGAAAAGCTCTCAGTAAACATACTGATATTCAAGTGAACAGTGCTGTTGTCTGTTAATCATGGCTACAAGGGGTTGTGTTATTTCTCCAAACAGTTTTTGTTATATGTGTGGTGAATTCATTATTAAAAGTCAACAGAGAAATATAAGTGATTTTGTAAGGAACGTTTATTTTGCCTACTTTAAATTAAAACTTGGTGATCAAGATAAACCATGGGATCCGCATAAGATGTGTAGAAGATACGAAGAAGATCTTCGTTTGTGGTTTAAGGGAAAGAAAAATGCATTTCGATTTGGAATTCCTATGATATGGCGTGAGCAGAAAAATCACACCACTGACTGCTACTTCTGCTCAGATGACGTAAAGGGATTCAAAAAAACAGAAGAAACTAAGTTATCCTAATCTTGACTCAGCTATACGTCCAGTGCCCCATAGCTCCGAGATATCTATCCGGTAGCCACCTTCCAGTTTGGATGAATACCCTAGTGAGTTGGAGGACGAAGCTACATTACCTCCTCCAGGTGATTCAAGCTCAGATTTATCTTTTGACGAAGATGGAGGGCCTCAACTATTTTCTCAAGGTGAGCTCAATGATTTAGTAAGAGATTTAGGTCTTTCAAAAGATGCTGTTAGGTTCTAGATTAAAAAATAAAAACCTTTTATCACCTGGCACTTCTTTCTACTGGTACAGACACCGCGAAAAAGAATTTACCCAGGTTTTCTCAAAAGAAGGAAATTTAGTTTCCTGCAATAATGTTGAAGAACTCAAACATCGCTTTGATATAAAGTATGACTCATCTGAATGGCACCTATTCATTGACTCATCTAAGACTAGCCTTAAAGCAGTATTACTGAACAATGGAAATAAATTTGCCTCGATTCCGATTGGACATTCCGTGCATATGAAAGAAGATTATAAAGATTTGGCCATTATCCTGGAAAAAATCAAGTATGAAGACCATCAATGAATGACTTGTGGGGACTTCAAACTACTGACAATGCTTTTGGGTCAGCAGGCAGGCTATACCAATTACCCATGCTTCTTATGCTTGTGGGATGTAGAACCAGAGAACACCACTGGAAAAAAGTGATTGGCCATCCCGAGAAACTTTAAAACCTGGAGAGAAAAATGTTATAAACACTACCTTGGTACCACCAGAAAAGGTTTTGTTGCCCCCTCTCCATATCAAAATGGAGTTGATGAAACAATTTGTAAAATCGCTGCAAAAGGATGGAGACTGTTTCAAATATTTATGTACAAAATTCCCGAAGCTGTCAGAAGCAAAATTGAAAGAGGGAGTTTCCACCGGCCCCGACATAAGAAAACTTTTAACGCACCCTTCATTTGTGGAAACTACGAATGAGAAGGAGAAAGAATCTTGGGTATCGTTCAAGGACGTAGTGCGAACGTTTTTGAGAAATACTAAGAATCCTAACTATAAAACCATTGTGCAACGGATGCTAGCAGCATACGAAGCTCAAGGCTGCAAGATGAGCTTGAAGGTCCATTTTTTACACTCTCACATAGACTATTTTTCTGAAAACCTGGGAGCTTACAGTGAAGAGCAGGGGAGCGATTTTACCAGGATGTCCGTAATATCGAGAGAAGGTACCAAGGGCGATGGGATGTCACTATGCTTGCTGACTACTGTTGGCTGCTTAAGCGAAAAACTGAAGATGGAAATCGGAAAAGGACTCGACAAAGTATCAAGGAAAAGAAGAAGAGGTTTCATAAAGAACATGAATAAGTTTATTTATCAAAAGAATGTTTCGTTTGCTTTAAAAAAAATATTTATTGTTTGAAAATTTGAATAAAGGAGTGCTTTAACCAATTTTTTGTGTTTGAATTTGAAAAAATCATATGTGATAGAAAAAAATGGCCATCCCTTTTGAAATCAGCGCACTTTAAAACATATAATTCAGTAACAATATCTCATGCAGCTGACAAAAAAATTTTTTTCGCAGACCTGTGTTTTCCATTTCGTTTCCTTACTAAGGCAGATCGTTTCATATGGCACATGGTTACCACAAAAAATGCCGCTTGGTTTATCGTGTATACCATCACTTTTTACACATTTTTTTCATCTTCATTCTTGGTACGTTTGTTATTAATATATTCCGGAGATCATTATCTTTTATTTGTAACTATCACACGATGAAAAATAACACCTTTAAGATCAGTTTACGTCACTCAACTGCCCGAATATGTAAATTATTTAATAAACAATAAACTAACCATGTTAATTAATTTAAAATATCTCTAAAGGTGTACTGCGTAATTGGTTGATTTGATTTTAAGATACAATTGTCTTAAGGTTGTTTAAGTTAAACCGTGACAATTTTCCATTGAGAAAACTTTCAATTTCTTTCACTCTGTATTTTAGACAAAGATAAATTGAATAAATTGCGTAGTTGTGATTAATTTGTGATTATGTATAAGTTAAGTTGAAATGTGCTCGTTGTCTAGCTTTTTATGAAGAGATAGATAATTATTAAAAGTCATCATAGGCGTGCTTACATTCAGAATCAAAATTTTGTTAACACGTCAAACGGATATCCATTGTATGTGATATATAAATTACTCAACAGTAAAGTGAAAAAAGTATTCTTCTTTTATGTATTATCAATTTCTCATGCTGATTCAAAAGCTGAATGGCCTCGACGTTGACACCGCCGTGAAGATCATTTTATAAATTCTTGATAGTTTCTTTAATTAATTACGTATGCAACCCAGTTTAATGGATTTTAATGATGTCAACATCTGTTAATGTATTAATTTGTTGAAAATCATAGTGATGTTGAAAATGATTATACATTTTTTATTATAAATTGGCGATTTTGGGTTTGATTAAAAAAAATGGCGAATATATCTCTACAAAAGTAGTAGAGATAACTTCCGCGGATTTAAGGGTTACTACCCTAAAAGTCACTTTTTAAAAAGATACTTTATTAACAATAACTAGACTACTTAATAACAAAATTGACTATATCTAACATAATCAATCAATCGAACTTATATACCAAAATAAATCTGACTATACACTAAAAATGTGCAATTCTGCAAAATCATCAGTTGTTGTGTGATGTTGTTGAAACATGAATCAGCGTCTGCGATTTGTAACGGAAGCTCTAAGTTCAATACCATGCATGAATCGTGTGTCAGCGAACTGTAACTTCTCTATCCACTGAAGAAGTTTTGTAAGGGGCGAACAAAACTGATGGTTATGACGGCAGAACTTGTTGGATTTTTGGTTCTTCCGGAGTTTGGCGTAGATGTCCTCGGAGTTTGTACAATCCCAGTATTGTGCAAATGGTTGCGACGATGTAAATTGGGATAATCCAGATGTGTGTAGGGTCTGTTTACTGCTAATGTATAGGTATTGATTGTAGTCGCCCTCTTCCCTGGTAAGAAGGTGGAGTTGGTCCAACGGGATTTTCTTAATCGTCAACGGTTTGTTCTTGGCTAACTGTGACTGTGGAATGGTTTTGCTTTTTGGTAAGGTTAGATCTTCTCGTATTATGGATTTTGGGTTTTCAAATGTATTTGTTCTGAAGCGACATCCATCAAAGCAAGTACACCATTATTAACTCCTGTGTTTGTTGCCGTTCCATCACATCCGATAGCAGTTAAGCTGGACAAATCCAAACTATTGTTACCATTAAAATACTCTATGATGCTATTTTTTATGGCTTCGCCTGTTCCAGAAGCTGGAGTTACATGCCCGAGAAAGAATGAACCTGGCTCTTCTACTAATGAAATATGCTCTTCGACAATAGTTTTCTTGCAAAATTTGTTTCCTTCTTTTTCTTGCAAAATTGTTTTATCTTTTCTACCATCAAAAAATAATCCTTTGTTTTCACTAATTTGGTTAAAACTATTTACAATAGCTTTTTTTCGATTCTTGGACATCGCTCTTCGAATTTTCATTCTATCAATCACTTTACTTTTATCAACATCTGTAATCATTCCAACATCTTTAAGAACTGCACTTGCAATAGCAGCAGCAACCCTATCTGAAACTCCAGTTCTGTCACAGATAGACGCAACTGTTGGTAATTCCACACAAATTTGATCGCATGTGGTTGACGCCTGAACGGAAGTGGAGGGATGGTCTGGGTTGTTAGTTGGTTCTTCATCAGAACCTGGGTCAGTATCAGACTTTTCGCTAATATCTGCAGCATCGCTATGAAACGCCTTACCAGCTGATTGTTGATTATACTGTAACTGTTGCTGCATTGATCTATGCTTTCTTTCTTCTCTTTTATTTAAAACTTTTGAGACAGCCTTATCCACACTACTTATAGTCATCTCTCTCGTAGTTCTCTGGTCGGTTAAAAAGGTTTGCTCGATTTTCGGTACCCTTTTTTCTTTTTGACATTTACAATCTGAAAAGATTGTGCACTTACAAGCCGCTACGTCAAAAAGGCGACTACTTTCATTTAAAAAAGATGTTACGATAGAGTCATATCTTTCTGTATCTTTTCGGCCCTTGGATCTTAATATATTTCTATATTTGTCGTGGTATGTTTTCCCCATTTGTAACATGCGGGTTGTCGAAACTACAGGTATTGAAGACTTTAACCAAATAGTTTCTACTTTATTCATAACAATATCTAATATTTCACTTATAGTTGGCTCCTTTGAAGTTGCCTCTGGTTTTAGTTCATGTCGTACAAATAGGTAATATTTCATCACATCACAATAAGTTGGCAAACTTAACTCACTTACTTCTTTGGGATGTCTGAATATTGGACATTCTAACTTAAGTCTAGTCTTAATTGGTTTTGACAATGCCATCGCACTAGTGATAATCAAAATAAATTTATATAAAAAAATAGACTTTTACGTTACATTTATAAAATTAAAAAACTGACAGCTCGACACACCACGCAAGATAACCGCACTTGCTACTCACTCAATCACTTCAGCAGTCAGCACTGAACTGACAGGGGCTCTCCCGCCACTCTGGTATCCCCACCGTGTACTCCTGTCTAACACTGTCACCATTGTGTTTATTTGTTATATATTTTAACAAAACACAACATTATTTTAACAGGTCGGTTTTCTTTAAGAGTACCTAAGAAATAAACTTTGTTACTGTTGCTTAATCATATTAAGAGGATTATATCTAAAAATATATATTATTTGTAGTGTTATTTAACCTATATCATTTTCTTTTACTTTTAAATTGTTTAAATTAAACAGTATAAAAAGACAATGCATAATTATTAAGTTAAAATATTTTTTAAGCTATAAGAAAAAAATGTTTTGCGGAACCTCAAAATATATTATTAATCCAACCACATTTTAACTGGGTCTCTTAAAAGGCATTATTTAACTTTTTATCACTATTACATTTAAAAATTACGACGGTATATAAAAAAAATCTTCAAAAATATAATAATTTTCATATTTTTAACTGATTTGGGGCACTTCAAAAAATATTCATATTAAAACCAAATTTTAATGTAATAGGCAACTTTTTATCACTATTACATTTAAAAATTCAAAAATATCATTTTTCATTCCACCCGAATATACATGTTTTCGATGTTTCAATCCACAATTCTGCTGTCAAAATAAATCAGCTTACCATAGTCTGAATTAATGAGACGAGTGCCACTTTTTCAATAAGTTTCAGTTTTCAGAATTTCTAAAATTTTGCAGAAAGAGTCAAAAATTTTAGTTTTTTTCTGTAGGTTTTGAGAAATAGTGATCGAACGTTCGAGAAAGGCCCAGAACGTTACTTGTCTTTCATGAAATCGCTCGGATATTCTAGAATTACAGTACAGACACAATGGGAATCTTGAAGCTACTACCACATATTTAAGGATTATTCGCCAGTAATGATTCATGTCTAATAAGTAATTACATGAATATTCCAAATGGGTCATTGAGTAGTATAATACACAAATAGTTCTTGTACTAAAAATTAAAGCAACAATTAACAAACTAAATAGCTTGGAACTTATTGACTACAAACACGCTCATCACAATAATTACATTTGAATGAATATTTTGTAATAACGTTACAAGAAAACTCAATTTAATCCCTCTAGTGCAGCATGAAAACGCCACTGAAGATTATTATAGTATGGCCCTGATTTGTTATCAAGTTTATTCAATTTGAATAATATAGTCTAGCCACATCATTAATGCAAAATTGTTTGTTGTAAATAGGCAAATTAAATGAAGTCTAATCATCTTATTTTGTTCGACGATGGTTTTAAGTTGTAGAAACATAAAGCTCAGTTTCGTGTATTTATCTTTATATTTTTTTCCAAACAAGAACGTTCGATTGTAACCATTTTGTTTTCTTATTACTCAATAATACTCGGGATTATATGAATCATAAACACGTAATAATTTAATTTGTGTTTTTTCTTTTGCAATGCATGTTTAGAGAACACCAGAAAATATTTCTGTTACGAATGTATAATGCAAATTAGGAATTTAACATGGAACGGAACACACTGTTTACGACCACTACACCAACACTCACAATTACACTGTCTGACGCGCGTTTCGACAACCAATTTATCGTCTTCAAAGACCGAAGGTTTACTCTTACCATATTTGTTCAATACCGATCAAGTTGAAAAAGTTTTTAAATTCTGTGGTCTATTTAGGACCAGTGGCGTAACGAGGATTAAGCTGTCCTGCCTAAAACTGCATTTTAGCTTTGTTTTTCTTATAAAATTGTTGCCTATAGTTCTTAGCTTTTATACATTCCAATAACATATAGGTTTTCTGTGATTATGTATTGGTTTTTTTTATTTTTAGTGTTCTGGGGGGGGGTTCTATCCCCGTCATACCCCCCTCCCCCCCGTAGTTACGCCACTGCTTAGAGCCGATTGTACCAAATCTAGTTAACTGAGAGTTCAAGTGAACACTCGGTCAACACTGAACGTCGTTTAGAGAACATGCTATTGTTTCACGACACTTGTTTCGTATTAACAGCGCCAACATTAGACACAGCACTACACAACGTTCAAACACACATAATCTCACACATACTACCATTCTAGAGAGACAACAAACTTACGATTAACGCCTCCAAAACAGAGTACTTGTTACTCAGGAGAAGAGCAAGAAAAAACTCATTGCAATTACAGCTGTGTATAGATGGGCAATACATTACACCCAGTAATACCCTAAAGTACCTAAAAGCCAAAATTGCAATGAGCAAATTGTACCCGTTATTCTGTAAGAATAGTAGTCTCTCAACTGCAAACCAACTCTCAATATACAAAAACATCATCCGACCCATTCTAACTTACGCTGCTCCGGTATATTACACAGCAACAAAACATAACTTTAATACACTGCAAGTTGTACAGAACAAGTGTCTTCGCATGGCAATCAAACACACTACAATCTACCCAAGACTTCCCAAAAACACATGGTTACATGAACAAGCCGACCTGCCCACCATCAAGGACTTCATCACCAAAATATCTACAAACTTTTATAACCACTGTCTCCCTAAAAATCTTTGTGATACGCTCAGAGTCGCTAGTCGCGCAGAAGACACCCTTGATAGCAGGTGTAGGCTTTTGTATGGTACACTATTCATATAACAAGTTGTTCGCCTCCTAACCACCAAAACCATCGAAATAGGGATTAAAAACCCCTATTTAAATCATTAACTGTCAACAGACAAAACCAACACCCCATCTTAAACAACATCTGCCATCTTGCTGCCCCTCATAAATTAATACTCATTTCGATTTTGAAACCCTGTTTTTCAGCCGGTTTTCAGGAACACAACAGTCGAAAAATCTAGGTAGTCATAATTGTGTATGCGGGACAAAGCTATTTAAATCAACCACAACAAATGGATAATGCGCGAAGCAGGGAACCATGTACCGCTACAGAGGAACGCCAAAGTATAAATGACAAAATATTGTAAATAAAGATCTTTTTAATCGCTAAAATCTGCGTTTCTGTTAAAATAACTAGCGACGGTAAACTTTACACATCTTATATCCGTCTTCGAGGCATTTTGCAAAGCGGAGTTGATTTTGGATTTATGAATTGATAATCCACGGTCAGTTTTGTGTACGCTTTCTCTCGCCAGAGACAATATTATTTTCAAATATTCAGAAAATTGGAGACGTTTTTCCAATTTTGATGCATTTGTTTTGGATATTAAATGTATTTAATCTCGCACGGAAGCTATAAAGGGTCTCTTTTCACCGAACTACCATTATCTTAATATCTAAATAAATAAATATATTTATCTATCTGTATATCAATTTAGTTCGACCCGTTTTAATTTAAAAAGTGCATTCAATTGAAAGGTAAGTTTTTATATAGTTAAATCTGTTATAAAAAATCATTTCCTTCAGTATCTAGCCTGTCTATCTTTCGTATTGTTATTTTTAGTAGTACTGGAAATTTCCAATACGAAGCAAGTTTTTTTTGTGTTTTTTTATTTTTGGTTTATCACAAGAAATGATTTCTTTCCACTCAAAGAATTTCTATCAATCTAACTTTATATCTAGATGTTTAAAATAATCGTTTCATTATACATTCGTTTTTTTATATAACATTTGATTTTTCTCTTTTAATTCTTCTATACCTTATCTGCATGAAAGTTCTTGAATGAAATTCTATCTAATTTATTGTTCATTTATCTTTTATTTAGTGAAGTACAGGATGATTCTAAATGTACGAACCATTTTATTAAATACTTTCCTTCACTTATATTTCTGAATCACATTTTTTAAAATCCCGCATTTTACTAAATTATAATTTAACCAGTTTCTCACACAATTGTAATTTTTAGCACTTTGGGAATGGGCAAAATTGCCGATTCAATTTATGTATGAAGTATATGGTAAATTATTAACTTTGATTGCCAGACGAGCTATACTGTTGCTGTATTGGTATTAGTTGATTTTCTGTTCCCGAGCAAGTTGTGAACATCCAAAAAAAGTTACGGGAAGTAACAGTTATCAACTATAGAATAGTTTAAATTCCTTTTCCTGTTTTTTTTATTTATCGCCGTTTAATATTCAATTCGGTTATATTTGTAGCTTAAAATTTAGTAAATTTTATTTCAACTAAGGTAGGTGAGCCAATTATTGCCACCTTAAGGTTTGATAATTTGTAATATATCCAGATTGAATTCTAAGGCTCTGTAAATAGGATGAATAAATCTCAATATATTTATCTTCAAATATATTAAACATAATAATAAAAAAAATTATTCTAAAAAAAGTTACTATTTTTTTAAAAAAAGTGCACAACTGGCAATATTTGGAACACGGGGTCAAAATATTGCCATACACCTGGCAATAACAGGAATAGCTAGTTTACAAAAAAAAATCAATACTAACTAATTAGAGTAATATGAAACCTCAAAACCCATCGCATTGAGGCCCCCGGAGGGTTTTAAGTTTGATATTACTCTAAGCACAATTTGGACACTTAAATAACTCTTCATCTTGTTTGGACAGTCCCACACATTCTTCATGGACATAAACTTTGCAGACAACACACAACCTCATATCTGCTGTACGATTTTCCTAGCATAAAAAACAATACCATGATTCGGAAGAAGATTTTGCGTTAGGAGGAGGACATTTTTTGGAAGTTCCACGTGCCTTTGATGAAACAAGTGTAATTCCTTTTGTCTCGTTAAGTTTCATTTTTTGGAAGGAGGTGCTGAAGAGGAGAGAAATAGCTTTCTTGTTACTTCTTGTGCTTTACTATTGATGGCTGGTTTGCGTTTGGAAGCGATTGTTTTTACTTCAGGAGTAATGAGCAATTCCACCTTTTTAAAGGAATTATCTTGACGTTGGTTTTCAAGATCTTCCGGAATATCGGAAAGACTGGAAATAGTTTGACTTTGGTTGTTGGGAAGTTCTGAAGTATTAGGAATACTCTTGATAGCTTCACTTTGGTTTTTCGGAGTTTCCAGAAAATGGGGAATACTAGGAGTAGATGCAGTAACGGGTGGCTTTTCAATTAACGACTCTTTCAAGGAATCTTCATAACTGCTTGCAGAAGATAACTCATCTTCACATGAATCACCATGAACACTATATTCTGAATCCAAAGAGTCATCAGAGGAGAAATGTTTTTGATTTTTTAGTTTAAGAAATTTCTTCTTTCGTTATTTCTTAGTAGACTTAGAGTCTGTGACTCCTGATGTTGATGGTTGTATGTTAGGAGATTGGGACTTTCCAAGTTCTGATGTCGGTAACTTATTGTTAAGTTCATCTTTATTATTCGGAGATTTTTGAGTTGTTGATGTAGATGGTGCATTAACACTATTCCCATTTTCTTTGTTTTCTTCTATGTAAGTGATCAGCCTAGGTGCAAATGCAGATTCGGGTATTACATCTGGATTAAAAGGGAATATACCGGTAGCTCTAAATCCAGATGTAATATTGGCTGGTGTCATGGATTTTAACCAGACTGTTCTAAAAATATCGCCAAATCTCATTTTTGTTATGGCTTTTCCAGGGTTCGTTAACAAAAAATTTAATATTTCTTGATCCCAAAAGGTCTCAAAACTTTTAAAAACGGATTTGTCCATCGGTTGCAACTCGTGCGTGGTATTGCTGGGTAGGCAAAACAATGTTACACCGTACTTCTCTGCTGCGTCGACAATAGAAACATCTAACTGCGATTTGGCTCCATCGAATATTAATAGAGTGTTGGTCCCTGGATTTTTGTATTTTGCAAAATGCTCGAGCCACATAATAAAAGACTCATTAGTCATACTCCATTTTGGAGTCATTGTTACTTTTGAACCAGGAGGCAAATTATCTGACCATTCTGGTTTGAGTCTTTTGCCCTTAAATAAAATAAAAGGTGGAATAGCTTGGCCCAAGGCATTTCCACATCCTACGATTGTAACATTTTCACCATGTTCTGGAGCTGTTAAATGAACACGTTTAACTCTTTTTTTTGCTAAAAGAGTTTGTTGTTTGTGAATGGTCAGTCTGCAACCCTTCTCATCCATATTATATAGGTTTTCTGGTTCATCAAATAACTTCAGTTTAATCATAACATTTTTCAGTTTTGTGAAATAATCATTTACAACAACGGGATTCATCTTTTGAGCCCTTGCTGGATTCATTTGTTGCGCTTTACGTCTGACTACATCAGGATGTCTTTTAAAAAATAATCTAAGCCATTTTCTACCTGCTGTTTGGGATTCTTCAGAAAATCTTGTCGATATGTTAAGGGCTTTTGCATAAGAAAATACACTTCTTCTAACGACTTTACTTGTAACTGGTACACCAATTTCTGCTAATTTATGAATCCTTGCCACCAAATGAAGTTCTTGTTCTAAACTTAAAGTTGATTTTCTCCCAAGACGTTTAATTGGATTATTTTGTCGGTAATGCAATCCAAGAGTTGTCCTAGGAATCTCATATTGTTTTGAGGTCTCACTAATGCTAGTCCCATTTGTAATAGATTGTAATGCCCTTCTAAGATTTTCTTGAGACCACTTATGTCGGTTTTTTTTCGGCATTCTGCAACAATACCATTCTAGTTAATACATCTATCAACAAATTATTCAGAAGAAGTGGTTCCTAGTATTGCCATGGCAATATTGAGAACAATTTATGTGGCAATATTAGAACACTTGGTACCCGAATGAAAAAAATTAATTTTCTTGTCTCGTTCGTTAAATGAAATAAAACAAAATATGCTACAAGCAATTACTTAGTTCAACGTACTTATTGATAATTAGAACATCCACTGATCTTGAAAAGCAAACGCGTATAAGAATTTTAAACTTAAATATTTTTTATACCGCTCTCGTTAAAAACACACTCTTTGAAAGTCTGATCGGTACTGGCGACTGAAATGCATCAATGCGGTAATTATGGTTTGTGTTCCTACTCTAAGACAGACTAGGAGCGTCATCTTATTAAGAATAGCTGAATTGACGATTCCATGGGCGATGGCAATATTAAGACCATGGCAATAATTGGCTCACCTACCTTATTATTAATTTTTTTTCATTTGAACTTTGACTATTTTTATATCAACTTTGATCATTATTTTGTCAAATTTATTTCAACTAATTTATTTCAACTACTATTAACTTTTCATTTCAACTCTGATTATTTTCATTATAACCTTTTATTAACTTTGATCACTTTTGTAAAATTTATTTCAACCATTGTTAACTTTTTCATTTCAACTTTAATTATTGATTTACTTCAACTCTAGTTTAGTTTAAAATGAAACTTGTTTGTTAAACGTATTCTTTTTACTTTTATTAAATAACATTTGAAAATTTAACAACGTGGTTCATATTTATATTCCCTCCAACCCTCTTCACCAGGCTTATTGATGTGGATGTGTAGCAACCACAAAGCTGATAATATTCTAGGTGGCGCCCACTTATCGTATCTTATTTTTACTTGATCTAACAATTTTTTTCTCTACAAAATATCTCATCTATTTTATAAGCAAAGATTTGTCATTTATAAGAAAGTAAAGTAGTATTATCCGTGAACCGGTAAGACCTACTCCTAGATCATTATTTAGCTGATAAAAGAATTCCGCCTGAGATAGTCTGTAACTGAGTAGCCGCTACAAAAAAATTAGTAACCAAACAACAGGTAACAAAGTGTAAGTTTTGTGGTAGCATCACACCAAATTCAGTTGATCTCCAAATAGGTGTTGGTTGGCAAACATGACCACTGAAAGTCACTAAGTTCTTTTCAATTTAATGTGTTACTATCTTAAATCTCAATAAATTGTCAACACATGTTTCGTACTATCATCTGGTCTGGTAGGAAAGATATAGTTCGTTCAAAGATATTTCGTCTTTACACAAATACACATCGGGTACTTACCTGTAATAACCACACCCGTGACGCGAGACCTAAAACAAAAAATTAGTGTTGAGTTATAATCACAACGGAGACCCCAATAAGGAAAAAAAACTGTTGAATATTAGATGTTTTTGTCATGTTTTATAATTAACCTAAAAGTAGTTTTTTTGTTTGGTTGATAGGGGTCAGCTTTAATGAAATTACTATTTTCCAGTTTTTTGTAACTTGGGAAAGGTTATTAAAAATAAAGAAAACAACCGTCCGAATAGTTCTTTTAATTAGTTGGAAGTCCGAAAGAATAATAAAAGTACGAAAGGTTACGGGCCCACACCACGTTTGACGCAGGAGAAGTTAAACGCACTTTTAGAGTGTGCTCCTTAAATCGCGCAATCACTAGCGTTTGTCGTCGGCGGTGTTTTTTTTAAAGATAAGGATATTATTCGAGTTAAAATGGGTGACAAAATTGATATTTCCACAGTTAAAAAGTTCGATGGGTCTAATTTTCATCAATGGAAATTTCAAATGAAATGTGCTTTTAGAGCTAAAGGCATATATGGCGTAGTAGACAGCACATTGGTGAAGCCTGCAGCGACACAGACACAGGAACTAGAAACTTGGATTAAGAATGATGCACAGGCAATGTTTACATTGACAACAGCCATGAATTTGAATCAGATTACGTTGTGATTCAGCTAACGAATCAATCTACGAACAAAATGTTAGTTATTGCAACATCTAGTTAAATTTACTACAATTAACTTTATATCATTGGAATTTATAATACATTATGTGAACAGTACCTTATTTTCAATTTTGACATTTAATAACTGAATGACATTTTCATTGTGTTATAAAACTAAGAAAAAAGCGCATGTGTTTCATTTCTCATTGCAATTCACATTTTAGTAATTCCAAATCATCTGCTTTATTTAACAGTTTATGGGCCCATAAAATTTTCCGATTTTTGTATAAGGTATAATTATATCGCCATTATTAATATTATCAATATTCAATTTAATTATTTGCTCAGTTCGCGGAGGCACTACTATACAATTCGTGTTCTCGCTTCTGATTTGAAAGTAATTTATTTTTATTTCACTATAAGGCGTAATTAAAACATTATTCACTAAATCAATAGTTGCATTCAATTTTTTCAGATTATCTAAACCTAATAAGCAATCAAAATGATTGTGAAATTTAAATATACAATATTCTAAGTTCATTTTATTTTTCATTTAAAATATCCATGAAGATAGAATTACTGTACAATAATTTTGTTGACTTGAGCCTAAAGCAGAAGTTACTTCGAAAGATTTTTTCATAGTTGCTTTTGAAAAATATTTCTTTGCAATTTCAGGTGTTACAAAAGATTTTGTACTACCTGTGTCAATCATTACTTTTAAATTTTGTTCGGGAAATATTATGTACGGTAATTCACTTTCATAATTCGTAAAATTAAACATTTCCACGTGTCTGTCTCTTCCGAGGCAATTTCGTCTAAAAAACAATCTTCAACATCCTTCCTTCCGTTTGCTCCTATAAATGTAATTATTTCATCCTGTCCATCTATTTTGTTGCTTAATTTCATTTCTATTTTCATTATCATTTCTTCTATCAAAGTTTCTAAAATCTCTTCTATTCTGAAAATACTTATTGTCATCAATTTTACCCCCATTTCCATATATTCGTTTTTCATTTCTATAACTTCTATTTTCATTTCCATAACTCATATCATCATGTCTATCAACTTTTTTTCATCAAACCCTGTTTGTATAATTTTCTATCTACATATGTTTTTAAATATTACTTGTTAATCATAAACCTTGTATTTACTTATCGTTTCTATATCCATCGCTTACCATGTACTATACCCTTTCGTTCCTAGATTTCGTTCTTATAATCCTTTCATATATTTCAATTTTATTTTCTTTTCCTAAACTTCGTCTTATTCTCTTACCTTATTGTTTGATTCTCTATGAGTTTCTGTAGCTTCTTTCTGTTCTCCACCATATCTTTTTTAATTTTGAAGTCCCATATCTCATCAATTTCTTCCCATAAATGCATTGGAATTTGCATCTCAAATTCTTCCATATCATTGAAATTGATTTTTATTATTTTCATATCCACCATAATCTCAATTCGATTCATTTAATTTCCAATTCTCTTAATAAATATTCTTGGATCAATTATTTTCATATTTCTATCAAGTTTCACGCTGATTTCGACATTTTCTGTGTCAATTATTCGTTCTTCAATTTGTCTTGTGGTTTCTTCTATCTCTTCCATAGTTTCTTGTAATCTTCTGTTCATTTCCTCTAATTCCGAATTAAGTTGTATCCCCCTATTATAATTATTATTTCTTTTATTATATGTCACGATTTCTTTTACTATATTAACATCTAAGTCTTTTATTTTCCAATAAATATTTTTCTCATAAATTTGCATAACTTCTTCACTTCCTAGGTTCTGTAAATCAATGTCTAACATATCATCTTTTGTTTGTTTTTGTACTTTTATAGACTGTATTTCTTCAATTTCCTTCTCAACTTCTTTAATATCCATTAAACTTTGTATTTTTATAGACTGTATTTCTTCAATTATATTCTTATTTTGTTTGTTTAGTTTCACTTGAAATACTCCAGATAAATTTTCTTCTAGGCATCTTCCTATTTCTTGAACTTCTTCTACCACCTGCTTGTTTATATCTTCCCTGATTTTAATGCCATTTTCTTGAATTTCCATCCGTAAACTTTCATTCTGGCCCTTCATATCTTCTTTCACCTTTTCAATCTGCTTCCTAAATTGCTCGTTCTCTTCCCTAACTTTCTTAATCTCATTCAAACTTCTTCACCTCATCAATTTTCTTTTCCAAGTGATTCATGTTCCCCTTTATATCATTCATATTCTCATTCATTTCTCCCCTCATATTTATCATATTTCTATTCATACTATTTATATCTCCCCTCATACTATTCATTCATTTGAATTCTTTTATTATCATTCCAATTCTGATAGCAGAGACACCTGTATTTCAAAATTTCAAATATATTCTCCAAAATGTAATATAATTCTGTCTATCATTAAATATATTCTACCCAAACGTCATCCGAAAATTAAAATGTCACATTTGATTTGTATACCGAATCTTTCAAAATTATTGATTATACCTATAATACAGTGTGTATCGAAAGTATTGCATACAAATATAAATAGTTTTCCTTCTTTCAATGTTTCTTTTACATTTTAAATAGAGGAACTGTATTATATATGTATATATATATATATATATATATATATATATATATATATATATATTGAACCAGTCCTCTAATATATATAAATAATTCACGTATGAGATTGAATATTAAAAAGATTTTTCTTATTAATACGTAGGGTGTAGCATTAGACACTACCGAATTAAAAAAAACTAAATTTAACATAAACGAATGAATGAAGTAAGCAAAAGTATTATCAAATATTGAGAAAACCAATTATAAAGAAAGGATTAAAGGATAAGGAATAAAATTTTAACGATAACATTATAATTAAGTATAAAAAGTTTACCTTCACAATCAAATCCTAAGGTCAAGTCAATGTCAACAATTTTCAAAATCATCTGAACACTGCCATGTCAATATCTGGATGAAGTAGAATGTTGTTTTGTTTGAAACCTAAAATAACAAGAATTAATAATCAACTTACTAATTGATTAACGATATTCACAGACGATGGTAGTAAAAGTTTACAATTTGAAAAAGAATTTCTAAAAAAAGAAAAACTTTATGAAAGATGACATCGGAACAGAGCCATGTTATATGTCTCGGAAATCTGTTAGCTAAATAAAATTTAATGAACAGGTAGTAATAATATCTAGTGATTTTATTGCCAACCTAAAATCATTGCTTTGGAATTAAATATAAAACATAAAAGGCAAATTTGAAAATAAATAAGAGTTTATATAAAATAAAATTAGTGAAAATTCACAAATTGAAAACTAAACAGTTCCATATATATAAATAATCATTTTAGGTTGTATATTTAATTGTAAATAAAAATACCATAAAAAGGGAATTACAACAAATTTTGGGATTGTAATACATGTAAAGGACATTTTATATATTCCCTAAGACATTATAAACCCATTTATATATGTGTTATTATCCTCCAGGACAATTTTAATTAAAGAATTTTGTATTTTCATGAAAAACACTCAAATTGACAATTGTCGAATAAAATAATAATATAAGGAGGCTGTGTTTTGATATGGAAAAAAGTTTGTTGATTTAAAAAAAATTGAGAGTCGGGCGTTGGTAGAAGAATAGTGAGCATCTATGTAGCTCTCCTCTACAAAATTTTTGAGAAAACTATGTAAAAGTAAATAATTTTAAGTTAAAAACCATTATAAAATCATAATATTAATTTTGTTTAAACCGTGTGATAAAGTGCAGTGTGCAGAAAGAGTATTTCTTTGATAAGAAATTCTCAAGAAAAAGAGACGCTTTGCAGCAGTTCCACAGTGCCGAGAATTGGAAATAAGGTCAGTGGTTTTTAAGTTTTTTTTAATTTGGAATTCCAAAGAGAAAGAAATAGGGAACAATAAAAATATTATTTGAACGTTTAAATTAAAATTTCTAAAAAAAGGCCAAAAACAATAAAATGATGAATATCTTTTCATATCCATGGATATCCATGTAATTTTAATTATCATGCAACTTTAATAATAGTTATAATTTATACTTACTTGTAAAAATTTTTTATTTCACATCATCATTGTTTACATTGCATGTAAATTACCATTCCACTTTTATTTTCTTCTTATGCATGCTTAACTATTTCTATAACTATTCATCATTCACTTTACTCGCATTTTGATATATGTATGTAACTGTATAGTGTAATTTCCAATAATATATCAATGATTGCAATGAATGTAAGAACGTTAAATTTATAAAAACATTCATATAAACATCGTCGACTGTGAACCATACGTTTTGTGTCGTTGTGAAACGATATACGAGGATGTGTTTCTCCTATGCGCTGACGCAGTCAATCCAAGCATTCAGTGCGCATGACCAGTCAAGAATGCAGGAGCGGTGTAAAGAGAATTTATGTAAAAAGAATTTGAATATAATCTCAACAATTTATTTATTAAAGTGTTGGTATTTTTTTATCATTCTATTTAATATTCATAATACATTTAGAAAACGGTGCTTAATTCATTCATTCTATAATAATATTTGGAGTCGATAAAAACAAAGGTAATATATATATATATATATATATATATATATATATATATATATATATATATATATATGTAATATATATATATATTATTATAGTTTATTTTATGGGAATTTAATTTGCCCTACGTTGGGCCGACATACTATTATGAATAGAATTGGGTGAGAAAATAGTTTAATTTGCCCGGTATGTTGAGGATTTAATATGTATGATAAACAGTTTATTTAACCAACATGAAAACTTCTCATCTCAGGGTAGAGTTCAAGTATTTTAAATAAAATGATTTTATAATTTTATATATGTTAGCGCCAAAGTTAATAAATGCTTTATATTTTTAAAAATAAATTTGTTAATCAGAATATGTTACTTTTTTAATGATTTCAAATTAAATACGGTCCTGTCCTACTTAAAAAATATCTGCATAGTTCAATCGATTTCATTCAGAGCTTCTGCCTGTGGTAAGTAGATGGTGCACAAGTCACCAGATGAAATGAATAACTCAAGTAATTTAAAAAAAACGTTCTTCAAAAGGAAAAACAATATTTAATTTAATGAAAATACACTCCACTTTTACAAGTGTTTTTTTTAAGAAATTCAACTACCTAAAAGGATGACTCTTTCATACAAATCACACGCACTCTGGTGAGATATTATTATAATAGTAAAATACAGTTATATAACTTCATAAACATATGACTTTCAGAAAACGGCGAAATACACTCTTAACAGCGTCTATGCATCACAAAATTTTAGTTTTTTTCACAAATTAGTAAGTACGCTTGACCTCTTAATACATTAATAAATTAACTTGTACTACCTTATTTACTTCACGATTTCTGTTTGTTCACCTTCAATAATCTGTTTCTTTTATTTGTTCCAGATTCTCCTCCTGGAAAACCTCCCTGTTGGCATTCTGCTTCTACCAGAACAGGAATCGATGCTGTATTTCTTTCAAAGTCCAAACAGCTCACACAAATTCCACTATTCAATGTTTTTCGAAAACTATTGTGGCTATTTTACTTCCACCAGACACAAGACACCATATTATAAAATAAAATTCATGATTAGTGTTTTACAACATTCAACAATTCCTTTTTTAATTATTAATATAAACTAAACTAATTACACTGATATATCTCTTGTAAGTATAATGTATTTGTTTTAAATTCTATAGTCAAATTTTGTCTTCCAAATGATTTCAATTGATTTACTTTACCAAAAAAATTTTGCTGCTCCAAAAATCTCTTCCCAAAAAGAAAAAACCTACTAGTCAATAGCCCCCATAATCAACAACTTTCTCACATTCTGATTTTTTTTTCGTTAGCAACACAGTTGTCGCCGATGTGATCTTTTTTAAATGTTTATTAACCAATCAAATTTGACTATTTATTTTATAACTCAAATTCTTCATTTCAACCAGTGAAATGTTCATCCATTATATCATGATATTATATTCTAAGGTTTTTAATTGCTTAGACTTCCTATATTATTTTCATTCAATAATATTTCTTAGTATTGTTAAAATGACATTTCCTAACCTCTAAGTATGTATGTCAAATGAATATTCATAATGTTTTAATAGATGACAGCTGTTACCTTTAAATATGTATGCAAAATGAAAATTCGTTTTCTTTATAAGTCATGTTCTCTGAAATTCACATTATTTTATATTTTCCTGCTCTGTTATGTCTAAACATCTACACTATCTCATTTTAATGTCTTAATCAACAAATATTACGAGATTAGCTTGACTTTACAGAATAAAGCATTATTAGTTTCTTATTATGAACAAATTTTGATACTTGATCTCTTTGATAAAAGTTTCGTTAGGTAATTTATTTCATATAAATTGTTTATCACACCTATTCGCAATTATCCCTACATTATACAGTCTGTCCTTTCTGTATGTCTTCTCTATCGAATAGTGGATCGTACAGATTGTCTCCATTCAAATGTTTAAAAAAAATTTTTGACTTAAAAAAAATTCTTCTAGATTACAATACATAATCTTAATTCTTCATTATTTGATATACAGGGTGTAGCATTATTTTTTCACAATAACATCCCCTAAATTTTGCGTTTATCAAATTTTTTATTCTAAGAAAAATTTTATGAACGCAAATTTTACTTCAAGTACTATATTCTAGGATTGTCTTTCAATTTTACTAATAATACATTTCTTTTTATTTCAGGTTGCTGTTACAAAGATGATTTTGGAATCCTGTGTTGCAGTATCCTCTTCAGTTAGTTTTAATTTATTTATAATACTATAATTAAATATATACAAATTTTTAATTTATTTTTAGGTACATGTTTCATTTACAAGTTTCATCCAAAGGAATTAGTTTAAAAAATCATGTTATAAATCCATTTTGGAAAATTCTTTAATGTTCGTTATACGACTTATTACTTCTACATTTCTCAGAGTCTCTTATATCGGTACAATTTATTAATTTATATTTCTTGTGTTACATCTTTCTATAATACTATCCTTTAGCATATTTTGTATCTCTGAATCAACTTCTTTCCTATATTTATAAGGTATGGGATATGTTCTTATTCTGAAATTTTCTATTCCCTTAACTTCTATCTTATGTACATAGTTATTTGCCATTCTCATCTCTTTTTAACTAATCCTTTATACTTAATGATTAAATTCTTCACTTTCTCAGCATATTCCTTATTTCCACATACTAATTCCAATTCTTCCATTATTTCATCCCTCTCCATATACCATAACTTCCTATTATCCTCTTCAATTTCCAATTCTTCCATATTTCCACTCCTCTTTATATTCCATAACTTCCTATTATCCTCTCCAATTGCCAATACTTCCATATTTCCAATCCTTTCTATATTCCCATAACTTCTTATTATCCTCTTCAACTTCCAATTCTTCTATATTTTCTTCTTCAAATTCAATTCTATTGCCATTTAATTCAATCTCCATCTTTTCAAAATCAATTCTTGCTTTATATTTCGTTAATTCATCTATTCCTATAACTATGTCTGATTCCAAATTATTCACTAACAGTAATTGCATTTCAACTTCTTTCCCATCCTTCAATTCAATCTTTTGTATTATAGACTTATTTACTTCACATAGCTTCTTTCCATTTGCTCCTATCAATGTAGTTTTTGGTATTTTAATTAATTTGTTTTCATAATTTTCAATGTTTTCTTCTATTAGTTTTGTTTTAATTATGGACGCTTCCGAACCTGTATCTATTAATAATTTTATTTCTTTTCCATTTAATTTCCCTTTAATATTTATCAATCCCATTATTTCTTTTAATTCTAATTCTTCCCCAAATTTTATATATTCCCTTGGATGTTCGTATGTACAGATAATATTTTTCTTTACATTTGGTATGTGCTCGATCCAAAATTTTGATCGGGCTCTGTTTCAGTGACTATTTCTGGTTCTATGGATATCACTCTTTCTTTCTGTCTTTGTATATTGTTCACTCTCCTTTGTTCTTCATTTCTATTGCCTCTTCCTTCAAAATTTCCATTTGTCCTTTCTGTATTATAGTCTCTTCTTTGCTCTTGTTTTTCATCTCTTTGTCTGTTTTCATAAGATCCATTCCTATTGTTTCCTTCAAATGTTCTATTTCTATAATTATTGTTATGATATTGATCATTTTTGTTGTAGTTGTTTTGAGCGTTATTGTTCCTGTTATAATTATTGTTTCTATTATAATATCCATTATTATTATTTCTGTTAAAGTAATTGTTCCTGTTTTGTTCATAATTATTCGATCTATTATTTTGATTGTTATTATTCTCATAATAATTTTTATTATCGTAACCATTATAGTTTTTGTTTTCATTTTGATTCCTGTTCCTGTTCTGGTTATTGCTTATCTTGTTTCTTTCAATACTTTGTAGATAATTAGTTAACTCCTCTATGTTTTTGATATTTTGAATAGCAATTGTTTCAGTGATTTCAAATTTAAAATGTCTCGAGATAAACATAATAATTTCCTCCTCTGGTATAGGTGGATCTAAAAACTTCGCATTCATGAAAACCTTCATAGCGTAATCATTCATACTATTTCCTCTACCTATCTCAAATTTTCCAGAGTAAAGTTTTTCTCTCACTCTTGTTTGCGCATTGTTTCCCCAGAAATATCTCATGAATTGAGCTTCGAATTCCTCAAAATCTTTTAAATCCTCTTCCTTACTTGTATACCACACTAAAGCATGGTTATCCAGATTTTCCCTAATCATTTCCTTCATGTCTTCATTATTTCGGATATTTTTCATCTTGTTCCTTAAAATTTTTATAAATACTTTTGGGTGTATTTTTCTATTATCCCCTTCAAATTTGTGTTCCCCTCTATTTCCTATATAATTATTTATTATTTTCGTCTCCATCATTCCATTTCTCACTTCTTGAAAATTTCTACCCTCTGTGTGGTCATACTCTTCCTGTAAGTAAACTAGTCTCTTTTCCATGTTTTCCAATTTTCTTGTCATTTCCACTGTTTCCTTTGATTGTTCCCCATTGTGGATTCTACTTCCAGTTTGCTCAATTCTTCTTTTCAGAGCTTCCATCTCCTTCTGTATTTCCTTAATCTTCTTTTCTGTTTTCCCTTCCTCTTGTTTTTGTTTCTCTATACACGCTTCTTCTACATTTTGTTGAAATTCGGTAAGGGTTCTGTCCCATTTTCCTTATAGGTTTCCCATTCTTTCCTGAGTGTCCTGAACTCCCATTTTGATTTCATTTATTTCTCTTTGAATTTCTCCTTTGAAATCCTTTTCTTTCTCCTCTATTTCCTTAATTCTGTTGATTTGTAAATTTTCTATTTCCATTATACGTCCAATCACTTCTCCTCTTATTTCCTGTTTAGTGTCTTCAATTTTATTCTCCATGTATATGTTTGATTCTTCTAGTTTCTTCTCAACGCGTCCCAATTTTTCATCCATCAATTTTATTATCAGTTCCTTAGTTTGTTTAATTTCTTCTTTGTTCTGGTCCATCTTAATATTCATTTCTTTTTTTAATTCTTCCTTATTTTGGTCCATTTTAATATTCATTTCTTCCTTATTCTGGTCCATCTTAATATTTATTTCTTCTTTTAATTCTTCCTTATTTTGGTCCATTTTAATATTCATTTCTTCCTTATTCTGGTCCATCTTAATATTCATTTCTTGTTTTATTTCTTCCTTATTTATATTCATATCCTGTTTCATGTCTTCCCTATTTTGGTCCAATTTTGTATTCAAATCCTGTTTTATATCTCTCCTCATATCTTCATTGTTTTGATCCATTCTTTTCATCATCATTTGAAGCATACTCATCACGTCCATATCCTCTTTCTCTTTTGATTTTTGTTTGACCCCTTGTCCTGTTTCTTCTGACAATGGTGCATCTTCTTCTTCCTGACCTTGTTCTGCGATGTCTTCTTCCGAATGTTCTCTCCCCTGTTCCAAATATTGTACCTGAAAATCTCCTCTACCATTACTCCTTTCTTCTCTTTCTTCATCAGACCTACTTTCGACTGCTACCTGCTTTCCGTCCCTTAATGTCATTTTCCATTCCATTTTATGTATTTAAAATCTTTTAATACAGTAAAAAAAACTTATTTCAATGCTTTTTATTATTATTTACTAAATTTCTATATTAGCCCCACGTTGCGGTGACATTTTATTATAGTTTATTTTATGGGAATTTAATTTGCCCTACGTTGGGCCGACATACTATTATGAATAGAATTGGGTGAGAAAATAGTTTAATTTGCCCGGTATGTTGAGGATTTAATATGTATGATAAACAGTTTATTTAACCAACATGAAAACTTCTCATCTCAGGGTAGAGTTCAAGTATTTTAAATAAAATGATTTTATAATTTTATATATGTTAGCGCCAAAGTTAATAAATGCTTTATATTTTTAAAAATAAATTTGTTAATCAGAATATGTTACTTTTTTAATGATTTCAAATTAAATACGGTCCTGTCCTACTTAAAAAATATCTGCATAGTTCAATCGATTTCATTCAGAGCTTCTGCCTGTGGTAAGTAGATGGTGCACAAGTCACCAGATGAAATGAATGACTCAAGTAATTTAAAAAAAACGTTCTTCAAAAGGAAAAACAATATTTAATTTAATGAAAATACACTACACTTTTACAAGTGTTTTTTTTTAAGAAATTCAACTACCTAAAAGGATGACTCTTTCATACAAATCACACGCACTCTGGTGAGATATTATTATAATAGTAAAATACAGTTATATAACTTCATAAACATATGACTTTCAGAAAACGGCGAAATACACTCTCAACAGCGTCTATGCATCACAAAATTTTAGTTTTTTTCACAAATTAGTAAGTACGCTTGACCTCTTAATACATTAATAAATTAACTTGTACTACCTTATTTACTTCACGATTTCTGTTTGTTCACCTTCAATAATCTGTTTCTTTTATTTGTTCCAGATTCTCCTCCTGGAAAACCTCCCTGTTGGCATTCTGCTTCTACCAGAACAGGAATCGATGCTGTATTTCTTTCAAAGTCCAAACAGCTCACACAAATTCCACTATTCAATGTTTTTCGAAAACTATTGTGGCTATTTTACCTCCACCAGACACAAGACACCATATTATAAAATAAAATTCATGATTAGTGTTTTACAACATTCAACAATTCCTTTTTTAATTATTAATATAAACTAAACTACTTACACTGATATATCTCTTGTAAGTATAATGTATTTGTTTTAAATTCTATAGTCAAATTTTGTCTTCCAAATGATTTCAATTGATTTACTTTACCAAAAAAATTTTGCTGCTCCAAAAATCTCTTCCCAAAAAGAAAAAACCTACTAGTCAATAGCCCCCATAATCAACAACTTTCTCACATTCTGATTTTTTTTTCGTTAGCAACACAGTTGTCGCCGATGTGATCTTTTTTAAATGTTTATTAACCAATCAAATTTGACTATTTATTTTATAACTCAAATTCTTCATTTCAACCAGTGAAATGTTCATCCATTATATCATGATATTATATTCTAAGGTTTTTAATTGCTTAGACTTCCTATATTATTTTCATTCAATAATATTTCTTAGTATTGTTAAAATGACATTTCCTAACCTCTAAGTATGTATGTCAAATGAATATTCATAATGTTTTAATAGATGACAGCTGTTACCTTTAAATATGTATGCAAAATGAAAATTCGTTTTCTTTATAAGTCATGTTCTCTGAAATTCACATTATTTTATATTTTCCTGCTCTGTTATGTCTAAACATCTACACTATCTCATTTTAATGTCTTAATCAACAAATATTACGAGATTAGCTTGACTTTACAGAATAAAGCATTATTAGTTTCTTATTATGAACAAATTTTGATACTTGATCTCTTTGATAAAAGTTTCGTTAGGTAATTTATTTCATATGAATTGTTTATCACACCTATTCGCAATTATCCCTACATTATACAGTCTGTCCTTTCTGTATGTCTTCTCTATCGAATAGTGGATCGTACAGATTGTCTCCATTCAAATGTTTAAAAAAAATTTTTGACTTAAAAAAAATTCTTTTAGATTACAATACATAATCTTAATTCTTCATTATTTGATATACAGGGTGTAGCATTATTTTTTCACAATAATATATATATATATATATATATATATATATATATATATTACAGAGTGAAACACCCTGTATATTGAATAATAAAAATTAAAGATTGTGCATTGTAATTTAGGGAGGGACGATTCACTGTTTGAATTGAAGGTTTTCAATGATGAAATTGATAGTCAATTTTGATTGGTAAATAAACGTTTAAAAGAATCACATCAGCGAGAATTACGTTGCTAATGATAAAAAAATTTGAATGAAAAAAGTTGTTGATTAGGTAGACTATTCACTAAGAAGTCTCTTTTTGGGGTAGCAAAAATTTGGAAGAAGAAAAATTATTTTGGTAAAGAAAATTATTTTAAATATTTGAGAAACATCAGTTTTGGCTATGGAATTCAAGAAACAAATACATTATACTTACGAGATATACGTTAATGTAAGTAATTAAGTAAATATTAATAACTACAAAATATAAAAAGGAATTGTTATATATTATGTGGTACTAACCGTGACTTTTCTTTTATAAATGGTCAATTGTTGTATTGTGGAAGCAATGTCTCGACAATACCTTTCAGAAAACACTGAATCATGGAATTCATCCAAAGTGTTTTGATGTTGGAAGAAATACAGCGTCAATTCCTGATTTGGTGGAAATGGACAGGAAGAACGGATTTATTCCAAGAGAGAGAGAACCTAAAATAGATTAAAGGAACTGATCATTGAGGTGAATAAACAAAAACAGTATAGTGAACAAGGTATTTAAATTCAATTTATTAATACATAAAAAGTTAAACGAACTTACCGATTTGTGTAAAGAACTGAACTTTAATGTTACATGGACGCTAAAAAGTTTATACTTCGCCATCTTCTATAATTCATTTGTATACCAAGTTGCATAATTGTAATTCACCCTTAGAATTAATATCTCACCAGAGTATGTGTCTGTTGTATGAATGAATCATTATTTTAGATAGTTGAATTTCTTCAAGAACACTTGTAAAAGAGTAATGTATTTATTTTCATCACATTAAACAACGTTTTGTTTCTTTTGAAGAACGATTTAAAACTGTACGTTGAGATTTTCATTTCATCTGGTGATTTCCGCTCCATCTATTTTCTATAGGTAGAAGTTTGAACTGACATCTATGAATGGTGCAGAGATTTGATTCCAAGCAGGGCAGGACCGTATTCAGTTCATAATTATTAAGTAAATAATATATTTTGATCAACAAATTTGTTTTAAAATATAAAGAATTTATTGATTTTGGCGCTAATATAAAAAAAATTAAACCGTTTAATTTTTATATACTTGAACTCTACCCTGAGATAAGAAATTTCTCATGCAAGTAGAATAAATTGTTTATCACCTATTTAAAATTATCTATATACCGGGCTAATAATAAAAAGTTTAAAGTAAATCTAAACTAAATAAAATATTAAGTATATTTTTTGTTACAAAGGATAAGCCTATCCAGTTTAAAAAAAAATGGCCCTCAATGTAGGGCTAAAATCTATCCAGTAAATAAAATATATATATTATTCAGGAATAAAACATATTCAATATTTAAATGTGTATCAAAGTTATACATATGCGTCCAGAACTCAAAGGGAGGAGTCTCATGCTGCCGACTATCATATAAATTATAAATAAAAAATTTAATTTCACAAATTATCATCAGGAGCTAGCCGAAGGTAAAGTAAAAAAAAATGTAAAATATACAATACAATAAAAACAAATAATAATATATAAAATTCTCATCAGTAAAAATTATAAATTAAATAATATATATATATATACTCAATTTAATGACGATTACACGAGATATTCACATATTTATTTGATTAAACAAAAGTCAGCTGTTCGTGATAAAATGATCGAGTTTGTTGAAATGATGAAAACGCAGTACGGTAAAGTACCAAAGGTTATCATATCAGATAGGTGAGTACATGGATGGTAATTTACGTGAATATTTCAAATCAAAAGGAATTAAAACTCAGTTATCGGTACCTAAAACACCTCAACAAAATGGAGTAGCTAAGCGCAAAAATCGTACTTTAAGTGTAGAATTAACTCCATATGAATACTGGCACGGCAAGAAACCAGATATAAGTTATTTTCATATTTTTGGAACTCCAGCATATGTTCACATTCCAAAAGATCAACGTAAAATGTTGGACGGTGTGTCTGAAAAATTAATTTTCGTTGGATATGAACTGGGAACGAAAGGCTTTCGACTTTTAATCACTGATACTCATCAAATTAAAATAAGTCGTGATGTTAAGTTTATTGAAGATAAAATTGTCGAACAACCTTATATTGAAGTTGAGGATAATCGAATCGATGGATTTCAACCAATAACGTTACAACGTGAAGTTGAAGTATCTGAATCGGCTTCAGAAGGGAAAAATCCACTGGATATCACCGAACTCAGACGTTCTGAACGATCAAATAAAGGTATTCCACCAAAACGTTTAATAATGAAAATAAACAAATTTGAAAAAATGGTGGATGTTGATCCAGTCACATACGATGAAGCTATTGGTGGACCAAACGCTGATAAATGGAAGTCAGCAATGGATGCAGCAATTGAATCTCTTCGAAATTTTGGAACTTGGGAAATGACCAAATTACCTCCAAATTCAAGTGCTATTGGATGTAAATGGGTGTACAAGACAAAAACTGATCAAAATGGGAACATCGTAAAGTTCAAGGCTCGTTTAGTGGCACAGGGTTTCTCACAAAAGTATGATCGTGATTATGATGAAGTTTTTGCACCTGTGGCAAATCCTACTACACTCCAAATTCTTCTTGCGGTAGCAGGTGAAAGAAAAATGAAGGTTCAACATTTCGACATCAAAACTCTAAGCTCTACTTAGATAGGTGGATTATAAAGTAATATAAAAAAAATGTCAGATTGATATATAATTGATTGATGTCAAAAACGATTTTTTGATAAAAGCATTTTTCTAAAAGTTACTACAGTTTTTCCTTAGTAAAGTTAATAAATTAAAATAAACAGTCAGGTTCACGGTTAATAACTTTAATATTCTATTCAAATATATTAAGTCAATCACAAGGTAGGTCATTTCATGGTCTAGCCAAAAATAATTATTAAACATCAGTTAGGCATCAAATGAAATGTAACTTATGTCATTCTGACGATGATCGTAATATCGAAACAATGGTCAATATTTGAGAATTTTTACTATTTTTTCAATATATTGTGGAATTAAAGAAGTAATATTAATAGATTCCACAGAGTAAGGGCCGAAACAGTTAAAGTACTTGAATATGTACTTCAAGTATAATTTGACATCCTAAAGGTTTAAAAAAATGTTTCTTCGTTGTCACTTAGCTTCGGGAAAATGGTATAGAATACTTACCGCAAAGTGATTAGATGGTTAGAGGGTGCACCCAATGAATTCCTATATTTCTTTTTCGTTTTTTTTTATTCTTCTATGCAAAAAAAATATGGTAACAACTTGCCCTCTCTCCATGATTACTACACAATGCAGTAAAACCTGAATAGACACAGAAAAAACAAAACATAATTATATAAACCCTGTGAAACCCTTGTATGTATGACAAGAAATGGAACATACGTATAAAACAGGCTTTACAGAATGTACTACTAAATTATTTACTGGAATATTCTAAATTTAGATTGTTGTTGTGCCGTCTATGTTACTATTATTTACCGCTGCATGGGCGTATAAAATCGGAAAAAAATCTGATTGTAATATTTAACACTTTATTTTATCCTATCTACGTTGTGATGAAACTTTATAAACAAAATTCCCGGTCAAATAATCCCTTCCCTCCCCAAACGCCCCCTCAATGTTTGATATAGACATTGAAGTATTGTTTAGCGCTGATTGTCGATTGCATTTTTTCGAAGCATTTTTTATTTGTAATATATACAGATTTATTGTTATATGTAGTTACGACTCTACTCCACGTATTTGCAGATGAATATTTATTAACGCATTGCAGTTTTTTATTATAAAATGGCGCATATCGAAATGAGGTTTTTTTTTCGTTTTAACTTATATTCGTTATATTTTAATTCAAATTACGATTGATGTGAAAAATATAGCCAACGTTTTTAATCTTCCTGATGCATTGGATGTTTTTTATGCAACTTGTATTAATTTAAAAAAAACGCAGCGGGTTATTTATTGGCAAATTTAATAAATGAACAAATACGTCTGCTTTTTTGAATAGCGTTTTTATTGAAACAACAAATTACTTTGCATTTGCCAAATGGAAACAATGCTCCAACAAGAAGAACTTTTCACTTCCTTTGTCGTTGTTTTTCCAACACACTATCATTTTAACTGTTTGTATTAGTTGCTCTTCTCTTCACGTTGATCATCGCATTAATGGTCCAAAAATCACTTGATACGTTTTAATTGATCAATTTCCATCACATTCTTAACTGAATGTACCGGTTGTCCCAAATTCGAGGCGTATCATTGGGATCTCGAAAACGGTAACACATTGTCCTATGTGAGCATGTCCAAAAATATTTCATAAAATGCGTCAGATATAATGTAACGGGTGTTCTAATAAGAATTGTTCTCGGCCTCCGCGCGGCTATGATTTGGTAAATACACACATTTCGTTGGTCCATTAAAATATCAGTTTGCTGTTAGTATTAAATACTTGAATATTTTGAAAATTTTGTACGTAATTGTTAAAGTGTTAGTATTGCTGTTGTGACAATAATTATATACATCAGTGAATTAAAAAGTGCATTCTGAACGAACTACTGTAAGTACCCATTATCATAGTTGAACGTTTTTATTTACATTCGTCAAATTTTGTGAAGGTTGGCGATGTATATACTCTGTTTTTAAAAGGCATGGAGTAATGAATCACACATTTTGGCCGGAACCATAGGCGTACCACATTTAGTCATTTAAAAAAAGTTAAGGCTTCTAAAATTATCTCATTTCCGAAAATAACCGTTTTGTAATATTATTTAAAATGAAATTTCAAATTATCAATAATATAATAAACTGTGGATTATATCACTGACATCAATTTTCCAGAAAATTTATTATTATGTATAAAAGGGCGTAGACGAGTCCCTCCACTAAGCTCCAGGTAGTTATAATCCTACATACAATAAATAATAAAATAAATGTTAATAACAATTTTATACAAATACACACACACACACACACACATATATATATATATATATATATATATATATATATATATATATATATATATATATATAAGCACGACTACCAAGAAAAAATGTATAACTTACTCAGAGATGATACTACTTATAAACAACTAAAGAACGATCCTACAAATATATACCAGAAGAAAAACAATGCATTAGTAACAAATTGGGAAAATAAAACATATATTTCTCCAAACACAGAAAAAAATTTGAAAATACAAAATTCGCTTCCACCTAGAATCTATGGCCTACCAAAACTGCACAAAGAAGGAATACCACTTCGGCCGATTGTTTCATGTATCCAATCACCTTTCGAAAAACTATCCAAATATCTTAAAAAAATTCTTGAAAACATTGTTTACCAGAATAAATACTACATAAAAGACTCGATGGATTTCAAAAATAAAATTAAAAACATCACAATACCAGAAAATTATATACTAGCATCCCTAGATGTTAAATCATTATATACGAGTGTTCCTATAAATTTAGCAAAAAATATAATAATTAAAAAATGGAATCAGATTAAAACATACACTGATATACCTATGAGTGACTTCTTAGAAGCTATAGAACTCACTCTGAATTCCACCTATTTTTTGTATGAAGAGACGTTTTACCAACAAATTGAAGGATGTGCCATGGGGACCTCGATTTCTAGTGTCATTGCCCAATTAGTTATGGAAGACCTTGAAGAAACAATACTGACCAAAAACTCAATTCAAACACTATTTTTTTACAGGTATGTTGACGACTGCATATTAGCAATTCCAAAAAATACAGAACATTTGGTCTTGCAAGATTTCAACAATTACCATGACAGACTACAGTTCACCATTGAACTAGAAGAAAATAATCAAATTAGCTTTTTGGACCTTACCCTCCATCATACAACTAACACCATAAAAACGGAATGGCACACAAAAGATACCTGGTCTTCCCGATATTTAAATTTTAAATCACAACACCCTCTAACACACAAAAAAACTGTCATTATAGGACTCGCAGATCGATCAATAAATCTGTCCGACCCCGAATTCAGAGAGAATGCAATAATAAAAGCTAAAGATGCCCTTATACTCAACAACTATCCCACAAATTTGATAAATAAGATATTTAAAAAACGTTTACATATATTTTATAACCATAATAATACAAAAACTAAAATAGACAATAAAACAAACCAATTCCTCACTTTGCCATATATACCAAATTTATCAGAAAACCTAAAAAAGACATTTTCGCACCACAACATACATGTTACTCATAAAGGGTACAACCTACTAAAAACCAATTACACCAATCTAAAAAGTTCAATCTCAAAAGAAAAAAAGAGCAATATAGTGTATGAAATACCATGTAAAAACTGTGAAGGGGTCTACATCGGACAAACAAGTCAGTATTTGAAAAGCAGAATAAATAGTCACAAATATGACAAACGAAACAAAACGGCACTCACTATCCATGTTTCAGAAAACCAGCACGAATTTGATTTCGAAAACACAAAAATTCTTCGAAGTGAAAACCATACAAAAAAACGCGAAGTTCTAGAAATGATAGAAATACAAAGAAAAACTAGTTCCGTAAATTTAAAGACTGACACAAAAAATCTTAGTAAAATTTATAATAACATTATAAAAACTTAGAAATATAGAGAAACACGTGGCACATTCCAAATATAATAAATTTATTACCACTCCCTATATAAATATAAAATCCATTTATTACCACTCCCTATATAAATATAAACTTCATTTTAATACCAGTCAACACAAAAACGACACATTAAAACCTCGTTACGGCTGCTTTCATTGTATAGAACAAATACTCGTATATTCCAATACAAATTTTAATCAATGAATGTCATATTTTTAAAATGTTCGTTTTGTTTTGGGTGTGAGTTGTATTCTGTTATGTGATGCGTCCTAAAACATCTATAAAATATATTAAATAATCAAATGAACGTTCTGTCGAAGGTAAGATTTATTTGTTTTGCTTTTAAAAATTCTTTCTGTAACTTGTACCATTTCTTTTAGTTTTAACAAAAACTTTTATTTCTGATGAAGGTCATGGAAGACCGAAACGTAAAATAAAAATGTATTAACTACTAGTTAAATGTCTTTAAAAATGGTCCTCAATCCCAATAATATAAAATAACTATATATATATATATATATATATATATATATATATATATATATATATATATATATATATATCCAAACCAACCCCATTTGCCGATTATTTCACCCAATTAGCAGGTAATTGAAGAAACTTGACAAACAGGTAGCTCAAAAATGGTTTTATTATTGTGAAATATAGTCTTTCCAGTTCTAAGAAAATGCCCCCATAATACAATGTACTTACTAGAACTTTTCAACTATAAAAGTAGCGGAAAGGTTGAATATTTTCAATTTACAGTTCATCTGTTCTGGAGAAACTGCTGTGTTGATTGATTTCCCCATTATTACTGTTATTTGTTATTATTTTTTACCGTTATTGTTAACTGGTGTTTATTTTTGTTCATCTATACAAGTTCTCTTCTCATCACACGAGACAAACACCTAACTACACCTTCCAACTATATAGTGTTCCAACCAAATTCGACCAGATATGGAGGATTTATCACCTTCTAAGCGACCTAAAGTTGGCCCATTGTCGCTGAACGAAAAAAATCTGATATTAAATTGCTATTCCTCGTTGAAGAACGAATAAATTAGAAGAAAAATCATGAATTTGACAGGAAGTGTTGATGAAACTGTGGAGATTACTGCAACAATGATGGGTGTTTCAAAAACAACAATTTATAATTTAATGAAGGAGAAAAAAATGGAAACATCACAGCCCCAGCAAAGTCCCCAGGCCGACCCAAACTTGAAATGGATGACGACTTGAAGAATGGAATAAGGCGTAAGGTGCACGCTTTTTTCTTTAGAAACTCTCTCCAAAATTATGGCGTCGGGTGAAGAAGATTCAGATTTTCCGAAAATGTCTCGAAGTACATTATGGAAAATTTTGTAGGAACTTGGATTTGAATATAAAAAAAAATATCGGAACGCAATGTTGATTGATAGAGACGACATTGTCATTTGCATTTGGAGGAGTTATTTGCGCAATATTCGGAAAGCAAGACTAGATCAAAAACGAATTTATTATTTGGATGAGACTTGGTTAAATGAAGGTCATACTGTTTCAATGTTTTGGCAAGACACGAATGTCAAAAGTCGGAGGCAGGCAGCTCTTGAAGGGTGGTCAACAGGCCTCAATCCACCAGCAGGAAAAGGACGTCGACTCATCATTACTCATATCGGAAGTGCCGAAGGTTTTGTTAAAGGTGGATTGTTGTGCTTTGAGTCGAAGCAAACCGGAGATTATCATGAAGATATAGATGCAGACGTTTTCGAAGAATATTTCTCACAAATGTTAGATCTAATTCCAACGGGCTCAGTCATTGTTATGGATAACGCAAGTTATCACTCCAGGTTAGTGGAGAAATTACCTTCAACTGCATGACGTAAACAAGATATCCACGATCGGCTAACCTCGAAAAATATTGAATGCCCAGATAACCCGCTGAAAAATGAGCTCTTGCAACTGGCCAATTCACATAAACACAAATATAGTAGATACGTTGTAGATCAAATGACATCAGCGCGTGGTATAACGGTGCTGAGGCTTCCTCCTTATCACTGTCAACTCAATCCCATAGAATTAATATGGGCCCAAGTGAAAGGGGAAGTTACAAGAAAGAATACGACATTCAAAATGAGTGACGTAAAAGTTTTATTCGAAGACGCGTTAGGTAACGTAACCAAAGAAAACTGGAAGAAATGTGTTGAACACGTGATACAAGAAGAACTAAATATGTGGGAAATGGATCATATAAGTGAAGCTATCAAAGAAAATGCAGAAGTGATCGCTCCATATTTAGTAGATTTGATCAATTCCATTTTCGAAACAGGGAAGTGCCCAGCAGAATTTAAAAAGGCCATAATCACTCCAATACTTAAAAAAGGGGATAAAAAATGTTTATCAAACTACAGACCTATCTCACTAATATCAACAGCTGCAAAAAATTTCGAGAAATCCCTAAAATCTAGGTTAACTGCATATTTAAATAGATACAATATTTTATCACAATCTCAATTTGGTTTCCGGGAAGGACTTTCAACAAGTGATGCTATAGTTGCCTTGATAAACCAAATCTATGCCTCACTGGATACAACTAAGCCATCAATATGCGTGTTCCTGGAACTTGCCAAGGCATTCGACACCGTATCTCATAGTCAGCTCCTGGTGGCCTTGGAGGATATAGGAATTCGCGGAGTTCCATTGAACTTATTTAAAAGTTACTTGAGCGATAGAGAACAAGCTGTTGAAATAGAAGCTTGTATTAGCCACAATAGGAGAATCAAATTTGGAGTACCTCAGGGCACAGTTCTGGGACCAACCCTATTCTTAATATATATTAATAACTTGTTTCATTTGAAAACTAAAGGAAACATAATCGGTTTTGCTGACGATACGGCGATATTTTACCAGGGTAATACGTGGCAAGAGCTGAAGGAAGAAATTGAGACAGATTTTAACAATATTTATGAATGGTTTGACTGTAGGAAGCTGACGATTAATTTTCAAAAGACGTTTTTTGTCCCATTCTGTAGCTATAAAAATAGGTTACCCCAATTTACCGACTTAAGAATAGACAAGTCAGGAAAAAAAATAATAAAATTGAAGAATAGTATTAAATATCTAGGAGTAATTATAGACTCCCACCTTAGATGGGATTTATATATAGATAATATTGCAAACAATTTAAGACCACTATTAGACAAAATCAAATATATGAGAATAGTGTACCACTCACTTGTTGAATCCAGAATTAAGTACGCTATATTGTGCTGGGGTTCTGCATCAAAAACACACCTGAAAAAATTAGGAGTCATACAAAGAAGGTTTTTGAAAATAATTTACAAAAAAACAAATACTTACCCAACTAACTCTCTATTCTCAGAAACACCGTTATTGGATATTAGACAGACATATTTCTACAATGTCGTTATATACATTTATAAGAATAAATCAACACTACTCCAAACAATCGATTACAATTACAACACCCGATACAAACTTAAATAAAATATAGAAATTGCTATAAAATACAAAACCATTGGACAAAAATCATTGAAATTTCTAAGTACCATAACTTCATAATTTATAACTTTTTACCAACCGCATACAAAAATTATTTATTAGAAATTAACTCGATAGGGCTTTTCAAATCATATATGAAATCATTTATCTTACATGTTGAGAGGTCTACTGTTCACTCCCTGATTGAGAGAGATATTTTAAATGTGTAGATTTAAGATGTAACCAAAAAAAATGAGATATAAACGTTGGAAGCAATAAAGGAATACTCAATTAGACAAAAGAGTGTAATTAATGCATCTGGCAGCAAATTTTTTTTTTATTCATAATTAACGTGCTCGGCTACTGTGGCCACTTGCACAGGTGCGATTACAAGATTAACAATACAATTTGTATAAGGTGCATTCATTCGATATATATATATATACACAATTACACTATTGTTCTATAGTTTATGGAAAAGTTGCACATCTTTGAGAAACTGGAGAAGGTAGGTAATTTGTACCGAGTTATTTAGGACGTCTTTGTAGTTCTGGCTAAGCTGAAACTGTAGTCTTTGGGTGGCATATTCCGGACACTCCGTCAAGATATGTTTTATGGTTAGGTTGGAGTTGCAGCTGGAGCAAACGGGTCTGGAGGTATTAGACATTAGGTATCCATGGGTAAGTTTTGAATGACCTATTCTAACTCTTCTCACCACAACTAAATCATGCCTTGAGAGGCCAGCAAAACAACATGGTTGAGGATGACCTATCGAGTGCTGTATTTGGCGTAAGGATGTGCCGGCAGAGTCCCAATTCTGCTGCCATGTTACTTTGGCTTTTGTTTTAAAATGTGATTTTAAATCCTTACAAATTGTGAGATTGTCGGTGACGGTAAATTTAGAAGCAGTTTTTGCCTGTTGGTCTGCAAGTTCGTTGCCTACGATGCCAATGTGGGAAGGTAACCAAATAATAGTAACTGCTACTTTTAGGGAAGTGATAAGTTGGTAGGAGTCATGGATAGATTGGACAATAGGATGTTCGGTAAATATATTTTGGATCGATGAAATTGAAGCTAGTGAATCTGTGCATATGGCAACGTGCTTATAAGGTGGGGAGATGGAATTGATGGCCAAGAGTATGCTGAATAGTTCGCCTGTGTGGATGCTACAGGTTGATGGGATTAGGGAAGATTTGATAGAAGTTCGTGTTGATGTAACAGCGCAGCCTACTCCTGTTTCATTTTTGGATGCATCAGTGTATAAAACTAAGTCATAGTCACAGTTAGTTAATATTTCATTAAAAGCATTTTTTATTAATTGTTTGGGTGTTGTGTGTTTGTCGTATCTCATTAGCGATGTGTTAAATTTAGGAATGTTGATGGTCCATGGAGGAGTAGAGGGGATAGGAAGAGGACTTGTATGTGAAAGTTTAACGCCGTCTAGTAGCTGCGATAAAATCAGAGAGATCGGTTTTATTATTGGTATGGTTGAGGAGTTGTGTGGATTGTTAGAAGTTGATGTAAATAGAGGGTAGACAGGATTGTACGGGTTAGACGATACATAGGCAGCATAAGAAAGCAGAAGTTGGCGTCGTCTAATCCAAAGCGGAGGCTCATTAGCTTCGCAATAAAGGCTTTCTGCAGGGCTAGATCGAAAAGCTCCAAGACAAAGACGTAAAGCTGTATTATGCACCGAGTTTAAAAGGTCGAGGTCTGATTTAGTGGCAGAGATATATATGTGACAACCATAATCTAATTTTGAACGAATAAGGGCCCTGTATATTTTAAGAAGAGAATTTTCGTCTGCTCCCCAGTGGTAATGCGAGAGTGTTTTAATAATGTTCATTCTTTTGAAGCAGTCGCCTTCGATTTCTCGAATATGTTGTTTCCAGTTGAGACGAGAGTCAAATGTTAGGCCTAGTATTTTACAGTGATCCACGACGGGAAGATGTACGTTATTAATGAAGATACTAGGAGATTGTGAGGGTGGTCGTCTACCAAATTTAATAATTTTAGATTTTGTTTGCGAAAAAGTTAATCCTAAGTGACTTACTTTTTTACTTAGGGTGTTTACTGCTGACTGAATTAGATTAGATGTAGTCGTCATAGACATGCCATGACTGTAAACAACTAGATCGTCTGCATATAAAGCATACTTGATGGGAGGAAGGAGATCAGAGCAAAGATCGTTGATAGCCAGATTGAATAGAGTGGGGCTTATAACCGACCCTTGGGGAACTCCATCCCTCTGGCCATAGGTTGACAAGAAAATACCATTAGCAAAGACTTTGAATGATCTTGAAGATAGGAAATTTTGAATAAAATGGTATATGTGTCTGGAGATATTAAGTAACGTTAATTTATTTAGTATTGACTGTCTGCTAACAGTGTCAAAAGCGCCGTCAATATCGAATATAGCTGCAATGACTTCTTGTTTTCTGTTTATTGCCCCAGAGATATGAGATTGAAGAAGGACTAGGTTGTCTTGAGTCGATCTATTACGTCGAAATCCAGATTGTTCTTTTGAGATAACATTATATTTATCAAGAAACCAGAGGAGCCGCTTATTAACCATCTTTTCTAATAATTTACACATAGTACAAGTTAGTGATATAGGTCGGAAAGAGTTTGGAGAGGTAGTAGCCTGTTCAGGTTTTTTAATGAGAATTATCGTAGATGTCCGCCATAGGCTAGGGAATTGGTTGGTGGACCATATTAAATTGTAAATTTCTAGGAGCTTACTTAAACCTGTGTTGGAAAGTTTTTTTAGAAATATATACGGGATGGCTACGGGTGGCACTACAAAGTGAAACATGGGCAAACATTTATGAACAAAACGACGTCAACTCCAAATGTGAAATATTCATAAACAGACTGAAATACCATGTAAAAAAACACACATCTGAAATCAAAATAAAAAATAAAGATAAAACTAGAAAAAAATGGATCACATCAGGGCTATCTACATCAATAAAAGAAAAGAACAATCTCTATAAACTACTAATTGAAAATCCCAATAACCTACAAGTAAAACAAATATACAATAATTACAAACGAAACTTAAATAAACTTACGAAAGAAGCAAAAAAACAATATTTTCAAAACGAAATTAAGAAGAATAAAAGTAGAACAAAAGGGCTCTGGGAAAGTGTCAATGAGATTTGCAACAAAACTCGCCCAAAAATAAAAATAACCAAAATAGAAATAAAAGAAAATTGTACCACTGAAAACAAACAGGTTATTAGTGATGAATTCAATAAACACTATAGTGGAATAGGGCAAAAACTAGCTAATAAAATCGAAAAACCAAATTCCTTCCAAGACATTACAACTGAAATAAACAAAAATATGTTCTTATACCCCTCAAACACTGGAGAAGTATCACAAATAATCAAACAACTTAAACTCAAAAAAAGTCCTGGGCATGACGGTTTTACTGCAGAAACTCTGATTCAAATAGCCGACTTCATAACAGTCCCTCTCACTCACATTATAAATAGCTGTATTGAAAATGGAATATTTCCGAACATTTTAAAAACTGGTGTTATCAAACCACTTTTTAAGAGTGGGGATAAACTGCAAATTTCAAATTATAGGCCCATCTCTTTGATATCAAACATAGCAAAAATTTTTGAAAAAATAATAAAAAAGAGAATGGTACATTTCATGAAAAAACATGATATTCTATCTGATAATCAGTATGGGTTCAGAGAGGGGAGGTCAACCGAAGATGCAATACTAAAACTGACAACGTACATTTACAAATTACTCGACATTTCTAAACCGTCGCTATGTATCTTTGTTGATCTTTCCAAAGCCTTTGATACTGTTTGTCACAGAAGGCTTCTAGAGAAACTGGAAAAAATTGGTATGCGGGGTAAACCGCACGATCTTTTGAAATCATACCTGTCGAACCGAAAACAAGTAGTAGATATTGATGGTGTGGTGAGCACTCCGAGGACAATCACTTACGGGGTTCCTCAGGGCACGGTCTTAGGTCCCCTACTATTCACTATCTACATAAACAGCCTGTTGAAAATGACAACGGTAGGTAATATTATAAGTTATGCTGATGACATGGCAGTAATTTACAGTGACAACACATGGCAACAACTGAAAGCAAAGACGGAAAAAGACTTCAACAACATCTTTAAATGGTTCCAATACAATAAATTAACTGTGAACGCGGAAAAGACCAAATACTTACCTTTCACCTCCTATAGCAATAACTTGCCGAATATGGGTCCATTAAATATAAATCAAAATATATCCATTCCAGAAGCCAGCTCAATAAAATACCTTGGTATACAAATTGACAGACATATGAAATGGAACTTACATATATCGTACCTAACAAGAAAACTACGTGGATTCATATCAAGATTCGAACTGTTGAAAGAATTCCTTGAAAATTCTCAGTTGAAAACTATATATTATAGCCTAATCCAATCTCAACTTATATACGGTATTATAGGATGGGGAGGCGTAAATGATACGCATTTAAATAGTCTGAATATTGTGCAGAAGACGATTCTCAAAATAATCGTTGGCAAAGGAAAGACGTACTCTACCGATAATTTGTATAACGAATGCGGCATTTTTGATATGAGACAACTCTATTGCCAAAATATGTTACAAGGAATTTACAATAATAAAATTGAAATAACGCACCCAGATCATCTATATAATACAAGAAGGCGAAACTACAGCGTCGTGGTACCGAAATGTATTAAAACAGTGGGTCAGAGGCACTGCAGCTTTCTAGGTCCAAAAATTTGGGAATTGTTACCTGAAACAATAAAAACCAGCCGAAGCAACGAAATTTTTAAAATAAAAATTGAGAATTGGCTTCAATGCTATGATAAACAGATATTCCAAAAAATAATTTAAACCCTCAACAAATTATTCATCAAACTTATAATACTGTAATGCATGTGTATGTGACCTCAACCCCGATTATGACACTCACATTATGTGAAACCTACCTGGATGTTACCCTTTTACCAATTGTGATATTAAATCTTATGTGATACTCACATGGGATCAAAATCGTATGACTGTAATATATGTGTATGAGACACTGAACCCGATTATGATAAACACTTTATGTGTAACTTACCTGAAAGTGATAATTTTAACAATTCTGATATTTTATTTTATGTGATGCAATTTCTACCCATATGTTTTATACTTATACTTTATCTAATTTTAAATTTATATTTTATTCTTAAGTATTTTTATTATATTTAGAGGCTATATCACGCACAAGGAGTAATTTTCTACGATTGCTCCTTCAGTGATGCCATTGTTTATTTCACTTGACATTGTTTTATCAAAATTATACTTGATTGTACATTTATGATGAATAAACATTATTATTATTATTATTATTATTATTATTATTATTATGTCATCAGGACCAGAGGCAGTATTTTTGCAGCTATTGAGAGCTAAGGAAAGTTCTGAGTAAGAGAATGGGCAGTTAAGAGAAGTAATAAGCAGCAAATTGAAATAGGTATAAAATGTATTTGAAACGTGAATTAAAGAAGAGAACGCTCGCGCGCAACCTATACAGGTCTTAAGAGAGTTGTAATATAATATGTTTGTTCAATACCTGTTCTGATTTGTATTATTGTATCTGCTTTACCAGTTTTGTTGTAATAATTTTCTTTTATACATACTGTTTATTGTCTTTGCTAATGAATAAAATAATTGATATGAAAAAAAATTATAATTATATTCATATATTCTAATACGTAATTCAATTCTTAAATATTTTTAGTAGATGTAGTTTTTTTTTATACCACAAACAAGTATGTACCTATACTTCCGTGGTTATTTGGTTTATTCGGATGATATTGTTTTGTCTTATAAGTGTATTGTTAATATTATGTATATTTTTTCCCGAATAAATTTATTATTATTATTATTACATGATTGAACCATTTATAATCAATGTTAATAATGGAAGCTCAACAGAATCGTCTGATTCTGATATATAGACTAGTTTTTGTGTTACTTATTACTATTATTTGTTAGACTTTTTTTTTATAAATATCACATTAATTCGTACTTTATTCCTGAATTTTTCTTTTTTCCTCTCCTATTGTAAACGGTATATTAGTAGTAAAGTTGATACCTACTGCAAAAAAATTTTCTATTTTTTATGTAATATTTTATTTTTATTGTTTATTCATAGGAACACAAAAAAATGTGTTTTTATTGAATCGATATTGTGAACTCTTTTGAATAGTTTTCGTAATTATAATTTCATAGTGCCTTCATATTCATATACCAAGTTTGTTTTGTCCTGATTGCACGCCTCTGAGGTTTAAATTGTTTATTTGTTCATTCAAATACAATAGAGCGACCCTTTCAATACAATAGGCGACCCAACCGAATACAGAGTTACCTGAAATTCGTAACAAATGAGAAATTTTAGTACAAAATTAGATAAACTTCGGAGATATTTTATTATACTCCCTGTATCGGTTTTGCATACCTAATGAGCTTTTATTACTCCATGCCTTTTAAAAACGGAGTATAATAACTGCGGTCACTGTTCCAAGTCTGTCTCCGATCGAGAATCAGTACTTGACTGTGACGGTTGCAAGCGATCACTACACATGGAATGTATAGGGATATCTGCGTCTGATCGCGTAACGCGTCAGAAAGTTCGAGGTTTGAGTATTCTGTATAAGGCTACATTCGTAGTCAATTCGCTGGCCAAGTGGCACTTTGGCACGCAAGCTAAGCAAATCTATTTCAGTGCGATCGTTCACAACGAAATTTGGCATCAGAGTTGAAGTTAAAGTCGTCGAAATTTCTTGCAAGCTGCAAACTTTCACTTCGACTTGCACTTCGTGCCGGGTATGGGACGTGCGCATTAATATTTGTTTTTTGATTTATCTGACATCTGTCTGATAGTTTGACATTTTCATCGAATTGTTTTTGGTTTGTTTTTCTTGATTTTTCCGTACGACTGATTGATTAAAAAAATAAAATGGAGGAGGAGGACATTACTTCTACTTTACTTGCAACAATGCTGATTTTGCTTTAAAAAAAGGCAATTGTTGATGCAGTTTGGTCTTGGTCGTAGAATAGTTTGTAATTGCAAATGCACTGTAACAAAAATTCATCATTGAATTGATATTCCGCGTTGTCAATCACTACTAAACTCCAGTACATACTGCTATAAAAAATCCAATTTATATATCATAACCTCTAACCTCAGACTGAACTAAATACAGACAGAATCATGCTTCGACTATATGTTGAAGGAATACTGACAATGATTTAGGTATGAACGCGTTTGCGTTAAAGTCAACTTTGAAGTTATTGTGAATGGCAAATTTCGTGCCAACTTGCGTGCCAAAGTGCCACTTGGCCAGCGAATTGATTACGAATGTAGCCTTACTCTTGCGTGGCCAACTTGGGGAATTTTCTCGATCTGAAGAATTTCTTTACTGATTTTAAGACTGATCTGCAGACAAAAATAGACAATCATATTGCTACTCTTACAGCCTAGATAAATACGTTAAAAAATAAAATTGCAACTGTGGAGGCAATTAACTCCGTTGAAATCACCGACAAAATCGTGAACGAGGCTGTCGAACGTATGGTCCGTACCAAAAATATTTTGACTAAGGGTGTACCAGAAACTGACGGAGATTCCATCGTTAAAAAAATGTGACCGAGCTGCAATTAAGGAAGTACTCGACGCTGCCGGCTGTCCCACCTCTTCGGTCACATTTTATCGAATAGGTAAACCAAATCAGCGCTTTCCCCGTATGCTAAAAGTAGTCATGCCAACTGAATCAGATGCCAAATACATTCTAAAAAATAGGAAAAATGTTTTAGAGACTCGCTCAACCAGCAAATTTTCCATTATGGATGACAAAACTCCAACACAATTGTTTCTTACAGAATTACGCAAAGAACTGGAGAATCGCACCAATAATGGAGAGAAGAACCTTACCATCAAATTTGTACAAGGATCACCAAAAATAGTTACATTTCTCAAAATTTTGAAAACTGGTTGTTACTTTATACTAATCTTGACTCCATATTTGCCAAATTTAATTAATTTGTATGTTCGGTTGATTTAATTAAACCCTCCATAATACTTATCTCCAATTTTTTATCGAACAGGATTTTTAAAGTCAGAGTTGGCCGAGGGCTCTCCAATAACAGGCCAGTTTCTAGTGGTGTTCCACAGGGTTCCGTCCTTGGCCCATTGCTGTTTGTTGTTTACGCAAGCGATCTTCAAATATTGGTCTCAAACTCAGTTTCTTTTTATGCCGATGACACAAAAATATTTTCTAACCCTTTAAGAGACCATCTCACCCTCCAAAATGACCTACACACTATACAGCGGTGATGTTGGGACTGGTTGCTTCCCCTGAACATTAACAAATGTAATGTACTCCACATTGGCAATCTCAATCCCAATTAATCATACAACTTAAATGGGCAGTTACTAAATACGGTTACCAGCCTTGATGACCTAGGCATCTTGGTGAACTCAAATTTATCATTGAGTGAACATGTTGTGTCCGTATGCAACCGCGCGAAATCCAGACTCTATCTGATACAAAAATCGTTCTCTAGAGTGTCACTTGAAACTTACTGTAAACTGTACAAATGTTACGTGCGTCCTATTTTAGAATATGCGGGTCCTGTGTGGTATCCTGATCTTATTCGCGACCAAGTTTTATTAGAAAACGTGCAAAGGAGGGCTACTAGACTTGCATTCGGTCGCGTGAGGCCTTCCTATGAGGAGCGACTGACTGAGGCGAATCTCATCTCGTTTCAAGACCGTCGACTTCGGGGAGACTTGATATTATGTTATAAAATCATTAAGCACAACTTTGGTGATCTTAAATCCATGTTTCTATTCAACACTGATCTTAGACTGAGAGGTCATCCATTTAAACTTAAGAAGGGGTCCTTTAGATCCCGAGTAAGACAGCACTTTTCACCAAACAGAGTGTGTGATGTCTGGAACAATCTTCCTGATGATGTTGTTGACGCACTATCAGTTAACGCATTTAAGAACAGGATTGATAGACTTCTATTTAATAGTTAATAGTGCGCATTGTTGCATTTATTATTTATCTCAATATGTTTTATTTATATCTTTTTTCGCTGTATAGTTGTTGCGGTTATTGTTGAAAAGTACGATTTTGTTAATTATTGTTAATTTGTCATTGTTTATGTTTCTAGGCGTTTAAGCACTTATTTATGTTATCAGATCATGGGCTTCTTAGGTTCTTACCTCAGCCCTTATTACTTTTCCGCCCAACCTTTCTATATGCGAGAAAAGTATTGGTTTACCCCAAAAAAAGTTGGAATTTTGAAAAAAAATTTTGAGTTATTTCCACGTTTTCCATCAACAACAACACGAAAAAACGGTTTTTTGACAAAAAAATCCTGTGTGTATGTAGTCGTCGTCGTCGTCGTCGTTGTCGTCGGCCACTTTTCCTTACATGTCTTGTTAGCACGATGCAGCCTCCGGATTGTAATAAGTCAGCAATTTTATGATTGAATATTGTAAGGGACATGTCACAGATGATTCCTATTGATTTTCAGTTCACCAGAGCCAGTACAACGGGTGCTATTGTACTTGAAGTACGACATTTTGTAATTTTTTGAGAAATTTCAGTTTGTTAGCACGATACAGCCTCCGGAGTTCAACAAGTCATCAATTTTATGATTGAATATTATTAAGGGCATCTCACTGATGAAACCTATCGATTTTCAGCTCACCGGAACCAATACAACAGGTGCTACAGTACTTTAAGTACGATATTTTTGTCATTTTTGGAGAAGTTTCAGTTTGTTAGCACGATACACCCTCCGGAGTATATACAGTGACCAATTTTATGATTGGATATTATTCAGAGCGTCTCTAATATGAACCCTATTGATATTCAACTCAGTAAAGCCAGTACAACGGGTGCTATGGTATTTGAAGTACCAAATTTTCGTCATTTTTGGATAATTTCAGTTTTTTAGCACGATACAGCCTCCAGCGTGTATACAAGTGACCCATTTTATGATTGAATATTGTTCAAGGTGTATCACAGATGTACCCTATCAGTTGACTAGAGCGAGTACAGCGGGTCCTATAAATCCAGATATACTGAATTTTTGGTTATTTTTGGAGAAATTTCGGTTTGTTAGCACGATACATCCCCCGAAGTGATAATTTTATGATAGAATATTGTTCAGGGCGACAGATGCGGAAAAGTTAGTTTTAATCCTTAAAACCGTTTATTTCTATTGTAATAATAATAATAATATATATATACATATATATATATATATATATATATATATATATATATATATATATATATATATTCGTTTATTGACCATTTTACATACAGGGCACGTTTATAGTCATCTCATATAAAATATTATTATAATTACAAACGATTAATATATAATTAATTACTTTATGAGAAAAAACAAAAAAAAAGAGAACAATCACACAATAAAAAGTAGAAATAGTTACAAATATAAATAGAATAAAAATCTAAAAGTACACCAAGACATATTATAAAAGGATGAAAAACTATATAAAAACATATAAAAGTATAGAACTGTATAGAAAAAATAAACAATTATCGTAGGTTAACCATATTTCATCAGGTATTCAAGTATAATGCACTCTCAAAGGAATAGCTCATGTACTCATCAATGCTGTAAAAACAGTGTTCTATCAGATAAATTCTGACAAATTTAGAAAATTTCGCATCGCTCATTTCCTTTATTTTTTTCTCCGGGTATAGTTTATCTAATTTATTAAACAGATTGAAATCAAGTCGGTTCCGTTTAGCCGTTGACAGACGTGAAAAGATATTTACTAGATCATAATAATAATAATAATAGTAATAATAATAATAATAATAATAATAATAATAATAATAATAATAATAATAATAATAATAATAATAATAATAATAATAATAATAATAATAATAATAATAATAAATAAATGGACTCAAACGGACCTGGAAGCAGTAAACAGAAAGATTAGAACCGAGCTAACAAAACATAGAAAACACCATCCAAAAGCGTCCGTCGAAAGGGTAAATTTACCTAGAGAAAAAGGAGGTAGAGGAATAAAAGATGTTGTGGAAGCTTGCACTCAGCAAATTGCAGGCTTGAGGAGTTTTTTCCGCCACCAAAATAGTCAACTTCATAACGCCATAGTGAAAACAGATACGGGTTATACACCTTTAAACCTAAGCATGGAAAACTTTACGCCCTTTAATACACGAAATGAGGAAGATAAAATTAGAAATTGGCGTTCAAAAGAATTGCACGGAAGATTCATTAATGATTTACAGAAAGACACGATAGATCAAGCTAAATCGGTTGAATGGCTTAAAACTGGAACGCTGTTCCCAGAAACTGAAGGTTTTATGGTTGGTATACAAGATCAGGTTATAAAAACGAGGAATTACCAAAAGTATATCTTGAAGGAAGAAATACCAATAGATAGGTGCAGAAAGTGCAACAGAAGTCAAGAAACGATTGAACACATTCTTTCTAGTTGCCAAAGCATAGCTGAAACTAAATATCTAGAACGACACAACAAAGTTGCCACAGTAGTATACCTAGAAGTACTGAAAAAACTTAACCTTGATCCACAAAACAACGAGCCATATTACAAATATAAGGCCCCTCCAGTTATCGAAAATCAGTATGTTAAGATCTACTGGGATAAAACTATCATGACGGACGTAACAGTACGACACAACAGGCCGGACATCACAGTTATTAATAAACAATCCAAGCAAGCTCTGCTTATTGACATATCGATCTCAAATAATTCTAACACAGAAAGCAAATACAATGAAAAACTAAGCAAATACGCCGAGCTAAGGACCGAAATAAAATAATTGTGGAATCTTAAAGAAGTCAAGATCATTCCAGTTGTTTTATCCTGTATGGGGCTAATTCCCAAGAAACTAAGTACTTCCCTCAAAGACATTGATATTCCTGAGTCAACCTACCGATTAATGCAAAAATCTGTAATCCTGGATGCGACAAACATTGTTAGGTCATTTCTAGAATAGTGACACCCAACGAAAGTCTTGCTGTTGAGGCCGACTGTCGTTGAAACACGCCGGGAGTAAATCCGGTGACACAAAAAGGAAAATAATAATAATAATAATAATAATACACCTGGAAGAGCTAAGCATATCTCGACATATCTGTGGTTTGATGCAAAAAGCAGTAATTCTGGGAACAACTGCAATTGTCCGAAGAACACTAACCCCCTAATTAAGTAGGTTTATACCTTGATGCAACTGCGTCCGGTAGAAACTGCTACCACCAACCACGTACAAGTGTGAAAAAATAAAATAATAATAATAATAATATATCAAAAACAGTTTATAGTACAAGCCATTGGCACAGCGCATAATAAAGTTAAAACACAACGCGCCAGGTAAACAACGGTGCACACCGAGAAATCCTGTAATGCAGAAAATAGTAAACAAAGAAATAGCATGTTAAAAATGGAATAATAGAAAAATATAACAGTTCAAACAGCTCTCCGATAGTCATGGTTCAAAAGAAAAACAAAAATTAGAGTTTTTGCATAGATTTCAGAAACATATATGAAATATCAGAAAAGGACGCATATCCACTACTGTTTATACAGGGTGTCCCGCATAAGAACCGACACAGAGCAGAGGCGTATAGAGAAGCCCAAAATATGACGATTGGGGGCAGTATACCAAGTTGCATCCTTGAGGAGTTATAGGGCCTCAAAGTGGGGCCCAAAATTTCGAAAAAAATTAAATTCTTTGCAACCCTTTAAATTAAAAATACCAATATTGGTACACTATATGAGACTGTTTAGAGCATTAAGTAATGGTAAGTAGAAGGCGATCGAATCATTCTAGGGAGTTAATTAGGGGTGACCTAAACTTAAAATTTCACAGAATTTTTTTATCTGTTATTCGATTTGAAAATTCTTATTTTCATACCATGGATAACTTGATTGTTAAATTTTTTTACTCTTGTAATTTTGCACAAAACTTTGTCATTTTCATGGAAAAATCGAATAACCAAAGACATGTTGGCTATGAATTTATATATCAAATTTGACAATTTGGAATTCAGTTCTTGTAGTAAGTGAATTGTTATATATTTATTTAAATGAGTGGAAAATTCTCATTTAGTGAACAAGTGGTTAATCATAAAATTTCACAGATTTTTTTTATTTGTCAGTTGATTTGAAATATTTTATTTTCGTACTATGCATAATTTAATTCTAAATCTTTTCTTACTCTTGTAATTTTGCATAATACTTTGTCATTATCAAGGAAAAGTTTAATAACTATTAGACGTAATTTACTCCATTCATCATGAATTTTATTTCAGATTTAACAAATTAATAGATACATTTGAATAAGAACAATTTATTGCGAAAACAAATTAATAATATTGTAGAAAGAACATGAACATTTTAATTTAAAGAAATTGTTGAAAATGATCACCATTTTCTCCTAGACACAAAATTATTCTTCGCCGAAAATTGAAGTCGACTCTGGCTAGTAGCTGATGAACATTTTTTATTATATTGCATTTTCTTGCAATGGGATTCCACAATTCTTCTCGGGAATCAACTGGAGAAGAATAAACAGACCCCTTTAACGCCACCCAAAGAAAGTAATCACATTTATTGAGGTCCGGTGAGCGGGAAGACCAATCTTGAGAAAAATTATTTCCTCATCCATTCCACACATCTGGATATTGGCGGTTTAAAAAGTCTCTTACATCGACACTAAAATGAGGTGGTGCTCCATTATGCATAAACCAATGTTCCAATCTCAATTGTAATGACAAATCGTCGAATAAACCCGGAAGAAACTTGAAAACAAGTTTCGCCAGTTAGTCGGTTTGGTAAAATAATTGAACCAATTAAATAATGATCAATAAGGCCGACCCAAACATTAATCTTAAAGTTACGTTGGAAATGTCGAGGAGGAGCTTTCATCTGAATACTCATGATAGTTATGCATATTTCTAATACCCCTACGAGTAAAGCAAGCCTCATCAGTAAAAATAATTTTCTTTGGAAAATGAATATCCTGATGTAAAATAAATCGACAGAAATTCACTCGCTGAACCAAGTCTTTAGGTAACAATTCTTGCACTTTATAAACATGATATGGATGGAGTAAATTACGTCTAATAGTTCGGTGTACAGATGATCTTGATATGCCACTCTGTCTAGATAAAGTTCTAGTGCTAATATGCTGATGTACTTTCCGTTCTCGATTAACACTATAAAACTTTCTTGTTTCTCGAGCCCGTCTTTCAACATTAGAAAATGTTTCTCCGTGAGGAACTACACGATTAGGAAACCTCCTCCGATATTCTTCCACGCTTCTTCTACAGCTTCCTTAACAAAAACCTAATATCAATAACATATCCTCTTGTTCGCTAAATGAGAATTTTCCACTCATTTAAAAAAATTATTACAATTTAGTTACTACAAGAACTGAATTCCAAATTGTCAAATTTGATGTATAAATTCATAGCCAACTCTTGACTTTTTTGTAACTTTTTAAATAACATTGTTGAAAACATGTCTTTGGTTATTCGATTTTTCCATGAAAATGAAGTTTTATGCAAAATTACAACAGTAAAAAAGTTTAAGAATTAAGTTATCCATGACATGAAAATAAAAAATTTCAAACCGAATAACAGATAAAAAAATTCTGTGAAATTTTAAAGTTAGGTCACCCCTAATCAACTCCCCAGAATGATTCGATCGCCTTCTACTTACCATTACTTAATGCTCTTAATAGTCTCATACAGTTTACCAAACTTGGTATTTTTAAGTTGAAGGGTTGCAACGAAATTAATTTTTTTCGAAATTTTGGGCCCCACTTTGAGGCCCTATAACTTCTCAGGGATGCAACTTGGTATAAAGCTAAATTGCCCCCAATCGTCATATTTTGGACTCCCCTATACGCCTCTGCTCTGTGTCGGTTCTTATGCGGGACACTCTGTATACAATATTTTGGAAAAATTAAAAGCAGCCAAGTACATATCAACGCTAGACCTCCAAAACGGATATTGGCAAGTACCACTAGCGAAGCAAAGCACACCGATAACAGCTTTCACAGCTCCAGGCTCCAGTTTAAAGTATTCCCATTCGGCCTACACTCGGCAGAGGCAACGTTTCAAAGGCTATTAGACTCAGTGATAGGGCCAGAAATGGAACCATACCATACCATACCTAGACGATATAATAGTTTTAAGTAAGACATTCAACGAACGCTTAAAACATTTAAAAGAGGTTTTCAAAAAACTACAGAAAGCAAACTTGAAATTAAACGTCGAAGAATCGAACTTCGGAGAATGCGAAATATTTAGGACACGTCGTGAACAAGAAAGGTATTAAAACAGATGACAATAAAATGAAGGCTATTGTAGATTACTCCGTACTAAAAACTGTGAGACAACTAAGAAGGTATCCGGGAATTACGTTATGGTACAGAATATTTATAAAATATTATATCAAAAACACAGCACTACTGACAAGATTACTGAATAAAAAACAAAAATGGATATGGAATAACGAACAAATAAAAGCATTTGGAAAAATTAAAACACAAGCACCGACATTAGTGTGTCCTGACTTTTTGAGAAACAGATGCATCAAATCTCGGACTATAGTTAACTCTGCTAAAAAAAGACGAAAATTACCATGAATTATTGAATATGCCAGCAGAACTTTGAAAAAAGCTGAAAAGAACTATAGTGTAACCGAAAAAGAATTATTAGCAATGGTATAGGGTCAACTTTTGTTTAGCAGAAATCAGTTATGGAAAAACTGTTGCCATGGCAGCCATCACCATGGTAACGGGTACACAAAAACCTAAATCATATGATGAGGAATTGCACGGTCGCCAAGTTGACCCCACTTTCTTTCAGCTGAAATCAGTTATGGAAAAACTGTTGTTATGGCAACGATTGTAGTAATTAGTAGTAAACAAAAACCCAAATCCTTGGTGAATTGCGAAACGTCGACCCGGCGCGCATTTTTCACAGTCTATTGATAGCTGTTCATAAACATTTTCCATTTGGTTATTGTGTATGTACGTATTCCTGATGGTATTGAATAATGTGGATAATCACGTGTAATGATTCAAAACATTTTAACTAACTTCGATGTAAACAACTCTTTAATATCAACAATAAAACAACAACAATAAAAAGAAATTATTTTGATCTAAAATCTCCATACTCTATTTTAATAGAATTCAGGAGTTCTAGGATTGAATCGAGTTTGTTTTTTTACAATACCTCCTCCACGAATATTCACAAAGTTTGTCTGCAAACTCGTTATCCGGAATATGCTGACCCCTCAAAAACTTTTTGGCAGCACTCCATTGGGACTCTATTCTTTGAGTGTGCGTACCATCAGCAGCAATAAACTCAACACTATGGTTGACAGTCTTATGATGATATCCACACTCTGAAAGTTTAGAGTAGCTCTTTCACATGTCCGTGTGGATAATAGAACCTCTCTGAACATCATCATCATCATCACGTACCGCTACAACCCTGGGTGGGTCTTGGCTGACTGTACAAGTTTTTTCCAATTTGTTCGGTCTTCCATCAACCTAGGGTCAAATGGAATGTTCATTTTCCGGAGATCTGCTTGGATGTTATCTCTCCATCGCATTCTGGGACGTCCGAGTGGTTTCTGAACATGCTGCTCAATAAGTGGTATTAGGCTATGTGCATTCCTCTTATTATCGGGACATACAATTAATCTCAAATCGTCTGAATCTTGAACAACCAAACCCAAAACCCAGTGTCCTTCTACAATTCGTCCTCGATTGCATTTCCTTTGTCCAAATTTGGATTCATCAATCTGAAAAGTAAGTATGTTTATGAATAAAAAATCTGGATAAGATTGGATTTCCGTTTGAGATACTGAAACAGATTGATACCGCGAGCGGAGCGAGCGCGCCGTGTCGACGTTTCGCGCGCGAATTGCGAAACGTCGACTCGGCGCGCATTTTTCACTTTATGTTGATAGTTCTTCATAATAATTTTTCATTTGGAAATTGTGGATGTATACCTGATAGTATATCCATTTGAGCCCATTTTTCAGAATAATATGGATAATAATGTGAATTATTTTTTTACCTGTACTACAATTCCCGGCCCTCCAATTTTTGGCAAGGGAAGCTGCATTTGTGTAAATGCATTCGTAACCATTTCTCTGCAGTAACGCATTCTGCAAGGGTAGAACTGGATAAATTTTCTCCAACTCCCAATGAAATCCTTTCATAGCTCTCGTTATGAGCATAAACGAACAATACCCTGTAATATGGACTTTTTGAATTAAGAATGATGAAATGTGATGAAAAAACTCACCTAAACTCCTTCTCTGGAGACAAATGGCTATTTTCGAACCATGTGTTTTTTGCTACCGATATATCCGGTCTAAATTTTTTTGATTTGGGACATTGGTAAATTCCCAAATCGAGAAATAATGGGAGAAGAGTTCAGGCTGATCTTTATGGCCTTTGTATTTCGTCTTACAATATGGTCTTGTTGGCTCTAAACCATGAGTGCGAGAAAATTCGAATGCTTCAACTCGAGTTCTCGGAAGAGAGAGCTCACTTAACGAGCACATTATCGAACTGACAGTTCTCTGACATTTGTAAATAAAAGTGATGCACAAACAATAATCATTGACGTGCGACCCATAGTTAAGGTAGAATAAAGTCAGCGCAATGAAAATTTTCTTGATGATACTGTGCCTTTGCGTTTCTTTAATCGTCTCAATTTTCCTTTGTGTCCACCATTTCGATGGTTACCTCTACAACAGTGTTCCAGAACTATTTTCAGATAAGCACAAGTGGTTAACTTGGTAAACGCGCGTATCAGCATTGTAAAATTGAGGTTTTCACCCTTTCTTCACCATCAAAACTGTTGCCAGGACAGCGGATTTTACGCAAAACTAGTTTCAGCCATGCTGAGGTTGTTGATTTGGTAACCGGGCATTTCTTCATTATATTATTTAGGTTCACCATATTATTTAGGTTTTTGTGTACCCGTTGCCATGGCGGTTTTACAATAACTGATTTCAGCTAAACGATAGTGGTCAACTTGGCAACCATGCATTTACTCACCATATGATTTGGGTTTTTGTTTACTACTAATCACAACAATCGTTGCCATGAAAACAGTATTTCCATAACTGATTTCAGCTAAACGAAAGTGGGGTCAACTTGGCAACCGCGCATTTCCTCACCATATGATTTGGGTTATTGTTTACTACTAATCACCACAATCGTTGCCATGGCAACAGTTTTTCCATAACTGATTTCAGCTAAACGAAGGTTGAGCCATGGTATACAGAATAGAGAAAATGGGACCGTATTTAGAAGGATACTGTTTCTCGATAATCACAAATCGCAAAAGCCTTAAATACCTACAGTCAACGTATAAACCTTCAGGAAGTATAGCAAGATGCGCCATGGTGTTATAACAATTTGTCTTGGACGTTAAAATCAGAGAACGTTTTAGCCGATATTTTGTCTCGTAACCCCGTAGATTACATTAACCTGTTGTCAACCGAAGATAAACCAGATTAGTATGAAAAGAAAAAATCGGAAGTAAAGCATACCCACAAAGATATCCAGATTTTTCAATTATAAATCACAGTAGCAATACAGCAGGACATCTGGGAATAGCAAAAACAAAGCCCGGCTAGCCGAGAAATACTATTGCCAGGAATATTCCGCAACTCAGCTAAATTCGTAAGAGAATGTCAAAGTTGTCAAAAATATAAAAAGTCGCAATTACAAACCCCTGGTCAAATGCAGTCGACCAAAATTCCCCAAGAACCGTGGCACACAGTAAGCTCCGATGTTATAGGACCACTGCCAACCTCCAGTAAGTGTAATAATTACTTGATAGTTTCTCAAGACACATTTACCAAATGCGTGGAGATAAGTCTAGTCCGGAAAATAACCGCGAATGTAATATCTCAACAATTTAAGTGTAAAATAATAATGAAATTCGGCTGTCCAAGGAAATTAATAACATATAACTCAAAATCATACGAAAAAGACAACGATTGGAATGGGCAATAAGTACCTTGAAACCATATAAATCACCAGGAGTGGAGCAAGGAACAGAACAGCACTCCTGCAGAAAGGAATTTAGGAGATTACAAGAAGCAGTCTAGCAGTGGGTCTATTACCTAGAAAATGGGAAAGATCAAGGGTAACCTTCATACCAAAAATAGGGAAAAAAGATGGGACTGATCCCCGATCTTTTAGACCCATCTGTCTAACATTGTTTCTACTCAAAACGATGGAGAAAGTAGTGGATAACCACATAAGAACAGAGAACCTGGAGGCTATGTATCAGCTGACCGAAGTCATCCAAAGAACTCTGAACAACAAAGAAATCATGAGAGAAGATCTACCGTCTATTTCTCCTCGCTTGCAACAGATGAGACTCCGTTTACTAAATTATAGCATTACAGCCATTACAAATTTCTCTATGTGGCTGATACTCTTTCAAGAGCCTTCTTGCCAGAAACTGGGTTAAAGTCGGATCAAGAATTTAATTTTGCAGAGCACTCTGTGTCAAAGAATTTGGCTATGTTTGAAGAGTGAAAAAACAGTTTAGGCAAGAAATCTTGAAAGATGAGGTTCTTAAACTAGTTATTAACTTCCATAAAAAGGGCTTGCCCAATAATAAGAATAAAGTTCCCGTTTCTGTAAGGCATTACTATGAAATCAAAGATAACCTAAGCTATGTTGATAAATTGTTGTTTTTTGGTGAGGAAATTGTTGTTCCATCTTCTGTAAAAAGTGATAATCTTAAATTATTGCACGAGGGTCATGTTGGCATTGAAAAATGCAAGATTCGTGCGAGACAAATATTTTATTGGTCAGGGTTATCTGTTGATATTGAAGCCTATGTTAAAAAATGTCATATTTGCGAAACTTTTGCTAAAAAACAGCAGAAAGAGTCGCTATTACCTAAACGTCCGTGAGAAAGAGTAGGGTTAGATATTTTTTCATATGCTAATGAAAGTTCCCTGATTGTATTTGATTCCTGCTCTAATTGGCTGGAAATGCCTCAAATCAAAGACAAATCTGCAAAATCAGTTATGTTGGTTTTAAAATCTGTTTTCTCTGTACATGGATCACCTGATAAAGTAACTGCTGACAATGTACCATTTGATAGCCTAGAATTTAAGACGTTTGCAAAGAAATGGAATTTTGAAATTATTAGGCACAATCTAATGGATTGGCAGAAAAAGAATAAGATATAGGTAAAATAAACGGTTTTAACCTTCCGCCACTGCCGCGCGGACTCAGACTCCGAAGCTCCCGAGAATTCCAGATTATTTGGAATTCCCCCACTACCTGACCATCTCTGTCTCAGTAATCCTCAAGCGGCATTCCTCGAATATCAGTGTGTTGCCGGGTGCGCAAAGGTGCGTTACGTTACGAATTATAGGCTTTTGCGGAGTGACAGTCCCACGGCAGTAACGCATTCTAATTTCAACATTCAGATTTTTAGTTGCATTTTTGACTAGAAGAAAGGTATTCTACAATTGTTTTTTTTAGTTTTTGAAGTTTTAAAGTTTATTAAAATTTTACAGATGGGTAGCTACGAGAAGGAATTAGAAAGGTTAAACAAACTCATGTTAGAGTGTTTAGAAGAGGAATCAGAAGAAGAGAAACTAGATGATTCGGACGACGATTTGGAAGAAGATAACATAGAAGTACAGGAAGATAACTCAGACACAGAACAGGAAATATCCGATACTGAAATAGAACCAACGGCTAATCTTCCATGCTTTCTTGGGAAAGATAAAAAAACAAAATGGTCAAAATGTGCCCCTCCTTCGTCCAGAACACGTGCAGAGAATTTGATAATTCATCTCCCGGGACAAAAATGGCTGTACGAGGCATGAAGTCTGCTATAAATATATGGAAGTATTTCTTTTATTTGGAGATTATAGAACAAATTGTCCGCTATACTAACCAACATATCGACAAGCAAAGACCCAAGTTTGGCGACAGATTGTTGCGAGAGCCAGGCACAAATCTTTCTGAGATGCATTGTTTTATTGGACTGCTATATATAGCTGGCGTGTTAAAGTCTGGTCGGGTCAACATTGATGAGTTATGGAATAACGATGGAACTGGAGTAGAAATTTTTCGAATTGGTATGTCAAAATTTCGTTTTTCTTTCCTACTACAGCATTTGCGATTCGACGATATGGATACCAGAAAGGAAAGACATAAAGTTGATAAATTGGCCCCAATTAGATCTATATTTGATTTGTTCGTTGAAAAATGCAAATCTGTGTATACGCCTTTTGAGAATGTCACTATAGATGAAAAGTTGGAGGCATTTCGCGGGAGATGTGGCTTTCGCGTATACATTCCAAGTAAGCCTAACAAGTATGGCCTAAAAGTATATGCACTGGTGGATTCTAAAACATACTACGCTTGTAATTTGGAAGTATATGTGGGATCTCAATCCCCAGGACCATATGTTCAGGATACTTCTGCTTCAGCCGTTGTTGAAAGACTTGTTGAACCGCTTAGAAATTCAAAAAGAAACTTGACCTGTGATAACTGGTTCACTAGCATTCCGTTAGTACGCAATTTATATTCGAATTATAAACTCACTTTTTGGGAACGATCAGAAAAAATAAGCGGGAAATCCCCTTTGAACTTTCGAACCCAGTCAAAAGGCCACTTGGGACAAGTATGTTCGCCTTCGAAAACATAATGACATTGGTTTCATATATCCCGAAAAAAAACAAAAACGTACTGCTAGTTTCAAGTCTACACCACGACGACCGAATTGATGGAGCCACGGGAAAACCCGAGATGATAATCGACTACAACAGCACCAAGGGTGGCGTAGACACACTAGATAAGATGTGTGCAGCTTACGATTGCGCCAGGAATACCAGACGTTGGCCGATGGTGATTTTTTATTCAATGTTGAACATTGCAGGAATTAATTCTATGGTGTTGTTTTCCTTGCAAAATCCAGGCAAAAACATGCGTCGTCGTAAATTTTTACATATGCTTGCTTCGGAGCTAGTAGAAGATCATATCCGTAATCGTGGATTACAGGTCAATATTCCAAAAAGCATAAGACTTAGAATTTCAGAAATGTTTGGAACACCCGAGGGATTACCACAACCTCCAGCTGCAGATCCGGTAAATGTGAGAGGAAGGTGCGAATACTGTGACAGAAGAAAGAACAGGCCGACACGATTCTCATGTAAAACATGTGGAAAGTTTATCTGTTTGGAACATGTTATTTGCGTATGTGCAGATTGCTATTTACATTAAAATTACATGTTAATGATATAGATAGGTATTTTTAAATTAGTTTTATGTATTCCATAACGAGTTTTCTGCATTATTTCTTTCTTTTGTTTTGTATTCAAACATTTTATTTGTTTCGAGTTTTATAAATTTTCTAAATTATTCAAAATAAAGAATTTTTGGTACTTCTTGTGTTTTTGATAAAAACAATTAACTTTTGACAAATTTTGACAAAACAAAAAAATTTTTGAGGCCCATTTTGGAGTGCGGACTCTCAGTCCGGCGGCAGTGATCGGTAACAAAATCGTTACGGCAGTGCCGAAAGGTTAAAGATTAAAACTAACTTTTCCGCATCTGTGGCCCTGAATAATATTCTATCATAAAATTGTCACTTGTATACACTTCGGGGAATGTATCGTGCTAACAACCCGAAATTTGTCCAAAAATAATCAAAAATGTAATATATCTGAATTTATAGGACCCGCTGTACTCGTTCTAGTCAGCTGAAAATCAATAGGGTACATCTGCGAGACACCTTGAACAATATTCAATTATAAAATGGGTCACTTGTATACACTCTGGAGGCTGTATCTTGCTAACAAACTGAAAATTCTCCAAAAATGACAAAAATTTGGTACTTCAAGTACCATAGAACCCGGTGCACTGGCTTTAGTGAGCTGAATATCTATAGGATTCATCTTTGAGACGCTCTGAATAATATCCAATCATAAAATTGTTCACTTGTATATACTCCGGAGGCTGTATCGTGTTTACAAACTTAAGTTTCTCCAAAACTCGTAGATAGGTTGGGCGGAAAAGTAAAAATGCTAAAAAATTTTTGAAAGAAAATTCTGACATACATACTGCTTGATTGCAATATAGAAATTTGCCGCTAAAGTATGTTGGTCACTCACCTGCACAGTTATTAATGAATATGATTTGGAAGACAAAGGTGCCGATAAATTCCAGTTTGTAGCAACCCAAACTCTGTGAAGACGTTTCTGAGAAATTGTTACATAGACAGAATATTTACAAGTCTCAGTATGATAAGAATAGTAAAGATCTAAAACCTTTGGACCCTAAAGCCAATGTAACACTTTTTGACAATCTAAAAAATAAGTGGTAGTCTGCACAAATTGTTTCTAAACACAGCTCTCCTAGATCTTACCTCGTAAATGATTATTTTGGCAATCTGGTCAGGCGCAATCGAATTGACCTTAAATAATCATTAAATTATGATGTTCCTAAAACTAAAGAGCCTGACTTAAATGGTAGTCGTATCGAACCTTCAGTTCAGCCTGCCGTGTTGCTTAAAAATAGAAGCACTTTACTGGAAGATTCACCAAAATCTTCATTATCCAGTCCAAAAGTATTAGATCACGATGTTAAACTTAGTATTGGTCGGGTGATAAAAAAACCGGAAAAACGTAACTTATAGGAGGGGATGTGTTATATAGATATTTGTGCCTGTAAGTTAATACCTTATAGCTTCTAATTTCTTGCTTGTACCGCCACCTGTGTACTAGACATGGTTATAGTTCTCTAGTCCAACAGGTGATCTATTATTTTAATTCTTCTATCGTCATTCTGTCATTACTGAGAATCGTGATCACTGACAGTTTGTGACGTTATTTATCCTATTGACTTCGATAGCGAGCTATATTTACAGAGCCGCAGAACAAACTACCGGTGGCCTTTTGGATCTGCTCAATCCATCTGATTGGTGAGTCTCCTTTGGACCTTCGCCCTTCTGTGTTTCCCGACACTATCAGCCTCTCCAGGTTGTTTTCACTTATTCGCACGATGTGTCCAAAAAATCTCAATATGTTCGCCAGGCAGGCAGAAGAGAGTCTATTGCGGATGTTTAGTTCTCTAAGGATTGACTCGTTCGTCCTGTGCGCCGTCCACTGAATTCTGAGCATGCGTCTCTAGCACCATATCTCGAAGGCATCAATTCTTTTTCTGTATGCTGCTTTAATTGTCCAAGTTTCAGCTCCATCTCGGAAGATAGAAAAAAACAATGATTGAACTAGTTTCAGTTTAGTGTTTTTAGTAATTGATCTATCTTTCCAAATATTGTGTAGTCGACTCATTGCACCTTTAGCTAGTCCAATTCTCATTTGGATATCACTTTCACTTGAACCCGTGTTACTAATATATGGGCACAGGTACATGATATGGTCAACGATTTGTAGAGCATCTGTCAATTGCAGAGTGTTTGAACGATCAATTATCATACTTTTGGTTTTCTACGCATTTATCATAAGGCCACAGTTATTGCTCTCTGTCTCCACTCTGTTTAGAGATCCAGCATTTCCTCTTCTAACGCAGCTATTAATGTTGTATCGGCTGCATATCTCAGATTTCTTTTTACCCGCAATTGAGATTCCTCCATGCCATTCATCCAATGTCTTTCTCTATGTATTCTCCGTTGATGTTAAAGAGATCTGGAGAGAGGATGCATTCCTGTCGAACGCCCCTGCAGGTCTTAAATGGGAGCGAGTGCTGGTTCTCTATTTTGACCTTGGCCATGCTGTTGTCGTAAAGGTTTCTTATGAGTGCAATCAGATGTTCAGGCACTCCCATCTCTCGGAGAACTCTCCACAGCGTTTTCCAGTTGACACAGTCAAAGGCCTTTTGGCAGATGACCATTGGGATATCGAATTCTCTGCATTTCTCTATGAGTTATCGTAGATTAAGCATCTGTTCTCTGGTACTCTTGCCCTTCACAAACCATGCTTCCTCCTGGGGAATCTGTCGATCCAGATATGTCTCTAAACGTCGCTTTATAATACGAAGAAGAATCTTACTCTGACGTGATATCAAAGAAATGGTACGGTAGTTGTTACACTTTGTGGTTGCACCCCTTTTATGAAGTGGAATGAATATAGAGGTAAACCAGTCTTTGGGCCAGAGACCATGCTTCCATATTATATTACACAGATCGGTTAAGATTTTAATGCCCTGTTGATCCAAATTCTGCAACAGTTCTCCCACTATATTGTAACCACCTGGTGACTTTCCTTTTTTCAAATATGCTATTGCTTCCTCCACCTCTGCACGCATGATGTCTGGTTCGTGCGTCATTTCATTTAAATTGAGAATTCTATCGTCTCCTTCTGGGGTCTGCTGTTCTTTGAACAAATCTGTGCAATATTTTACTAGCTTGTTAATTTTGATGTGTTACTAAAACTTATTTTCTGTTTATTTCATATCCGCTTGGACCCGTACATCTTACAATAATTATGTGTGAATACAGTAATGGTCCCTGAAAAGGGCCTACATGTTACAGTATTCAAGCTTAATAATTTAAAAACCACATAAACTCAAACTAACAATTCTTATTTTGCTTTATTTGTTATTTAAAGTTCTAAAACTGTACATTGTATATACCTACGGACATTTTGTCTCATTAATAGAAAATGTATCCTCTTGTATACTTAACTATGCAGTATAGTATTGACTTAATACGAAAATAGACTTCGTTATATATGTGTAATGGCATAATTAGTGAGAAAGTAACATGTAATTAGAGAAAATGTTACGTTTAATTGCTAATTGAGTTTCTGGCCGGTGTGATGCTAGTTCCAATTTTAATTACCTAATTACGTGACTTGACGATGCAGAGTCGGTCACGGAAAAAGAGTCGCGCAAAATCGATCTATACTGGTAAAAACTACTTACATCTCTTATAGTGTAAATAACTATTGTTGTGGGTATAGCTCCCTGGGCAGTATATACTCTATTCTTTTTAGTAGGTCATCAAGTGTCGATATTATTTTTTCTTTGTTTTCTAACTTTGCTAATATGAGAATGAGATTGCATTGGCAAATGTTAGATTTTCATTAACCCAATAATGCCCATGGTATGATTTATCATACGGAGGTTAGCATCCATTTTGAATTCACGGTGTGTGCATCTCATGTGATAAAAACAGTCGTTAATTACGTCATATATACAAATAATTACTTGTTAACACAATAATAATTGTTAATACGGTTTCCATCAAAGTTTGTTGCATTCGGAATCAGTTTTACGTAGCAGTGTATTTTCCAGTTCGATAAAATGAGTAACATGTGAGGTTATGTTGTTTTATCTGTAATTTTATCAGGAGTAAAGCCATCAAAATATGACTACTATACACTAAGGAATACTTACGATTCAACAGAAAGGTTGGCTTTGGCCTGTACTTTAGGCTACACTGAAAAAAAATTGCGTATGATATCTCATGCGGTAGGCAAATGAATGTATTTTTTGTCGCAGAAAGAAATTTTATGATACATCAGATAGTCGTGATGCAGAAGAGTTTTTAAATTACCTAGAAGAGCTCAATTCGGTCGACGAAGATCATGAACGAGTAAATAGTTGTCAAAGATTAGATTTGGTAATATTTCCACCAGCAGATGGCAACGAAAGTGACTTGGATGATGCATCAATCGATGATGATATGGGCCACAGTATTCGTGACATTGGAAAAGGTGTGTTGAGACAACCAATGGAAGTTATCGCTGTTCGTGATGGTGAATAAAATGACGTGGGTCTGAACGTTCCAACCGAAAAAAGACTAATATATGAAGAAACTAGTAATGACGATACACAACTGGAATTCACTGCAGTTCTTGACAATGAGGAAAATGATGTAGGTACGAACGAGCTACAAGAAGAAATCATTTTTGATGCAGATACTAGTGACGACAATATTCCTTTAGATATGTTGGCAAAAAAATAAAACTTGATAGACCATGTAAAGAGAAACCTGAAAAAAAAATTGAAAATATAAAGAGTAAACAGAAAAAAGAAAATCATTAGAAGTTGGACAGAACAGCAGTTGAAAGGAAACGGTAATAAAGAAAGGCCAAAAATAGAAAAAAACTGCAGAACCTCTGTTATAGTACAGAAAATCAGTTATGATAATATGTCACCAGTAGATTTATTCAAAATATTTTTCACAGAAGAGTTCATCAAGGAAATCTGCAATGAGACACAAAAGTATGCATCCCTCAAAGGAAAACACAACCTTGTTGTTTCTATTAAGGAAATGTACATATATTTTGGCATACTGCTTCTTTCTGGTTATTGTAAGCAACCTTTGGGAGACTCAAGCAGACACATATAATAGTCTTGTAAGTAACAGCATATCTCGTGACAGATTTGAAACAATTCATCGCTATTTACATTTCAACGATAATAATTCCATAGATCCAAATAACAAAACATATAAAATTCAACCACTACTAGATCAGATAAACAAGGTATCTCAAGACTTAGCCCACCCTCTAGGGAACTCCTTTTCACTAGACGAGGCAATGGAACCGTATTTTAGAAATCACTACATGAAACAGTTCATCAGAGGAAAACCAATTAGATACGGTTTCAAATTTTGGTGCCCTACTACTTCAGAAGGATATTTGTTGAAATTCAACCCGTATTGTGGTAAAAGAGACAGAATAGAAGGAAAAACTTTAAGTTCTAGTGTTACTGCAACTCTTTGCATTGGCTATTTACCTGATAAGTAAACAGTTTCCATCGACAACTTTTTCAATTCGCTTTCACTATTGGAAACTCTCACAGCAAATAACATTTATTGTATTGGTACTCTGCGATCAGATACAATTGAAAAAGCTCCACTAACTGATCTGAAAAAACAGAAACGAGGTACATCGCATGTATTGAGGCAAACGAAAACTAATTTAGTTCTGATCAGGTGGCATGACAATAGTCAAGTTACCATTCGGACTAATTATTATGTGGAAAATAATACATGCGTCACCAAAGGATTGTGCAAAAGATGGTCAAAAGAAGAAAAGAAACGTGTAGATGTCGATCAACCCAACATAATACACCTATATAATCAAGGAATGGGAGGTGTCGACTTATTTGACAAAATGCGAGGATTGTATCGTGTCAGAATTCGATCAAGGAAATGGTATTGGCTATTTATTAGATTTTGTCTCAACGGTGCAGTTGTGAATATGTGGATGCTATATAGATTTGTTCATCCTAAAATCAGCCTTATTCAGTTCATACGAAGGATTGTGCTTTCTCTGCTGAGTTCTCCAATGTATTTAGTTGGACCTAAGCTCAAGTGCACTAGAAGCATCCTGCAAGAGGTGAGATTTGACGGTGTCGACCATCTAGTTGATAAACAGGCTACACAAAGACAATGTGGTTGTTGTAAGAAATGGTAACGAAATTTTCCTGTGTCAAGTGTAATATTGGATTACATCCAGACAGCTGTTTCCGCTTATATCATACATCATCAAAATAATTGGCCCACTTGGAAACAATAATTAATGTTTTAATAATTTAAATCAATAAAACTTTTATTCCATGCCTGTATACATTATTTCGTATTTTACTCTGATACCTCATAATGCTAACCCCCGTATGCCTACCGTATGATATATCATACGTGGAAAAAATCTACTCTAAACGAAAAATTATTGTTAAACACGTTTACATAGTTAATCTAGATGCCATATTGGAACTCTTCCTGGAAAAATAACCAAAATCAACAAAAAAATTACTCAGGCACTAATGGGTTAACTTGTTTGGGTAGAGAAGGATGTTTTTGACCGATTTATTTTTGTTTAAGGATTTGTCCCTCATTTTTTGTCTAATAATATATTTTTCATTTCCACCATTACTGTGTTAAATAACATAAAAATTATGATATTTTGGAATCCATTCAAATAATTTGGATATCATGATATTTTTGATCAAAATTTAACAAATTACACCTTTTTCCACACATTTTTTTTTGTAGATTATAATAAAATTGGTAAGTGGTCATTAAAGTAAATTAAATATCCCCCCACTTCGATTATTGAGGTTAATATTACCGATCCTGTAATCGTTTTCCATAAAAACGACCATGAGTACACTTACAATCAAAAACTAATTATATTTATAAGATATTTGTAAAATATATTATGCTTAATAATTTAATTGCACATTACTAAATTCACCACCCGTTTTTTTAAATAAAATTTACATAGAATCTTAATTAAAAGCCAATGAAATAATGAGCTTTGTCTTAAGTACATTAATGATTATGATTTTCAGATCAACATTGTTAAAAAAAGATGTGGTAGACTGAGTACCTGTTATTAAAAGGAAATTAAAACTACTTTAAGAAAATTATGTCAAAACTTCACTATAAGATATTATCGTTCACGCAATGGTTAATTCAAGTTAAATATTATATAATTTTAATGAATTAGAATAATTTGAATGAATTTGAACAGCTTTTATATTGCAAACATGAATCAAATTTGATATATAACATAATCGGTGAGTTTATATTCCAATTTCTGTTAGTTCGAAATCATTTTAAATTAGAGAAAAGATAATTTTTCAAATTATACATTTATGTTAAGTTGATTAGGTATACTCGTTAAGAAAATTATTATTTTGATTACTCGTAATAACAAATGTTGTTTAATATGTAATACTTTCATTTAAAAACATTTCAGTCGGAATAAAATTTAAACAACATTTGTCGTGAAATTTCCCAGACTTGCCAGCCAATATCGATATTTTACTACTTATTATCGCCCCCACTCAACTTACCAGACCTCAGCTGACGCCTCAAGGTCTTGTACTTCCGTAGGGTTCGTTCATAACCAGATATTTGCAAAAGTATCCTTCTTTCTTTCAATTCACCACAAATCACATTCCAGAATTTCCCTCTTCATACCATAATTTCTGTTACCTTTTGGAAAGAGTGTAGCTGCAATTATTAGTTTTAAGAATAATTTTTATAGTCAGTAACAATCTTAACACCATACCAAGCAACATGATATAATAAACCTTAGGGTTGCAGTGCATATTAACCTCGTTATCAATCTAAAGGCTTGTGTAATGAGTCAATATTACCCTTAAAATTGCCTTGATAAAATAATCGAGATAAGTATAAAACAAAGAATATCACGCAAGCGAGAGCAAGAGCAAGAGCAAGAGCAAGAGCAAGAGCAAGAGCAAGAGCAAAAGCAAATCAGACCAAGTAGTAGTTATCATCGGAATTAGCTACAGGTATAAATTTTAAATGTTTTATGAAAATTATAAATAAGAAAAAATAATGGTAGCCCATATTAACTCTTCTCTAATCTACTCCTGACATAGATGGAATCAATTATCTTATGTTGGCCCATTTACCTAGAGTTACTTTGGATTTTCTTTGCAGGATCTTCAACAATATTTTAGTCTAGGAGATAACTGTGACTCCCTACAGCAATGTTTGATAATTCGTATCCCAAAGCTGACGATCCAAATGTCTTGCGACTCATTTCCCTAATCTCATGTATTTTGATAACCTTCGAGAGAGTCATGGCGAATCGTCTATAATGGTAGTTGGAAAATTCGAACATTCCCTCAAAGTTGAAATTTGGATTTCATAGAAGTAAAGGCACCATCGAGTGTATTTCACCCTCAACCACGGATATACAGATAACTTACCCCCAAATCCCTACCTTTCAGCCCTCTTTATGGATATATCTGATGTTTACGATAATGTTATTTCAAGTTATCTTCAAACAAGCTCGCGAATATGCGCATACACTTCAGGCAATGTGTTCATTAACAGACAAGTATTCATTAGGTGTAGCAACAGAATGGTTGGATACTGAGCAAAGGTTTAGCTCAAGGATCAATTCTTAGTCCCTTATTGTTCAATTTGTTTACCATAAACTTACACACCATGAGCATTGGATTAACCATTTTACAATATGCCGACAATTTCTGCCTGTACATGGATGAGATAACAATTAATGAGTATATAAATTCTCTTAAGGAAAATATGAACCACTTTAAAAAATATTTAGATAATAATTTTCATTCAATGAAAGATTGATACAATAATACATAAAAGATGTGTACAATATAATAAATAATTTAAAAAGTAATTATTGTTAAAAAATACATGAATAAACAAAACAAAGAATCACTGAAGCGCCAAAGACGCTTGTACGTGATATTTTTAAATATTTAAAAATAACTTACAAAACACCATAAATATAAAAAAACGACATACGGCCACCTTATTATATAATACATACATGTTTATTTACAATATAACAGATTGTGATAACAACACATGGTGGTAACAGATTATCGTGAAATGGTTAGTGAGACTTGTAAACAAACATTTAGAGTAAGCCCATTAGAACCAATGGTCGTACATGGGTCCCCTTCACATTATTATTTACAACTATCCATGTTTAGGTGTGGAATACATTGTTATACATTTTCTGCTCAATAGCAACGATATAATATATATGAACAGTTATAAAAACAATATAACTGTGGTGTTAGTGATAACAATAAATGCGGTAGCCATACATGGTGGTCAACAATGGTTCAGAAGGAAATAAAATCAATTAGCTATTGATTTGGAGGAAAACAATGATGAAAAAAGTAAAAACTATTCTGTTCATGACACCCAAATATTCAAAATAATAACAGCAACACTGAATTTACTAGGTGAATCGTTGTGGATTAGGTACCAATCCATCAACCTTATTCCATTTTACTTAGTCCAACTCCAAGCAAAGATACTTCACTCAACAATTTTTCTGACGTCGGTTCTAGGTAGATCAAGGACATACGTTTTAAATATTTTTTTCAATAGGTCATCTGAGTTTATGGTTTTCAGGTACTTTTTGTATATATCAGGCAATACAATAAATACTCTTGATGACAATACAGATAATATTTCTGGCCTATGGTTTTATTGGCTGGCGGTATTTTGAGATTATCTTTCAGTTTGTTACGCGTCGGATAATTGTGGTCAACTTGATCAAATATTTTCCTGTTTTTGTATAGATATTATTATACATATACATATACATCTGTATTATATTATACATATACATCTGTCTCACATCCATAACTCGTGTCTCTACAAATAATTCATCTGACGGGTAAGTAAATTTTTTGAAAGTCATTACTTTCAATATTTTTTTTGTAGAACGTCCAGTTATTTCAGATGACTATAAGTTACTCCACCCCAGCTCAAGATACCATATTGTAGCCGTGACTGTACTAATGAGTAATAAATTGTTCTCAGGTGAGTGTAATTCATAATGGTACGTGGAAATTTGAATTTTGGCAATAGACATCTAATAATTTTGCATATGTTAGATACTTGATGATCCCACCTTAGGTGCGAATCGATTATAATACCAAGGTACTTAATTTTATCAGTTATATTAATTTCAATTTGGTTAGATATCAGTAATTTATCAAATTTGGGTAGTCCATTTTTGTAGCTAGAGAAGGGTAAAAAATGTGTTTTATCAAAATTTATGGTTAATAATTTGGAATTAAACCAGTCCGCTATGTTCTTGAAGTCATTTTGAACGACATTTTTTAGGTTCTGCCAAGAGTCTGGACAGCTGTATCATCAGCGAAGCTTATAATTTCACCGGTTTTTTGCATGGTAAGTAAGCTATTTATGTAAAGGTTAAATAATATAGGACCTCGAACGGTACCCTGGGGTATTCAGTGGCTGATTGTGTTTTCGTGACTTATTTTGTCCTTGATTTTGACGACCTGTTTCCGATCTTTTAGGTAACTGGAGAAAAGTTCAAGCGCAACACCTCGGATGCCCGCTCTAGCCAATTCCTCCAGCAGCTGTGAATGATCAACTGTATCAAAGGCCTTGGCCAGGTCGAGGATCACACAGAGCGCCGGCTTTCCAGAGTCTACAAATTTATAGATATCACCCACTATTTTTGAAATTGCATTATTTGTGGAGCGGCCCTCTCTGAACCCGTATTGATGGTCAGATATTATATCATGTTGGTTAAAAAAATCGTTCAACCTTTTCCTGATGCATTTATCAAATATTTTTTCCATTGATGATATAACCGAAATAGGTCTATAATTGTTTGGTAGACATGTTTTCCCTTTTTTGTGGATGGGCGTCACAACCGCTATTTTGAATTCAGAAAAGCATACACCTGTACTGAATATTTTATTAATCAGGAAAACTAGGGGATCGATTACTTGTTCGCGAATTTCCTTTAGTGTTTCAGCTTTCAATTAATCTATGCCGGGTGATTTATTTACTTTCATGTCCATTATTATACTGAGTACTTCTTCTCTAGTTACCGGTTTCAAAAAAAGCGAACTTATCATAGGTGGTTTATGTATATTGGGGGGATTTTCTGCTTTCGTAATTTTTCTGGCGAGATTCTTCCCTACATTGATAAAAAAAATCATTGAAAGCATTGGCTATATCTGCGTGGTCTGTGATAGTTGTTTGGTCTTCAAGATTAATTTTGTTTATTTCATCTAGCTTAACAGACCCTGTTAGATTTGTCATAACTTTCCACAATTGTTTGGAACTTTATTTGTTTTCGTTTATTAGTTTATCGTAGTATTTGTATTTGGTAATTTTGATAAGTTTTTCTGTTTGTTTCCGATATCTAATGTATGTTTCTTTTTTTTCTGGATTTGTGGGGTCATTTTTATGTTCGCGGTATAACTGATTTTTATGATTAACGGATTCAACCAATCCTTTAGTAATCAACATTTTCCTTTTGTTTTCTTTTCTTTGGTTTTTTATGCATTTGGTGTTTTGTTCAATTAAAGTACCCAGCACATGCATAAACTTTTTTATTTGTTGTTGGACGTCGTCAGTGTTGTAGATATCACTCCAGTCGGCTTGTAACAAATCATCTTTTAATGTTCCGTATTGAATAGCTTTGTAATAGTACATTTTGTTTTTATTAGCAGAATTTCTTTCAATATTTTCTTTTGAGGGAAAATTTATTACTGTAGCTTTATGATCGGTTATATTGGCATCTATAACTACGGCAAGACTTTTTTTAAGAAATTATTTGTTTTCGATTTAACAAATATATGATCTAGGCAACTCTTGGAATCACCCTGTATACGAGTATATTTATTGATTACTGAGGTAAAATTGCTTGTGCTATAGTTGTCTAGGTAGTCGAATACAGTTTGGTTTCCTTCGAGTAGATCCAGATTGATATCCCCAATAAGAATGTGATTATTCATCGTGTTTCTTTTATTTCGTTGGAGGTACTGATCTGGAGATCTCACGAAATGATCGGCATTGGTTGAGGGCGGCCTGTAGATGCAAGTAATAAGAGTATTTACATGATTTCCTGTTTGGTTACAGCTGTATTCATTTTTCAGATAGACTAATACCCCATCATTTTTATTTATATCGCCTTCAGAATAGTAGCTTCGGTAATTGTTGAGTTTAAAAATATCCCTGTCCAGGAGTTGGAACGTTTCAGTTAAAACTATACAATCAAATTCGAATGCAAGTGTGCTTACTGCAATTTGCAGTTGGTCAATGTTGTGAATTCGCCATTCTTTTGAAATTTTGTTATACAATTGAGTTGAGCCATGTTATTGATCTCTAGAGTTTCAAAAGTTTGGTCATGAATATCTCGAATATATGGATCCATTTTGATTTCCCCAGACAACAAGCAAGTAAAACTAGTAATAGGACACTTATCAAAAAGTTTAAATGTTCCATTTTGATGAATCTAGGTTTATTGCGGACATTAAGAAGAAACAATTTAACTACTTTGCACTGTTCAAGCGTGTTTTCATTTTTTGTCTGTCACTTATCTCCCTTGATGGTTTCCCAGGTAACTGTGATGTCGCTGGGGTATTGGTTTTTTCTTGCGTATTCTTTGCTGAGGGTTCTGGTGCTTTTGTATTGGGTTTAGTAATTTCTTTGTTTATATTTATCGTCGATGGGGTACTTGGAGCGCTCCGTGGTTTCTCCAAATTGTGATATTCAGTTTCTTCCAGATTTTCCAGTTGTTCAGGAGTGTAACTTCTTCCGTTCACGTGTAGTTTGTTTACTCTGATGAAACAATTCTCCTCTTTGTTTGAGATGCTTTCTTAAAATATTGTTATGTTTTCGCTGCTTAATTGTTAGATCGTTAGCTATCGAGATATTGGTACCCCTCAAGTTTTTAGCGTTTTTGAAAACAGCCGTATTTTTCAAGTATGAAATGAATTCAATTTTGATTGGTGGATTATCTGTTTTCCCCAATTTGTAAAAGTTATTTATATCACTCTCAACAATATTCACATCAACTAATTTTTTTACCTCCTGTCTGATGTAATCAGTTGTTATCTCCTCCGGTATAGTTTTCAATCCGAAAATAATAATATTATTTTCTTTGGATTTTCTTTCCAATATTTCGATGCGATTCGCTGTAATTTCGTTTTCTTGTTCCAGGTAGTTGAGTTGCCGATTCAAATCTTCGAATTTAGCGTTAATATTACTTCTACTGTTTCAATCAAAGATTTCAGTTCCTGCCTGTTTTTCCTTATCTCTTCCAGTATAGTTTCATTTGTGATGGACATTGCCAATGTTTGTAAAAATGTGGTATGATGATAACGTTTCTACGGGACTATATTTTTGTTATTATTGTATCGGGTTCTCAGAATCAACCACTGCACAATCACAAAAACAATAATTTATACATATAATTAATTTGATATAAATTATCGGAGCACCTCCAAACCCGTCCACCCTCTATAAAGTCTAGTACACCCTATGTAAGAAGTGAAATCATAAAAGTGTACTCACTACTTCACCTCAATTAATTTAAAATTCATGACCTAAGCTCCCTGACTATCTGTTGTTAATATAGTGGTCTTGTTTTATCAGGTCTTGTGTTTTTTGTGCTTTTCCAATTAATGTTGGAATGTCCTCGTGTTTTGGTTAGGTTTTCATAATATTGCAATTATTTGTTTGTATTAATGGAAATTCTTTTTGTACTCGCATGTATTAGATGTAATGTCACTTAACAGTTATATTTCCTGACTTCCAAAAAAAGTACTATTGCCTACTTTATTTTCTAAATATGACGGAGCCAACGAACTACTCACTCACTACAGTGATGATCATGTACTTGAATTATCACCTAACAAGTCATCAGAGGTATTCTTTACTAGACATCGAGTACCGGGAATAAGTCCTGTACAACTCTATCTACTTGAAATTCCAGTACATAACAACTTTACTTATTTAGGTATTACACTAGATTCGAAACTAACTTGTAACGCAAAAATTAACAAATGCGTATTTAATGGTGAGAAAAGTCTTAATATCTTAACAGGGCATAGATTAGATCAATCCCGGATTATGGTTGTTTTCTGTATGGATCTGCAACGAAATCACGTTTAATCATAATTGACAGAATACAATACAATGCCTTAAGATTCGCCCTAGAGGTCTCAAAGTCTACTCCTTCCTTGTCACTCTTGGCGGCAGAATGTAATGAACCACCCCTCCACCTGAGACGCATATTTATGGCCGAGCAATGTATCCTTAAGTGTCAAGCTAATAATCAAAAACCCTTATTAGATACAATAGCTGTTCTCTCTATCCAGAATTTAACCTCTAAATGGTAGCAAAATAAAAATCCCTCTATCGTAGCTACGGCCTTTCCCAATTTATATCAATATTAATTTAAGATGAGGGCATTCCGTTTTTCCACTCTATATTCAACATTTTGTTCTCCAAACCCAATGTCGTATTCCCTTCTTACGACCCTCTAATCCTCTGCAATCTTGTTCTAAATAAGGAACTTAGTATCCGACGACCAATATGCAAAATATACACCGATGGTTCCAAAACCAGTGCTCGAGTTGGTAGTGCTGCATAATATGTTCTAAACTTACAAGAATCTATACAGTAAAAATTGAATCTTAACTGTTAAATCTGCTGAATTAGTAGCCATCAACAAATCTGTTGAAAGACACCTTGTATTATTTTTAGGTTTTGTTTCTGATCTTGACTTTGACAGTTGATGGCAATTCAATTCAATTTTAATTCGTATATATTTGATGTCACATTGCTTTTTTATAATGAAGTTATTAATTTCACTTAGTTTTGGCTCCCTATACATTAAAACGGAATATCCATAACAGTTTTAGTAGTGGACTCTTGAGAAACTGAACTAATAGCGGTTTTAACATTTTGGCGACCGTGATAGGACACTCCTATTACAAGTATGGAAAAACCAAGAAAGCCATAGCTCTACAATGAACAGCATTTACAAGAATATGTGAGAGGTTGAAAGAAGATTTGTCCAAATATAAGTACAACTTTTGTTTTGGATGAAAAAATACATCAAATTGCCGAACTGAATCAACTTATATTTGATTCGATGTTGATGAAGCTAATATGAATGCAGAAGTGTAACTGATGGATACAGTTAGTCCTAAATACCACAAAATAAAATGTCACTTTGATACATTGGTTAATCAAGGAGATAGCTCTAAGAAATTAGAAACCAAAAGCAAAATAAATATTCCTAAACTTGAATTCAGACAATTTGGAGGTGACATAAAAGGTTGGCTCAGTTTTTGGAATCAGTTTAGTAGAATTGATGAAGATTCTGATATTGAAGAAGAAGATAAACTGCATTATATTATCCAAACCACTGATCTGGGTTCTAGAGCAAGACAAATAGTTGAAAGTTACCCTGCAACTAAAGGTAACTACGTAAAAGCAGTTGATAGCTTGAAAGAAAGATTTGGAAGGCCAGATTTGTTAATAGAGGTTTATGTAAGAGAGCTTCTTAAATTCGTTTTAACAAATCTCAATTCCAAGAATAAACTGTCAACATTTTTTGACAAAATCGAATTACAATTAAGAGCCCTTGAAAGTTTGGGTGTGAAATCCGATACCTGTGCTGCGTTGTTGTATCCTTTAGTAGAGTCATGTATAGGGGAGGAATTGATAGAAGCTTGGCATCATAGTCAATTATACTCATCGGAGTCCAGTTTGAAGAAACGTCTCGATGGTCTCATAAATTTTCTCAGACAAGAAGTGATGAATGAAAACAGAATTGCTTGCAGCTTATCTGTTCCTACATCATCTGAACTGTTCAGTAAAGTAGTCCTACGATGTGTATTTTGTAAAAATTCACACTCTTCTGACCAATGTAAGGAAGCACTGAAACTGAGTTACACAGAGAGAAGACAAAAGTTGTCAGATTCGGCTTGTTGTCATTTGTGCACAAAATTTGGTCATATTGCTCGAAGATGTCGTTTTAGAGGAAAATATTCTACTTGTCAAGGAAAAAATTGTTCCATTATGTGTCATAAAAACGATATCCAGGTATCAAAATCCCATGACTCAAATTCGAAAGAGGAAAACTCAAGAACTGAAAAACAAAATCTGTCTAACCACACCTATCTAGAGGTTTATCTACAAACAATAGTTGTAAAACTGAAAGGAGAGAACGAATCGCGACGAGTAAGGCTTCTAGTTGACACTAGTTCTCATAGTCGTATATCACAAAAAAACTGGTTGAAGAAGTAGGGTGCACACCAATTCGCGAAGAGCAGCTAGTTCATTCGCTTTTTGGAGGAACCCAAACCGAATCAGTCAGTCATACCTGCTACAAAATTCGTCTTTATAGTTTAACTGAAAATTACTGTTGCTATTTTGAAGTATTGGGCCAACCATTGATTTGCAACTACGTCAGTTCTGTGAAAACAGGACCTTGGTTGGCCGAATTGAAGCAAATGAGTATAGAAATGACAGATGGGCCTATTGATGTATTGGTGGGAGCCGAAGTAGCTGGAAAACTGTTTTCTGGACGAAAACTAGATTTGAATTATGGATTAGCAGCAGTTCATACATTACTAGGATGGACACTTATGGGTGATTTGAAACCGGACTACTCGATCAAAACATATTTGTTAGTTAATTCATTATTTACAAAAGATATATCTGACTTATGGAGTTTGGATGTTCTTGGTATTCAAGATCCTTGTAGAGCGAAATCACAACAAGAACAAGAAAAGTTAGTTATGGAACATATTTCAAAAACTGTTAAACAAAGAAACGACAAGTGTTATGAAGTAAGTATACCGTGGATTGAAGGTCACCCTCCTTTGCCATCTGGTTTTTATTTATGTCATAAAAGAGTACTGAATATCACAAGGAAGTTAAAAAACGATCATTTATATGATATCTTTGATACATTATTTGATAATTGATTTTGCAAAAGTAATAATGACACTTTTAAAAAGTGTGGCAATATTCACGGGGTGGATGATTTTGAATGCATCGACATAGAGTTCTGTATTCATTGCCAAATAGAAGGACATAAATCAATATCTAAGGAATGTCCCAAGTACAAGCAACAATTTAACATTAAAAAAATTATGTCAACAAATAATTTATCATTTAAAGAAGCAGAAGAGTTAGAAAAAAACCCAACGTATGCTAATATTCTGAGTACCAATAGATTTAACCTATTAAATAATGAAAATAGCTTCCCTATCCTGAATGATAATGATATATGTGTTAATTCTAATATCAACTTATTGCAAAAAGCTAGAGCTACACGACAGATCAAGCAACGGTTAGTCGACTCCGATCTCCGGAACAATCCTAAAAGATCCCCTATCATAAAATCCCAACCATGCAATATTACCAAATTCACATCGAGAGGACTTTAGGGCATACAAAGAAAAATTAGAATATATTGTATTACATTCTATCCCCATGATAATATAAAATCTTTTTAAGGAGTTTAATCTCTGAATATCTAATGAACAGGCTTTCTTAGAAAGTCAACGGCACCTTAAAAAATTAATAAATAGAGATCTGGACATCCAAACTGGATTGGATACAGATGGTGATATGGAATTTGACGATTAAAAATATAAATATTTTACAATGGAATTTCAGATACATAATAAAAAATAAAGCTAATCTGTAAAGCTTTAAAGATACCTCAGAAAAATTTGAAATATGGCTATCTAAAACAAAAACATTCAATCTAAAGGGTTACAACTTTATTCACCGCGATAGACACGACGGTTACGGAGGAGTCAGGATACTAAAAAAAAGTCACCTTACTTTCTCTGAAATAGCTAATAAGAGAAACTTTAATAACAAAATTGAAACTTGCGCGGTACTTAAAGAAGGTTTCAATGTAACAATTTGCAGCGTATATAAACCTCCTAATATAAATGTAAATAAAAATGATTGGGGCAAATTATTTTCGCAATTTACAGGAGACATGTTGATATGCGGCGATTTCAACGCACACCATAGTCGATGGGGTTCTGTAAAAGATAATAAACAAAGTAATATATTAATTGAAGCCTTAGATAACGTAAGGCTAATAAATTTAAATGACGGTAGACCTACTCTACTTACTAGACCGCATGAGAACCGCTCACCAGTGTGTAACGATGTTCCGGTGAACACCGCTGATGATACGCCTATGGTTCGAACCAATCCAGTTTTTATCGACAGCTGATGGATATATAAACCGGCCAACAATTTCAATAAGACAGTCCGGTCGAGGCATTTACTCGAAAGGACTTCTCCTCCAGTCTGGCGAGGTATTGAATCGTTAGACTCTACCCTTCCGTCGGCAAGGTATTAAGTTGCCGAGCATCCTTCCTTCCATTTGGTAGGGTATTGACCTACCAAACTACGGCCACCCGTGTGAGAGGTATGGACTCTCACATATTCCTGTACTTCCCGCCTCTAAGGTACTGACTCAGAGGTACTTCGTCTCGCTCGAGGTATAGACTCTGACGAGCATCCAGAACCTGTATCACCGCTTACACCCGTGTACCGAAGTTTCAGCGTTTGCATCGTCCAAACCACTATTCCGTAGGTATATCTCCCCGGTCGACGAGAAATAATTAGACACGCAACCTTATACGGACCGATATAATAAATATTTAATTTTAGGCCCGGTATTGATCTTATTGTACATATGTAAATAGCGTCTGTAAATATTTTTATAAGAATAAACTTATTTTATTTTGGAATCCTGTCTCTGACTGTACAACCCTACCCGGTAATCCGTAACCACCCACTTACAGAGGTTTACAAGTGGATCTCTCATTTATAACTCCAAGTTTGATTGCATTATGTGAGTGGAATATCTTGGAGGATACGTTAGGTTCGAATCATTTTCCTATTCATATTAAAATCAATCAGTGTTATAACCCAGCTCCAATACAGCCTGCTAGAAAATGGATAGAGTCCTCAGCTGATTGGCAAAAATTCCAGGACAATATATTTCTAATAGTATAAAAAATTACGATAACCTCACTTGAATCATATAATCCTTTCCAGAAGATGAAACATTCGGAACATCATGTCATTTTTTACTACAGCACCCAGTGTATAAACCCAATAGTTCCACAACACCCGTATGTCCAGTTTTCGATGCTTCATCCAGACAAAAGAATCAACCATTCTTAAATCAATGTTTTGAAAGAGGTATTAGTTTTATTGAATTGATTCTATCTATCATTTTACGGTTTCGCACCGGAATGATTGGAATCACCGCTCATATAAAAAAGGCATTTCTTCAGATCAGTCTACAAGAAAGTGATAGAAATTATTTAAAAAAAATTTGGTATGATAAAAATCAGAAACTCAATTTGTAAAGAAAATTCTTATAGTCTCGAAGTGATTTCAAGGTTAATGAAATCTTTTCACGTCGACAATATCCTAACAAGTGTACCAAATGAAGAATTTCTCAACCGATTCATTGAACAGTCAACTAAAATTTAGGCTGATGGTTTGAGTTGAGAGGGTGGGAGCATTCTTTACCAGAAAATACTGAAGTCGAAGCAAAAAGCAATATCATTGGTCTTATCTGGAATCGCAAATTGGACACTCTGGAACTTTCATTAGAATGGTTTGACGAAATGGATACAAGAATTTTAACAAAACGTACGATATTATCTGCGGCTCATAAACTTTACGATCCCATTGATTTTTCATGTCCAGTAGTACTGATCCCAAAACTATTACTGCAAAAGACTTGGTTTTTGAATTTGGATTGGGATGATGAAATCGATTAAGAAATTCGTGAAACATTTCTAAAATGGTTACAAGATCTACCTCATTTAGCTTCTGTTAAGATTCCTCGATGGATAGCAACATATTTGACTATTTCGACAACTCAATCTGTACATGTTTTTTGTGATGCAAGTGCAAACGCTTATGCAGCTTGTATATTCATCAGAACAGAATTGGATGATGGTGAAGTTCTGTTGAGACTAATTGAAGCCAAATTCCGAGTAGCACCTATTAAAAAGCTAACCATACCCCGTCTCGAACTTTTGGCCGCAACAATTGGAGTAAGAATTTTTCGAAATTTTCAGACTAACTTTGAAGTAAATCTTCATGTATTACTTTTCCGCCCAACCTATCTAATATGCGAGAAAAGTATTGGTTTACTCACAAAAAAGTTGACATTTTGAAAAAAAAATTTGAGTTGTTTTTACGTTTTTCCTCAAGAACAACACGAAAAAATGGATTTTAGAAAAAAAATCCTGTGTGTATGTCGTCGTCGTTGTCGTCGGCCACTTTTCGTTACATGCCTTGTGAGCACGATGCAGCCTCCGGAGTGCAACAAATCACCAATTTTATGATTGAGTATTGCTCAGGACATCTCACAAATGAACCCGATTGATTTTCAGCTCACAATAGCCGGTACAGCGGATGCTATGGTACTTGAAGTATGACATTTTTGTCATTTTTTGAGAAATATCAGTTTGTTAGCACGATACAGCTACCAGAGTGCAAAAGGTCACCAATTTTATAATTGAATATTATTCAGAACATCTCACAGATGAATTCTATTGATTTTCAGCTCATCACAGCCAGTACAACAGGTGCTATAGTACTTTAAGTACTAAATTTTTGTCATTTTTGGAGAAATTTCAGATTGTTAGCACGATATAGCTTCCGGAGTATATACAAGTGTCCAATTTTATGATTGGATATTGTTTAGGGCATCTTAAAGATGAACCCTATTGAGATTTAGCTCATTAAAGCCAGTACAACGGGTGCTATGGTACATGAAGTGCCACATTTTTGTCCTTTTTGGAGAAATTTCGGGATTAGTACGATACAGCCTCCGGAGTGTATACAAGTGGCCAATTTTATAATTGGATATTTTTCAAGGTCTCTCATTCAAGGTGTCTCACAAATGTACCCTACTGATTTTAAGCTGACTATAGCGAGTACAGCGGGTCCTATAAAACCAGGTATACTGCATTTGGTTACTTTTGGAGAAATTTCGGTTTGTTAACACGATACATCCCCCGAAGTGTATTCAAGTGACAATTTTATGATAGAATATTGTTCGGAGCCACAGATGCGGCAAAGTTAGTTTAAATCTTTAAAACAGTTTATTTGTTTGATCGGACTCCTCAATTGTATCATCATGGATCAAACGACAAGAGCATTGAAACTCATTTATCTGGAATCGTGTTGAAGAAATAAAACATTTTTCCAAACCTCAGGACTTGTATCATGTTTGTGGTGGAATGAATCCAGCAGATCTTCCATCTCGAGGCTGTTTAGCTAAATCCCTAAATGATTAAATATGGTGGGAGGGTCCTATTTGGTTACAGGAGCCAATTTCACAAAGGCCTTGTCAAAATTTCGATAGTACCGAAGAATAAATTAACTACGAGAGGAGGAAAACAGTTGTTCACGCTCTATATGTGCATGATGATTATGCATGGTACTATAAGTATTTCTCAAAATTTATCAAAATTGTTAACATGGTTGCCTGGATCAAACGATTCACCAATAACTGCAGAAAAAACAGTGTTGAGAAAGAAAAAGTTCTCACTACAACCTCAGATTAAAATAGATATATTTGTTTTGATCTTTTCTTGTCCCAAACATTGAGTCACATTCTTAGCTCACTTACGGATACTTCCACTGCTTTGCCATATTTACAAAGTCTCTTTAGTTGCAGGAAAAATGAAATTAGAAGTTCATTGAAAATGTGTTGAAAAGTTATGTGAATTAAAAAAACTCATACTAATTTATGCATTTGAGTCGCCATTTTTAAAATTAATTAATAATACTTGAATTTTATTTAATGAAGGCATATTCTTATATACATTTTAAACAAGTATTTGTCATATCCTTAGATACCTTTATGGTTATAACTGAAAGTGGCAACATTGCTAAAAATTTCAGTACCTCTTTAATGTGTCAATAGTAATCTATTTAGTACTTTTGTCCTTGTTTAATTACCATATAGAGAGAGATGCAAATATCGTCAGACTGTGATCGACAAACATTTCGAATAGGTCGTAGTATTGTAGTAAACAATGTCAAACGTGGTTTGTTTATACGAGCGCCATTACGACTAGAGAGTAAACATTTAGTTCTTTCGTTTTAATGTGTTTTTCAAAACTTTTAGTGACAGAATAAACTTTTAAGTTAATTAATTTAATGTTTTTGGATTATCATGGTTCGTCGGTGCCAAGTTTGCCAGAAAAACAGCCGAAATTACCAAGGCCAGGCAGCTACAATACCATCCCCACTTTGTGTAATTCATTCATTATTTCACTACTGACGTTTAGAATTGTTGGCCGCAAAAATAAACGTGTTCATGAATGAATAGCCCTCTCTATGTTTATTATTACTCCAAGACAACAATAGAGCTAGACGCATCACGGAAATTAATCAGATCCAGATCCTATACTATTATCCCTGTGTCCGTGTACTGACGAGGAAAGATTAATTAGGGTGCGAACCAAAATTGCAGATAGAGCTAATGGCGAGAATTTTCGTATGCCGTATGTTTTGCCCTCAAATCATGAAGTTGTAAATCGTTTGATTTTTGAAGAACACATTAGGAACAATCATGTTGGAGTTCAAGGTTTGATGAGTATCCTTAGACGAAGTTACTGGATTCTTCAATGTGGACGCACTGTTAAATCAGTAATTAGTAATTGTATCAGTTGCAGGAGATTCGAAGGAAACCTGATTGAAACTTCCGCCATATGTCTCCCCGAAAACAGAGTTCGTGATGCTGCAGTGTTCGAGATTGTAGGCATAGATTTAGTAGGACCTTTGTAGCTCAAATCAAATGAAAAGGTTTGGATTGTACTGTATACTTGCGCTATCTACCGAGCTGTGCACTTTGAACTAACGTCATTCTTGTCAAGCAATGCGTTTATGCAGACACTCAGAAGATTTATTGCCCGCGGAGATCGACCTTCAACAATATATACAGATTGCGGAACAAATTTCGTTGGACGCGCAAACGCTTTCAAAGACTTGAATTGGTTAGAAGTAGCACAGAGTTTTACAACAATTCATCAAATAGACTGGAAAATGATTCCTCCAATAGCTGCTTGGTGGGAAGGCTGATGGGAGCGCCTTATAAGGCTGATGACATAATTGTTAAAAAAAACTCGATTTCGAAGAATTACATAATTAATGTTCTCTATGATTGTGAAGCCGTTTTAAACGTCCACTCACATACATGTCTGAGGATCCAAATGATTGTACTATTCTCACAACTGTATTGTTCCTACAAGATATTGAAGGAGTTGGAGTGACTGATCTTGATTTAGTTGAAGTCAAAGATCTAATATTTTTTGAAACTCAGAAAAGTTTGAACAATAGATTCACGTTTGAATATTTGGGCCAACTCACTATTTTTCCAAAGAAAACTTCTGATGAGACAATCAAAGTCGGAGACATTGTATTGATCTCAGATTTCAATAAAAGGAAAGTCGAATGGCCTATGACCCGTGTGATTGATAGTATCCCTGGACGTGATGGAATAGTCAGATTGGTTAAGCTGAAAACTGCCATAGGTGAGCTGCTGAGGCCAGTACAACGAATTACTTTATGGGAAATGAAGAATTCGAAAGATTTGTCCAAACGTACATTGTCAAAAAGGGTTAAAAATATTCGAACAGAAAGTATAGACGACAAGTTGTCAAAGAAATCAACAATTAGAGAGCACGTGTCTACAACAAGATCTAGAAAACATATAAAAGTTCCTGAGAGATATTGTTATTGATTGTGTCATGATGACACAAGGTGGGAGTGTATTGGAAGACACCTTGTACTATTTTTAGGTTTTGTTTCTGATCTTGACATTGACAGTTGATGACAATTCAATTTAATTTTAATTCGTATATATTTGATGTAACATTACTTTATTATAATTTGAAGTAGTTTTGGCTCCCTATACAATTAAAGGGTATATCCATAACAGTTTTAGTAGAAAACTCTTGAGAAACTGAACTAATAGCAGTTTTAACAAAATCCTTAGAGTGGATTATGAACAGTAGTTCAGAATTTAAACAGTAATAATCTAATCTGATTTAAAATCAGCTTTAATGACATTGTGAAACTACCAGAAAAATATATGTTGGATTTATGTGGGTTGAAGGATATTCTCAAATTCCATATAATGAGAAAGTTGATAAGCTTGCTAAAGATGCCGTCCCTTCTGGTCTTGTAATTGACGAATTATCAAAGGGATATATAAAATCATCTAGAAAAGAAAATCTCAAACAAAAATTGCAAATCCAATGGGCAGGTTTTACAAATCACAGTAACAATTCCTACTGCAACAAATATACTTCACTTCCCTCTACTCCTCTAGCTGCACGAAGCTTTCCTTCCAGAAAAATATAATATACTATGTATGCCAGATACCTTTTTGAATATGCTACCGTTAATCCATACATTTATAAAATTAAAATGTCTACCACAGATACATATTTATTAATTTATTTATTTATTATTACACGGGTTAAACAGGACGAACCCAACTACAGAACAGGAACTTAATTATATTGATTACAAAGAATAATATCATCAATCAAAGAAGAATGCTTCAATCGCAGATATGCGGCAATGAAATATATCAACCTGATAACTTACATGACTACATATCGAACACATCCTGTGAAGTGGCGAAAATTTTAAAATATTTGTTCGAGGGGTATTAAGGTAAAACGTATTAACAACTCTTGAAGCTACTCTCGGAGTATTGAACTGGAGTTTAAGAAGAAGATTGGGATCACTGATGTTGTTCTTCACGGTTTTAAACAGAAATATCAATAAGTGACAGTCATGACGAGCACTTAAGTTATTCACACAATGCCTCGTTTGAAGTGTACCGGTACGAACTCCTACAGGTGGGTAAATGCCATCCATTTTAAAGGAAGGAAATTTCAAAAACCTCCGTTGATCTGATTCATGTTTCTGAATGTGTATGTCATAAAATGGACTCCAAATAACATCTGCGCATTCAATTTTAGACCTAACATAGGCGTAGTATAAAGCCTTTGAAGTGTCTTGATCATTGAAGTCACGCGAGTTTCAAACTAAGAAGCCATACATTTTGTTATCAGACGAGCATATAGCCTCAATATGAGGTATAAAAGAGAGTTTAGAATCAAAAGTTACACCCAAGTCAATAAATGTCGCCGGGCGTTCAAGAACAGTATTGTTGATTTCATAATCATATATAATTTTCTCAGGTTTTAAGGAAAACGTCATTACCTTACATTTACAGGCATTTAACGACAATTTATTACTTATACACCATCTCTCAATACGTCGAAGGTTAGTTGAAAGTGAGACACAATCGCTTCTATCACCAATCCGGCAGAATAATTTTAAGTCATCAGCATATAGTAAGCAGTTGACATCAAGATCGTCAACTATATCATTGCTGAAGACATTGAATAATAAGGGGCGCAGGTTAAATCCCTGTGGAACACCAGATGTTGGTAAGTATTCAACTGACTTATAACCATTGAACACGACATACTGGTGTCTGTTGTTTAGATAGGAGGTGTACACAACGTCAGTCTGCGATCGCTCATCAATGTTTTCAGCAATAAATTGGGTTATATTTGCCAAATTGGTGACCGTTGAGCGAACCTTTCCAAAACCATGTTGTTTTATGGTTATTATGTTGCATAAATGGCTATACATTCTATTGTACAATAACATTTCGAATACCTTACATAAATTACAAATAATTGAGATTGGCCGATAGTTGCTAATATTAACTCTATCACCATGTTTGTAGATAAGTCTAACCACCGACGATTTCCACATATTCGGCACAGTGCAAGTCTTCAAGCACGTGTTGATCAGTATTGTTAACGACGGAGCAAGTACAGACGCACAATCCTTGTAAATGAAAGCAGGGACAGAGTCTGGTCCTGTTGTCATATTATTTTTTACTTGTTTTAAAGCTATAAGTACTTCATCCTCAGTGAAGGACATGATATTCAGGAACTGTGAGGTTACTGAATCATCATGGGTAACGCACATTATACTAACTGAAAAAGATTTTGCAATATATTCAGAAAAACCATTAAGTATATCGGTAGGCGTATCAAGCGTTTGACCGTTAAACGTCATTCTATCAGAGATATTAGTTGACCCCTTTTTGCTGTTGACAAAAGCTCAGAATTTTTTGGGGTCTGCTTTCATACTCGACTCAGCTGAATCAGTATAATCTCTGTACGACTTGTTTATGTCAGATTTCACCCTTGCTCTTAAATATTTAAACTTGTTAAGAGTATTTACATCATTGTTGATTTTACATTCGTTATTTAATTTCGATTTCAGCTTAATTTCTTTAATAATATCCCGGGTAAACCACGGTGGATTTCTTTTATATTGTTTTGTTTCTCTTGGCACACACTCATCAAATGCATTATACAGCTTACCGTAAAAGTAGATGGAGGCATCATCGGATCTATCAAATGTTTGAAGGAAAGTCCAATCTACATTAGAGAGACTTTGATATAATAGTGAAAAATTTGCTTTTCGGAAGTTATATTCATTGCAAGATATTGTTGGAAATGTCGCCTTAAGGTGTGGCAAAAATTTAGTTTACAGGAAATATTTAAAACAGGATGATACCGATCTTGAGCAACTAAATTTTGAATAGATCTTTCCACAAAACAGTCATTATTATAGAGGACAAGATCAAGAATACGTTCCAAGTCGTTCGCAATAGTATTGGATTGAGTTAAAATAAAAATTGGGAGAACATTGGTAAGAGCAGAAACAATGTCATTCCCTAAATTATTATGGAAATATGTAGCATAAGAAGATATATTAAAGTCGCCTACAATGAGTAAATTATTATTATGCAAACTTTCAATATTACTAATTGATTCAAAAAGATTAAGGTATACTTCGCTACTAGCAGATGGAGGAATATAAACACTTAGCACATAAACATGACCCGAGTCAACTGTTATTTTGCCAAGACCATATCCACCGTGACTATCGTGGGGAAAACGAAACTATCTATATTCATTTCACAAGACGGGAATTCATTGTTTACAGCTATAAGAACCCCTCCGCCCCTCGAGAAATTACACGCCTCCAGATTTCTATCAGCCCGGTATACTGAGTAGTCTTCTGGAAACAGTTCCCCATTAAAGACTGAATCGTTAAGCCATGTTTCGGTTAGTGCTGTGACCTTAAAGTGTGTCATAGAGATTGCATTAAAAAAATCTACAGCTTTAGATCGCAAGCCTCTGGTATTCTGAAAGTATACATTTAAAGAATTTGAGAAATTACTGTTAACCTTTTTACCAGCAGTGCAAGTGGTCGACGACACGGTACATCCACTTGAAGCTATGGATTGCTATACTCCAAGCAAATCCTTCTTGAGTTTAGTTAAAGCAATTTTATATGCAGTTTCGTAATTGGGATCTACAGGACTGTACATTGTGATTTCCACCGCATAAAGGACAGCTTAAAGAATTGTTGCACGATTTGGATGAATGATTAAATTCGTTACAGTTGTAACAACGCGACACTTCCAAGGCATCATATACCCTACAGCTATCATACCCTACAAATAAGTTACCAGCTTTTAATATTATATCATACATATTTCTATCTATCTGAATGACAGCCTAAAAGATTGCAGCACTTTTCTTAGTTGGGAAGATTTTCACAATTTTACAATCACTATATTTATAAAAAATTTCAGGATTACAATTTCTAAGTTGGTATTGAAGCATTTCCTCAGTATATTTTTCTGACAAACCCACAATGCACAATCTGGGATTGATACCAGCAACCTCCTTTACAGCATAAGAGTCAGATATTGTCTCTTGAACCAGTTTCACTATCTTCTCATTTTCCTCCTTAGATTTTCATGCACTAAGAATTCCACCATCCTTAATGTGTTTAACTTTAGTCAAATGTATACTATTATCAGTTGGATTAATATTATGCATTAGATCTGATTTCGTTTGTTTTATCTCCTGTGCTTTGTTATTGGGTTGTACTATCACCGCAGGAAAAGTTTTGTTGTTAACAACATCAGCATATCGAGTCATTGGTGGAATAGTCACAGTTTCTTTAGCAACTTTAGAAACATCAGATTTCAGTTTGGACAATTCAGCTTTAATTGAACGAAGCGCGTCGCTAACTGTTGATTCTAACAAGTTAGTTACTTCAGTATTGTTTACAGAAATACCACTTTTCGCACATTCGTCACATCTCCACAGGAGTCCAGGAACATAATTTAAGACGTCCAGTTTATCAACAGTTCTGGAGAAACATACAACATGAAACTGCTTTTTACAGAATTTGCAAAAAGTGGCCGGCCTACTTCGACTTATCGTACCAGAACATGTTGTTATTGACCATTGACCATTGTTTACATTACAAATTTATTAAAAACTTACGAAAAATATCAAATTATAATCCAATATGCAGGTACACAAATGATTCACCACTTTTAACATGTTTTAACAGTCATAAACCACTTTAAACCACAAAAATGCAGCAAAATATCAAGAGCGACGTGCTATACGTATTGACTGTGATGAGAGCTTCGATGATCTCAATCATTTGATGTATAACTGAGGATATAATAGAGAAGCCACTAGCTATTTACTCAACCCCTTATCAGCGAAGAAGATAGCTTTTCCCCAAAATATGGTTCCTCTCTTATACGTAAGCTTTCGCAAGCCTATTATAAAATAGTATATTATACACCAAGCGACTAAAGTGACCCATTTAATCCCGCGGGTGGTGTTTTATTCCTGAGGACGGAGCGCAGCGGAGCCCGAGGGAAGCAATCCACCTAAGGGATTAATGTCACTTTAGTCGAGAGGTGTTTACGCCATTTTTTGCAATTCCGGTAATTCTACATACATTTTCCCTTGGGATTTTAACTGTCACTTTATATCCCTTGGGTCTAAAAATGTCATTTTAGTTTCTAACATGTGAGACTAGAGTGACCACTTTAGTCTCGGTATGGCAAAAAGTATTTTATGGGAATTCCTCAAACGCACCAGACGAAAAATATAATACTGTGACATTTTTTCTTTTGTGTTGTATTAATGCATATATGATCATAGCATGAATGATTTAGATTTGGTTCCTTTTGTTTGTCCTGTTGTAGCAGGTGTCCTTTATTCGTTGCCTTTTATGTATCTCTTAACAAAGTCGCTATCACGGGCACCTTAGCATGAAGATAATGTCCCTGTTTACCCTACATGTTTTTCTTATTTCATTTTCTCCAGAATTTTGGAAATTTCGAGATGTGTGCATGAAAGATAGAGGGATAGTACACTATAGTAAATTCATTATCATATAAATATTTGGTCACCCGACAAAAAAATTGTCCTTAAGTGTATTATTCTAAAAATAATAAACGACTATAAGAAAAAGGTGTCACTGGATCTAAAGACAATATATCCATGAACCCAAAGCTGAAAGTCAAAGTTACAGCAATAATCTTATTAAAAATACTGAAGACTACCTTAATTTGATTTGCTATGACTACAGAAATCTATTTTGACAAATTTATAGTTTTAATTTATGACACCTTAATATAATCGAATGAAAAAATTCACTTCATTTCGTTTAAATACAATAAAAGTATCAAACTTAAATAGGATATTGGGGAAATATATAAAGATTGAAGGACTCGTTTATCCTAATATTACGTATTTAAAGATTTCAATAATATTCTTTGAAGAGGTACGGTCCATTATTCAATTTTGATATCCGGAAAGGGAATCGAGAGATGAATTGTGAAGGTCCTCTTCCTCCCTTTTCGCCCATTTTGGTCCTGCCCATCCTGCTATCCTGCTCCTGTTTGTATTTTCATATCGTGGATGTGTGTGAGTATGTACGTATGTAGATACGCGTTGCATATGTATGATAACCGGCCCAACATTCTCCTTCATATAGCTGAATATTCTCTCGTCCGCCACTTTTGAAAAATGTTCTTTTCCACCAACGGAAAACCCGGTGTTAATCCTTAATTCCATGATAAACGTTTGCAGGATATTATTTTGAAATAATTCTATACCACAAAATGGATATAATTTACTCCAATCTTCATAATTTAAGTTTCATTTAATGATTTACTACATTTTGATCATTTTGTGACTAAATGAACGGAAGAATCGAAAGAAAGATTACAACAGAATAGAATAACTACACAGGACAACGGGAAACCATGCTATATAAAACCATAAAATTATTGACTTTCTTCTGACATACAAACTACAAAATGTTACAAATTTGGACTAAAAGAAATTAGAGATGTTTGGAAAGAGAAGTTGAACATAAGTAACAAAAATGGACAAATGGAAGAAAAATGGGAACATTTTAAGAACGTGATTTTACCGGCAACGGAAAGTAGTTGTGGAATGACAAGAATAATAAACAGGAAAAACAGAATAAGTCATTGGTGGAGAGATGGAATGGAAAATGCAGTGGTTGATAAAGAGAAAAAGTGGAAAAAAACTCACGGACGTGAAAACAAACGCAGTGGAAGGACTATACATAACAAAGAAATCAATTCAAAATATAATAGAATAAAAACAAAGCATAGCAAAATTTCGGTGAAAGCATGAAAACAGCATACAAGGATAACCAAAAATTATTTTTTCTACGACCGTGCGTTTTTACCCACTTTCCCGCACTCATTTTAGTTTAGAAAGTGTCACTTTCCCGCACTAGTGCGGGGAAGTAAAATATGTCAATTTATCGTTATTAAATGTACATTTCATTGATTTTACCTGTATACTACTATTAAAACTAATATAGGTTTTAATATTCAATCTAAACCAGACTATTTTTCATTCATTGGAATGAAGAAATTGCGATACTTTCATATCTACCTTATACATTTCTCAAAATCAATCTACATAACAATCAAACTAAGCTGAGTCAAGTGGTTTGGTGTGGTAACCAAAGATTTGTTATGACAACCAAGTTGTCATCAAGACGTCAAAGTATCAAGTCGAAGTGTTGTCGAAGTGTCCGATTCTGGCATTTTTCAAATTATTTTCAATAAAAGCAATATTTTAATGGATTCGTCAGACGAGGAGCTCCCAGAAGCAATATTAAAGGTCGCAGATGAGGTAAATTCAGACCTGTTACCAAGTAAATCACGAGAAAGATACGAACAGCAATACAACCAATTTTTAAACTGGTGTAATGGAAAAGGAGTGAATAGCTTCAGAGAAGAGGTTTTTTTGGCGTATTTTTCCGAGCTGAGTAAGGTACTGAAATCCAATACCCTATGGTCGCGTTACTCGATGGTGAAATGTTTGATTAAAATGAAACAAAACCTGGACATAAGCAAGTTTCATAAATTGACATCGTTCCTAAAAAAGCGAATTGTTGGTTTTCGACCACATAAAGCGCAGATTTTTACCAAAGAAGACATATCCAAGTTTATGTTAGCCCCTGATGAGATATATCTTATGATTAAAATAATTACCATTTTTGCGATGATTACATCTTAGTCTATAGCGGAAAAGCTAAGCAAGAACGAGCAAAATCGGGAGTGGGAATTCTACTCCACCAGAAATACGAACAATGTATAGAAAACATAGACTACGTTAACGACAGAATCCTGAAAATATCGCTAAAAGTCAACCACATGCAAACACACTTAATAAGCACATACGCCCCGGATATAAGTAAACCCACAGAGGAGAGCGAAACATTTTACCAACACCTACAAAATACTTTAGACAAACTAAGCAACACGGATAAAATCATTATACTCGGAGATTTGAACGCCAGAATAGACAGGGAAGTAATACCAGGCATACAACAAAAATATAATGAAGAGATAACCAACGAAAATGGAGAACTCCTGATAGACTTCTGTGCGAGAAACGAGCTACGGATAAACAACACGTATTTCCCTCACAAAGAGCAACATAAATATACATTTAGTAACTCCAGAGATCAAAAGTCAGTAATTGATTATATAATAAGTAACAGGACAATCACACCATCACAAGTAATAGATGTAAGAGCACTTACCTCTGCAAACATCGGCACAGATCAAAACCTGTTACTGTGTAAAATGATTATGGAAACACCCCACAGAACCAAAAAACCTCCAGTATTCCTCGAAAAGTTTAATATCGAATCACTGACAGATGATAGCACGAGAAACCTGTATGAGAACCGATTAACAAATAAACTGGAAGGACTTAATACGCTGGAGTGTGATGTGGAGAGCTGTTGGAACAAAATCAAATCATGTATCGTAGAAGCAGCCGAAGAATCCATTGGTAAAAGAAAAGTCAACATAAATGGGACCAATAATAGCAAAAAACCCTGGTTCTGTCAAGAAGTTAAAGAACTATCGCAGCAGAAAAAGAAATCCTACCTGATATACAGAAGCTCACAAACACCAGAGAAACACTCCGAATATACAGAAGTGAGAAACAGAATCAATGCCAGAATCAAAGCCATAAAACGGGATTACTGGGCAAAATTTACAAGCGATATGGATTACGACCTATATGGAGCACAGAAGAAAGTCTGGAAGATGCTCAAGAATAGGAAGAAGCCAATAAACGAGTTCGTGCAAACAAAAGGAGTCACCAAAGATGTATGGGAAAAATACTTTAGGGAACTTTACAACACCGAAGAGGCCATAAGGATCGAAAACTACGAGTCAAATCATCAAATATCACTGAACGAAGAAGAGGTAACAGCAAAAATAAAAAAACTGAAAAACAGAAAAGCTCCCGGAACAGACCTTATCCCAAACGAACTTCTAAAATATGCTGGACCCAAGCTAGGAAAACATCTGAAAATTATCTACAACAAAATTTTAGAAACATCTGAAATACCTACAGAATGGCACAAAAGTATAACTATCCCTATATTCAAGAAAGGACAGAAGACACACCCAGACAACTACAGGGGCATAACGCTGCTGAACACAAGCATGAAACTATTTACTAGCATTTTGAAAGAAAGACTCGAGGCACAAATAACAAACAGGGAAGAACAACAAGGTTTCAGACGAAACAGATCCACGACCGACGCCATATTCATTATCAAACAAATCAAAGAAAAATCAATAGAATTTAATACACCAGCGTATGTCTGTTTCATCGATTTGACCAAGGCATTTGATAGGGTTCGTCTCTCCGACATCATAAACATACTGATAGCGAAAGAAACGCCAGACACCATCGTAAGAGCAGTCCGCAGTCTCAATACAAACAACATGACCAAAGTAAAGGCAGGAGACACTTATACGGAAGAGATACCAACACCAGGAGGCATCAGACAAGGCGATAGCCTTAGCCCATTTCTGTTCAATCTCTTAATGGACAGAATTATAGAGGAAATATCATCACTAAATATGGGATACCGAATGGGACAGAATAAAAGAATCAGCATGGTATGCTACGCCGACGATGCAGCTATTATTGCGGAAACGCAGGACGATCTACAGAGACAACTGCACAAATTCTACCAGGTCAGCCAAGCGATGAACATGACCATATCCATAGAAAAATCGAAAAGCATAACCTTTGCTAAAGAACCTGTAAGATGTAAGCTGGAAGTCCAGGGAAAAATCATCGAGCAAGTCTCACAATTCAAATATCTGGGTATGGATCTGTCGAGTTATCACGACCCAGTGAAGGACCTAGGAAGACAGATTAACAAAGCGACTGCCATATCGGGCTGCTTAAAGCAAACAATATGGGCAAACGAATACATGCGAAAGGATAGCAAGGTTAGGATCTATAAGACTTGTATCAGGCCAATCATGACATACGGAATAGAAACCAGAGAAGAAACCAACAAAACGAAAAGCATGCTTAGAGTAGCCGAAATGAAAACGCTCAGGACTATAGTGGGAAAAACAAGAAGGGACCGAGTTAGAAACAATGACATCAGGGAACAATGTGGAGTACAAGACATCGTAAGATGGGGGAGACAAAGAAGAAGACATTGGTACGCTCATGTGAGAAGAATGGAGGAGAGAAGACTGCCACGCATCGCACTTGAAGGGAAACCAACAGGGAAAAGAGCACCCGGTAGACCACCTAAGAGATGGAAGGACAGTTGGCAGTCCACCTCCCAGGAAACGATAAAGAGGAACCTTCAAAACTAACAGATCGCAAGATCTTAAATACGAATAAGAAGAAGAAGAAGACCATTTTTGCTTTATCCGGTGCTCTTCGCAGAGCGGAGCTTGTGAAAATCACGCTTGGCGATATTCAAGATAAAGGAAACCTAATTATTGTGAAAATTTCCGATTCGAAAAACCATACCTCAAGATCCTTTGTTATATCTGAAGACATAAATAAGGGAACCTTTTTGAAGCTCTATAGAAAGTATGCAAATTTACTGCCTCCTACCACCACGCACCGTCGTTTTTTCATCAATTACAAAAAAGGTAATTGTTCTATTCAGTGCGTAGGCGTAAACACATTTGGTAAAATGCCGGCAGAGATCGCTATCTACTTAGGCTACCTAACCCAAAACGTTACACAGGTCACAGTTTTAGACGATCCTCGGCAACGTTTCAAGCAGATTCAGGCGAAGGGATAACCAACATAAAACGTCTTGGAGGCTGGAAGTCAACTGCTGTTGCTGAGAGTTATTTGGAGGACTCCGTAGAACAGAAGAAAACCATCTTGAATAAAATTCTTTCATGTACTGGAAACTTGCAACCGATGCCGTCTCCGTCATCTTCATGCACTTTGCAATCTACGATTGTTACTCTTAACAGCCAGTTACCACCAACTAACTACTCTGGACCGGCTATTCTGACGCATTTGCAGAATGCCACAAATTGTGTTTTCAACATTAATATTAATAATAATTAGTGGATTTTCATGGAATGTTTTGTATGTTGAAATAAAATATATATTTTCAATGTGCTTTTTGAATCTTTATGCGGTCGTAGAAAAAATTATGTTCCTAATTCATGCGTAAAGTGTCTTTCCCGCCCTTGACTGCTTGCCCGAACTCCGCTTCGCGTCGTTCGGGTCAACGGCAGTCGCGTGCGGGAAAGTATCACTTTCCGCACTTGTTAGGAAAATAACTATTTCAGAACGCTAAAACATATGATACAAGAGAAACAACATAAAATAGAAACACATTAAATCTTTTAAGTCACGATGATAAAATCATGGAAATATGAAGGGAGACCTGTAATGTACGTTTAGAAGGGACAAATAAATATGAAAATAAACATGATACAAATACACAAGCTCGACAAAAAATTGAATTAGATCCCAATGAGAAAATAAGCGAAAAGGAGATTAAACAAGCTATATAAAAACTTAAACTAGTGAAAGCACCTGGGCATGATTGAATAATCCCGGACATGCTAATCGCAATGTCACAAAAAGCACTGAATTCTCTAACAGAGCTCATGTATGAAGTATTTGAAGATACAATAACTGAGAACAGAAATTTGGGGATCATCACCCCCATCTACAAGAAAGAGGATAGCAGAGAACTCCGAAACTACAGAGGAATCAATTTGAAGAGGACAGTGTCCAAAGTGTAACGCCAGAATCTTGGAGAAAAGACTAAGGAAAAAAGTGGAACATACATTAGAGGAAACGCGAACCAAACAGGGGCACAACCGTTGCGATGTTTATTATGAGACAGCTAGGAGGAAAAGCCCTAAGGGAAAACTGGAATATATACTGCTGCTTCATAGATCTGACAAAAGCCTTCGACTTTGTGAAAATATAGGATATATGCAAAACTCTAAGCAATAGAAGAGTATTTGAAACTATAAACAGCCTATAAAGGAAGAGAAATAATCACGATTGGAAACCACATTTGGGGTAGAACAGGGATATATCTTGAACCTATGGTTATTCGCGTTGGTAAAATATGAAACAATTAAAGAAGCAAAAAAAATTGGAACTATATGAAGTAGGATACTGAAAAATGGAAAAGGTACTAGTATCAGAGCTCTGCTATACGGATGACATAGTGATCATAGGCAAAAAGTTTGAAAGAAAATCTAGAGATATTCAAGAAGGCTAAAGATTAATATGAGGATAAATAAACAAAAACCATGATAATAGGGGAGGAGCGAAAAGAGAGAAGCTAACAGAAGGGGCAGTTGCAGAAGACGTACTGATTTTTCGGAAACCACCAAAATATCTCATGTTTGTTAGAAGAATGGAATACAATTTTGTACAAGATTGAAATTACTATGAATAAATGAAGAAAACAAAAATGATGGCAATAGGAAATAAAAACATATCTGACATTCAACGAGCTCATAGAAACAATAAGAATTGATGCAGAGGGTATACAAGAAGCCGAAGTTATTCAAAGACAATTTGTTCAAACGTTATTAAAGAAGTAGTGTGTGAGAATGATGGTGAAACTCAAGTAGCTAATAACAATTTTGATTTGCGGACAAGCATTTCAATATCTATGAAGTGCTGTGGACTTTAGAAAAACTGTAATTTTGAAGCTTTATGTGACAGTCTAATTCGGGATAGAATTGTATGTGGAATTCGAGATCACAGAGTCAGAGATAGATTATTACGAGAACCTAACTTAGATTTAAGAAAATGCAAAGACATTTGCAAAGCTGCTGAATTAGCAGAAACACACAGTAAAAAGCTTGAAGAAGACGAAAAAGGCGTGAATGCAATAAAAAAAATGTATCAAACAGAGAAACAAAAATCAGGTTCTAGAGGATACAGAGAATAAAAACAGTATGATGAGAATTTGCAGAAAAAACGTATTTGCACGATTTTTGAATATGTCCTGCATATGATAAAAACATGTGGAAATTGTGAAATGTTTATCCATTTTGAGAAAATGTAGCTTAACAACAAAGAAAAGGGCAAAAAGACAAGGAAAACGCATGTAATAAAAAAAGAAAGATGAGGATAATGAAGAAGAGTTTATCATTGGACAAGTACAATTACAAATAGAAAATCATATCAAACATGGTGGATCAATAGCTAACAGAAATAGTTGGATACAAAATTTTTTAATAAATAATCATGAAGTAAACTGCAAATTTGACACTGGTGTAGAGACCAACATTTTGACCAAAAAAGTTGCCTCAAAGATTGGTGCCGAGATACATAAGTCAAAAATAAAGCTATTAAACTATGATGGAAGCTCTATTGACAATATAGATGGATAAATTCGAGTACCATGCAATGTAAACAATATAGAAGATATTGAGACGTTTCAAGTTGTGGAACTTGACTCACCATGTATTATAGGTTTGGAATTCATACAGAAATACAAGCTGATTAAATGAGCTAATATAAACGTTATTCAAAACAGAAAAATAGAAAACCGTATACAAGAAAATAAAGACTTATTTGAATCTATTGGCGAAATAAAAGATATTACTCACAAAATTAAACTTAAGCCTGGTGCTGAACCTATTGCAGAAGCTCCTAGAAGAATCCCAATATGGATTGAAGAAAAACTTAAAGCAGAATTAGTTAAGATGGAAAAAATTAATATAATTAAAAAAGTAACTAAACCGACAGAATGGGTCAATTCGATGGTTGTTGTGAAAAAATCTGATGATTCATTGCGAGTTTGTTTAGATCCACAGAACTTGAACAAAAACATTATTAGAGAACGTTACCAGCTGCCAACATTTAAGGAAACAGTGTCAAAGATGCTAACAAAGGATTCTATCAGATTAAACTTTATGAAAAAAGTCAGTTACTAACAACAAAAGAGTACCTTTTGGATTGTGTTCTGCTCCGGAGGTATTTCAACGCACGTTTGTTGAAATTTTTGGAGATTTGCCTGGTATTCAAGTGTACATAGATGACAGCTTAGTTTATGGTGAAAGTGAAGAAGAATATCTAAACGCATTGAAAGAAGTGTTCCAGAGAGCAAGACACGCAAATGTGAGGTTCGATCTAAAAAAATGTCAGTTTGGTTGAAAGAGGTAAAATATTTAGGACATGTGTTGAGTGAAGAAGGTCTAAAAGTTGATGATGACAAAATTCTTAGAGGTACCAAAAAATAAAAAAGAGCGACAGATGGTTTTGGGTATGATTAATTACATTTTAGAATTTTTACCAAATATTTCTCAAGTAACTGATTCCTTAGGACAGCTTTTAAAGAAAAATATTGAGTTTATGTGGAATGAAAACCACACACGTGATTTTTAAAAAATAAAAGAAATGTTACAAAAAGCCCCTGTCTTAAGGTATTATGATAATAAAAAACCAGTAGTATTATCGGTAGATAGTAGTAGTGTTGGCTTAGGTGCAGTTCTACTGCAAGACAACTTGCCAGTTGCGTATGCTTCAGAAAGTCTTACTGCCAATCAAAAAATGTGGGATAAAATAGAGAAGGAGCTACATGCTATCTGCCACGGATGCGAGCGCTTTCAGCAATATATTTTTGGAAAATCTGTGATTGTTGAAAGTGATCATAAGCCCCTGGGACAAATTTTTAAAAAATCATTAAACGAAACCCCTTTAAGACTTCAAAGATTAAAGTTGCGTTTGCAACAGTATGATATCGTCATTATATATAAACCTGGCAAATAACTTTTTCTGGCAGACGCACTGTCAAGATCATTTAACAGAGACTCAAATGATTTAACTGATATTGATCAGGATGTTGAATTGCATATTAACATGATTATGTCAAATTTGCCATTCTCTAATGAGAAATTGAAACTTTTTCAAAAAGAAACTGCAGAAGATCCAGAAATGAATGCTTTAAGAAACTATATTCAGAACGGTTGGCCTGGCATTATTGATAAAATGCCCAAGGAACTTAAATTCTATTTTTCAATCATAGGTGATCTGTACTTCACAAAGGGTTTGATTTTTAAAAATTCTTCTGTTCGAGTTCCTAAAAGCTTAAGAAAAGATATGTTAAATTTGATACATTTAAGTCACTTAGGTCTAGAAAAAAATAAAAATAGGCGTATTCTATTCTGACCATTTATGATTAAGGAGATTGAAGATAAAATAAAAAATTGTCTTACGTGTCTAAAATTCCAAAAGTGTCATAGTGGGGAAAAATATTGTTACGAGAAGTTACTAATTTACCATGAGAAAGCGTTGTAATGGACATTTTTTACTTTAAAGAAAAATCTTTTTTGCTAATTATTGATTACTTCTCAAAATATATTGAGATAAGAGAATTGACTCGTGAAACAACAGAACATATAATCATACAATTAAAAAGTCATTTTGCAAGGTTTGGAATACCAAAGTTTCTTTATTCAGACTGTGGTACTTAGTTTACGCATCATTTTATTAATTACAAATTTGAAGATTTTGAAAAAACTTGGAATTTTAAGCATGTGATATCTAGTCCTCGTTATCCAAAGTCGAACGGGATGGTGGAAAGAAACGTGCAAACTTTCAAAAATTTAATGAAAGAAGCTCAACATTCAGGAACAGATTTATTTATGGCTTCAATTGAGTACAGTTTTATGTCAACATTTTCGTATTCTGTTCGTTAATTCTGAATCTATTGTCCTATCGTCTGTCACTATACTCCCTAGATATTCAAATGCTGCTGCTACAATTTCCAATGGTTTGTCTTTGCATAGTTTCATTATTATCTCTGTTATCTTGTTTATCGCTTACGATAATTACTTTGATTTTGCCTATGCTCACTTTTAATTTATTATAAAATATACAAATCATTAAAATACAATCAGTTTTATGTTAAACCATAACTATTTTAATTTCCTATACAATAATTACCGGGATACCCTTCAGGGTACCCTCACACTTTCAACGTTTCTATATACTCTTCCCCTACTCATAACCTGGTTTCGAAGGGGAATAAAACAACCCTAATATTTTAAGCAATCAAAATATATATAGTAATATATGAAATTGCAGGAAATAGAGTATTGATTGCAAAAAAGCGAAACTTTTAAACTGTTTCAGGTTTTAGTAAACGGTTTAGAACAACCCTAATAATTAAAACCCTGATAATATAATTAGGATTGCAAAATAGGTATGTTATAAAAATTGTTTGTGATTTAACTGCTAGCATGAAATCGATTCTCAATTTTGATTTCTTTTAATATTTTAAATAACATCCTCGTGCTATGCTAGTATCCAGTAGAATGGAAGTTTGCTCAAATTACAATTGGACGGTATTAAGCTGAAAGGAACCAACCAATTTGACTTAAGTTTTGAGAAAATGACACGTGAAGTAAACCTGTGGTTCTAAATCCACATTACATTCACAAATGGTAATTTTCATTTCTTAGGATAGGAATTTATTTGATGTCACTTCTTTAACTAGTAATATTAATTATTTTTCCAAATTTATATAATTATTGCAAGTTTTTGGGTTGGTTCTTATCTGCTATATTTAAAATGTTTTAATAAAAAAGCGCATAAAAGAACTTTGATGTTGGTTCTTTTCTATGAAATATAATAGAGTTTCAAGGAAATAAAAACAAAATTATTTATATACACACTCATGTAAAAAATAAAAAAAATAAATCGATTTCTCTACAAAAACTTTTTAATGAACACAAGAATAAAAGAATATGATGTTAATAATAATTATAATAATTAAACTAAGTCTCTTCAATATCTGAAGGAATACAAAACCCACCAACATCGTCTTCATCTTCGAAACTACCAGTCAATCTGCGATAAAATTCTTTTGCACCTGCTGGAATAAGATGAAGTAACGATTTCAAATCTTTTAACATCGGAGCTGCTATTTCTTTTCCGTTTTTCCACATTTGTGCAAGTGAATCCTTGAAGCAGATAGTGGTTTTGGTTTTCCTTTTGATGCTCTGCGTTCAAGGTCTATTACTCAATATTCGGATTTAAAATCCTTTCGACAATAAAATTTAAGAGGTTCTTCTTTTACTAGTGTAATCTCCCGAATTTTAAGCCAATTTATTTTTCCTTTTGCTTCGCCGACTTTCCTATTTACTATACATTTTTCTAGTTTTTGTGTCCCAAGAAAGCCATTACTTTGCATTTCAGTGATAAAAAAAGGTTTTTTCTTTCTCGCACTTCTCATAACTTGGATATAGTCACTTGGTAAATATAGCTTTTGTACATGTTTTAATGCTCCTTCAATATCACAAGTCAGTGTTGTTGGCCAAGAAACTGTGCCTAGACACGAGGAACTTCATAGAAATTGTCTTTAGTGTGGGATGAGCTTCAAGGCAAGATTTTAGTATTAGTACCAAGTTAATGTTTCTGTTTTGTCTACCGCATGAATCACTCCACAAAACCAAATTTTTTATTCCATTCTCTACTTCCGTTTCAATAAATCTTATTAAACAGGAACCGATTTCTTGGGCTCATCTACCTGCTTTATTTTCGCTCCAAACACAGCAGTAGCCTTGCTTCTTCTTAAAGGTATAAACTCCCGCGTTGTATAGCCACAACTGCTCCTTGTAAAAAAAGATGCTGATAGGAACACGTGGAAGGGGCAGTCGTAACTTATGCATTCAAACCCCATATTCTGTTCTGCTTCTTGTTTGTCTTTATTCATAAGTTCTCTAGCTTCTCTCCAAAGATCGATATGTTTGTTATGTTCTTACTCTAAAACATGTCTGTCTGAATCATTTTTGTATACTGTATCCTTGCAGCAAAGGAATTACATGTACTACAGTTGTCTTTTTTTAGACTTTTAAATTTAAATATATTCTTCTATAAGTTGAAAAACTCACTGTATCTATAGCTTTTAAGATGGTACTTTTTTTTTCATGTTCTTGTCGCCATTCCTTAATCATATCGATCTTCTTTTCTCCTATCAAATCATCCACATACAAGTCATACAGTTTTGTCAAGGTCATGTCAGGTGCAAGAAAATCTGAGTCAGTGGTTTTCCTCCTATACTATGATTTGTAACGTGGATGTTTGTTTATGTGTTCCTTAACTGCAATTAAATTATTTTCGCTTGTTTTGTTTACCTCTCCTTTTTTTGTCCTCTAATTCTTCAGATCGTGTTTTATGTATGGCTGTATTTACTCTTTTGGTAAATACTTGAAAAGTATTTTTAAAAAATTCACGGCAAACTGTTACATTTCTGAGAGAATAAACCCTGGAAAATTGTCTTTTTGATGGTCTATTGATGTACTGACGGAGTTTTTCCTCTTCTTTAACACTAGTTGCAAGGTACAAATTTTGTGTGGTGTATTTCCGTTATCCCCAAAATTTTTGTAGTCTAGTATCTGGGCTAACCTTATCATGGTATTTTTCTTTACAAAGGCACTGGCAGTCATGAAATATCTTCGGTTTTACAAGAGTTCCTTTGTAGTTATAATATTCCTTGTTGCTTTTTTTTCAATTTTTCTGCAATAACAGTCATCTAGAGATCAAAATGATTTCGTTTCCTACCCCTGGACTTTCTTGTTGTATTCTTAATTGGGTCAGGACTCGTATTATTTGGAGAAACTACAGGCTCATAATCTGAAGTTAGCTCAGAAGTATCGCACTTTTCTTGATCATTTGGGATATAATCAGGATCATTTTCAATCGGAATTTTCGGATCGCCTACATTTTTATGATCGTGGTCCTTTAAGTTTATTGGTTCTTCTTTGCCAGATCCAGAACTATCTTCATCTAGTATATTTTCTGGCATATTATTTGCGTCTTATGAGAAAATTACATAGGGTAAAGTCGGGTGAGATGGCCAGTTCGGAGAGATGGCCAACAGCTAAAACTTGACTAACGGGTCGTGAGATGGTGCTGCCTGTCCTCTCCGACAATAAATGATTATCCATAAGCACAGCCAGTGTGTTGTCGTTTAAGTCGAGGTCACGTTATAGCGTCAAAACAATAAAAATAATATCACCTCCTTATAAAATTTTATATTAGTTTTGTGTCACCTTCTACTGTGAATGTTTGTGAGGAAATTTAGTGCCGATTTCAACATATTAGGTGAGTACATTGTTCATTAGATGATTCTAACCTCAAACAACAGTTAAAAATGTGCGGTGGGTTTTGTTTGTCCCTAGCATTTGGGAGAGATGACCAACCAATAGTAGGGACAGATGGCCATATAGTTTTACGTCTCTTTCTTTACAGTTTGGCATCATTTTCATTCTGCTGCGAAAACATGCCAACGCAGTATCAAAGAAGGAACTCGAATCGTGGAAACTATACTGAAGAAAATCTGCAGCGAGCAATGGACGCTGTCAGAAACGGTTCTTCTGTGAACGGCGCTTCAAAAAATTATGGCATTCCTAGGAAAACTCTTGAAAGGAAATTGAAAAAAAATGTGTCGACGACAGGTAAAATGGGGCCGGATAGCATGTTGGGGGAGGCAAATGAAAATAAATTGGTGCAACATATTAAGAAGGCACAAAAATGCGGTTTTCCTATGACAGTTCCAGATGTTCGAAAGATGGCCTATAATTTTGCGGAAAGTCTAAGAATCAATCACAAGTTCAACAAAGAAAAATGGTGTGCCGGTTCCGATTGGTTTAGGTCTTTTTTGAGAAGACATCCAGACTTGTCTATTCGCAAGGCTGAGGGTGTATCTCTAGGGCGAGGTGAAGGCATGCACCGTTTAGATGTGGGAAATTATTTCACTTTACTGCAAGAAGTACTGGAACAAAATGAGCTTTTCGACAAACCTGGATGCATTTATAATGTCGACGAAACATGCCTTCAATTAAATAATCGTCCTGGCCATGTCTTAGCCCAAAAAGGAGCAACGGATGTTGTCACAGTGACATCAGAGGAAAAGGGTGAGACAATATCGTGCATAGCTTGTTGTAACGTTGAAGGTTTTTTTCTGCCGCCGGTCTGTGTATTTAAAGGCAAGAATTTAAAGACTGAGTGGACTGATTCAATGCCGCCTGGTTCACATATTGTAATGTCTCAAAAATCAGCCTACGTTACTGCAACGATTTTTTTGAATTGGTTTAAAAACCACTTTTTGCCACGTAAAGAAGAAGGGAAGGCATTATTAATTCTTGACGGGCATGCTTCTCACTGTTCTTGTGTTGAACTTTTAGAAACCGCTGAAGCAAACAATGTCGTTTTATTGTGCCTACCTCCGCACACTACACATTATTTGCAGCCGCTCGACAGAGCTTTTTTCAAGTCGCTCAAGTCCTTCTACTATCAATCCTGCAGAGAGTGGATGCAGAGTCACCCCGGAAGGAAACTGGGGAGACTCCAGTTTGGTGAACTTTTAACGAAAAGCTGGAGCAAGTCCGCGACCGCTGGAAATGCTATATCCGGCTTCAGAGCCACTGGCATATTTCCCTGGAACCCCGATTCCATACCCGATCATTCTTACACAGTTGCTGATCGAATAGTAAACAGCGAAACTAGGGAATACCATAGAACCCTCACACAGACACAAGTAACGAACACTCAACAATCGAACGCTGAAGCAACACAAGAACTTAGACACCCAGTCATCATAATGGATGAGTCTATGCCATCCTTTAGCCATGCTGGTACAGAACCTCGATGTTTAACTCCAGCGGAAGGGACATCTGTTCCAGATTTGACGCCTGGAAAGCTCTTAGATCAAATTAATCCCACACCTAAGTTAGTTGTTTCTGCTAAAAAACGAGCAAAGACAGTTGCTACCCTATTAACGTCTCCTGACTATATAGCGACTGTAAAAAACAAGTCCACAAAAAAATCTGAACAGACTAAGAAGGACACCCCGAAAACTAAAATTCGAAAACTAACAATTGGCCAAAAAAAGAATCGTTCGCCTTCGCCAAGTTCTGATGAGGAGGAGAATATTGAAGTTTAATATGAAGAGGAAGGTGATGCCATTTCTGAGGTGGATGAAACTGAATGTGTAGGATGCGGAGAAAGTTATAACGTGACAAAAAAAAGAAGATTGGTTGCAGTGCATAATTTGCCAGAAGTGGTTTCATGAAAATTGCTCTTCCTATTTTTAAACACATGCCAAAACTGTGGTAAAACTGCGTTTAAAAAGAAGCAAGATAGTTGTCAAGGATATTTTTTATATTTTGTTTTAATAAGTAGTGTGTTATTTTCATATTTTTATGTTTTATTCGCGTTTTTATATTGTGGCCATCTATCCCTTATTGCATTGGCCAACTGACCCCACCGAACCGGGATAGATGGCCATATACAACTGATTTTTATAAATAATAATAAATAAAAAATAAAAGTGTTTTCAATGTATTTATTCACCAGTATGCTCGGATGATAGGTAAACAATGACAAAAAAATATTGTATGGAGCCTAACCCTCACCAAAAATTTACAGGCTCCTACTATGCAAAACGGTGGCCATCTCACCCGACTTTACCCTACAAACTTGGAGAATCGGAAGTTGATAGATCAACCATTTCGGCATCAATCCAAGAAGCCATTTAATTGTCATACAATAATACTTTGTTCTTATCCAAGTTTGACTCTGTATTATTTCCTTGTAGAATATCATCATATTTGACCGATGCTTCGTTGATTCGCTCAGATATGCCTTTGTCTGAAAAAGAAAACAAGTATTTTAATGTTCTGTAATAAAAATTTTGTGTTTTTAGTTGCTCACCGTTTTTAGTAGAATGATGGATAATAATATTTTCAGAAAAGCCGTTATCTTACCCTTGAAATCATTATCTGCAAGAATGTTTTCATTTGGTAAACCGTTAACTGTTGAATTTATAGAAATCGGATCATAATGCCTTCGTCGATCATCTTTCTCCAGAGAGACAAAGTCAGTTGCTGAAATAAATAGTCACCTCAATAGTTGTCTATTAATTAATTTTAAGAATGAACATTAAACTACAAAAATATTGATAATACTTACTGTGGTACAGATTAGTGTCGGTTGTATAATCATTTTCAAGACAATCAGATGAGCTTGAAGCTAACAACTCTAATAATTTATTTTAAGAAAAAAAGAGAGTAAAAAAATATGATTGGTAGACTATATAGGGTGTTTTCAATTGAATATCGATATTTATAAGAGAATACAATTATTTCTTCATTTACACTGATCAACACTAATTTTATTGTCAACAATATTTGGGCGATTTCTAGGTAATTTCGTGGTGCTGATCACGAATTTGAAGTCCATTTAGGTGAATTGGCTCTAATTTTAGAGATATCTTATCAAAATATGATAAGATAGATAAAAATATCAAATTAATAGACCAATGGCCCTTATAAGCAACTTTTAGTAAAAAATATTAAAGTGGTTTCAAAAAAAGAGAAACGAAAAAATGATAAAATTCATTTATTGACTAGGTATAACAGCAAAGAAATAATTTAATTTAAAAAATTACATCTAATTCGTAGGAAAGGAGCTCTTTTTGTAGGATTTTCTTTTATAGGACCGTCAGGTACATCACGTTGGAGACTCCGACAAGAGTCTGCCATCATATGATGATCCCATCTGCCCTGATACCTTACCTCCATCTCCTTTATATCCTGGTGGAACCGTTCCCCTTGTTCCTCACTGAAATTGCCAAGATTGTCGGGAAATTTATTCAAGTGGCTGTGAAGAAAGTGTACTTTAATAATCATATTAGTACCCAAGTTTTTAAAGTTTAATAACATCTGTTGCACTAATTCCTCGTAATTGTCCGCTTTGTGATTACCCAAGAAATTTTTAACTACCATAACAAAGCTACACCAAGCAGCAGCTTCAAGTGTCGTCATGTGATTTCTAAAATTAGAGTCCTTAAAAAGTTTGCGAATTTGAGGGCCATAAAAAATACCCGCTTTTAGCTTTTCCATACTTAGCCTAGGAAACGATCTACAAATGTATTTGAAGCACTCGCCATCTTTACTCAAAGCCTTAACAAATTGTTTCATTAGTCCCAACTTGATGTGGGGCGGTGGAAGAATGAATTTTTCACGGTCAACCAAAGGTTCGTTTATGACATTTGCTGTTCCTACAGTCATATTTAGACTTATTGGCCAATTAACCATATTCCAATGATCTTGCTTCTACTATCCCACAAGCAGCTAAAACAAGGGTATTTTGTATACCCACCTTGCTGCCCAAGCAAGAAGTTGACCATTTTTAGATCAACACAAATGGAAAACTGATGTTCTTCATAGGATAGTTTCTGTAATACCAACTTGATGTTTTGATATTCTTCCTTAAGTTTTGTTGAGTGGGCGATAGGAATTGACGCATATCGGTTGCCATTGTGTAGCAAAACACACTTTAAGCTTCTACTGGAACTGTCTATGAATAGTCGCTAATCACCTGGAACAAATTGTATTCCCATTTGACGAAAAAGTCCGGGAATGTTGTTGCAATAAATAAGATCTTCATCTTTTTGCTAAAGTAAGGAACAAGTTTCACATCTCGTGTTCTATAAATGGTTATTTTTATATCTGGTTGTAGACAGTTTTTTTCTTTTAATCTGGATGCCAGAAGTTCAGATGCTTGCTTTGATAGACCGAGATCCCGTATTAGGTCATTCAGTTCTTCTTGAGAGAACTGCTGTGGTGTTGATTGTATTTCCTGCTCATATTCACTTCCACTGTTACTGTACTGGTCCTTAATTTCTTTTTCCGCCATCAACATCTGGCAGTGTTGTATATACTGGTACGGGAATCTCTTCGCTATGTGGCACATGTCTTCGTGCTGATTCTAAATCAGGATAATCCCATTTGCCATTCTTGTATTTGTTAAAACCTTTTACATTAACTAAACAAAAATAACAATCATCATGATGGTTTTTAGGTTCTCTCCACACCATGGGCACACCAAATTTCAAACTTTTTCTTTTTTCGTTTGACCACTGTCGTAAACATTCGACACACATTTTGCACACTATATGGAGAGCCCAGGACTTGTCTTGGTCTCCAAGCTGTACGCCGAAATAATCTTGTCTAACAAAATCTGTGATTTTTTTTCTTTGTTTCGCTACAGTATATTCGCCACAAATGTAGCAGAAGACATTAGGGCTGTTCAAACAGCTTCTGCGTGAACAACTCATTCCTCTGAAAAAAGAGTAACTTTAGTTAAAAATATAGGTACAAATATTCGTCACATGTACTCCTACCTTCCACTTGACGTCTATTAAATTTAAATAACTTCACTAGGTAGGCAATAAGAACTAAATACATAAAATACGTAAGAAAAGCACAATAACCGCGACGAGTAGAACAACTGCTTACGCTGAACTGACAGTCAAAATCAAGAGACACAAGACAAACAATTGCACGCACTGATCACGTGATCAGCAGTCGGCACGTGGAACGCTCACTAAACAGGGTCGAACTCTCGTTTCTGCGTAAATTTCTTGTTCGCAAATTATTCTTAAAAAATAAAAAGCATATGTTATAGCTAAATTCCTTAAAAAATTATGTATCCATTACCTCAAAAACTAGAGCCAATGTGGAAAAACAGCTATTATTTTTGAATTCAGCAGACCTGAATTACCCTAAATTCGTTCTTCGCAACAAATTTTTTTTTAAATTTTGTAGGGCGGTGTTATTGTTGAAAACACAATAACACTCTTACTTTGACATTTTTTGATCGCCAATGCGGTTAAACGCATTCGTAGCGACATAGTCGATTAAATCAACTAAAGTACTTAACTTATTTCAATAAATTCTTAATTTTAATATTTGTAAACTTCGACAAAAATATAAACATAAACTAAAACACTTCTTAATCATTCGAGGAATAGATTAATACTGACGAGTTATGACACGATGACAAGTCAAATGTATTCAGTGAATAGAACCAATAGTTATTGGCTTCTTTTCTGCTAATTTCTTTTCAAGAAAAATTGCTTACTAAACAGAACCAATAACAATAGGTTCTTTTCTGCTGAAATTTAATTCAGTTCACCTTTTTCACAAAAAGAACTATTTTAACATGGTTCTTTTTGAAGAAATTAAATTAAATTTCAAGAGAGACCAATATCTAGTGGTTCTTTAATACGGAATAAAAAATATTTAATTTATAAGAAAATAAGACCAATGCCTACTTAATTCCCTTCTGTCGAAATAACCAACTTTAATTTTGATCCAAGGATTTTTTCTAACATCAATATTAAGAAAGATTATGTTCTTTAAGTTGGTTTCTTTCTGCTGAAAACTAGATTAATATAAACTATACTCAAAGGTACCACTCCCCAACTTTTTTGTATTTTGTGGGTTGGTTCCTTTTAGCGTAATGCTATCCAATTATATCTGAGTCTGGTAAGCTTCCTGCTGATACAGGATCGTATAGAAAAATAAGTCTGCTTTCAATTGTATCAACAGTAATCGAAAGATTATCCTTATCAGTTTGAATTGCCTAGAAAGCATTAAATCATACAACTGTGCTATAAGTTTGTCAACAGTATAAAAGAGAGAGAAATTAAGAGCCCTATTTTATACTGCCCAACTAAATAAAAGTGCCGTATGTCACATAGGTAAGCCTTTGAGATATCAAGGCCTAAAGTTGAATGATTAGACCTGAGTTATAAAACTCAATAAATTGGTAACAGTTGGCACTATTGTGTCACTGACAAATTCAAAAACATTTTAATTCAAAGTTTGCTCCCAAGCTATACCGGGAAACGTGTTTTGTTCAACAAAATGTGCACATACTGCATTTTAGCTTAGTATTCTCAATATATATCCAAGAAACTTAAACTAAGCAAAAATGCAGTAAGTGACCTTGTTATTATGACTTCTTACCCAAGTAGGCTATTTTAGCAATAAAAAAGGTGAGTAATGAGTAAAAATAGGCTTGGTTAGATTAAGACCCTCATTTATTTAGTTTACAGTTAAACTTTACTTTAGTACAAAACCTTTAAATTGTCATATTTAATAGAGTTTTGGTCAGTCCTGCATGATTTTATTCACACTTCACACTTAAGCGGATTAATAAGTCTTTTCAGAATATTTTCCTATTTTTGGGAAGAATTTCATCGAGTGCTTCTAGGATATTATCCCTCTTTTCTTGAGAAAATCCACATGGACATCTTGATTCCCTTCATAGCCTTTTTCTGAAGAAAATCCAATTCTTGGTATGGACACATAGGATCGTAGTTGGATTTACAATATAATACATAATCTCCTCTTCTTGCACGCACATGGACAATGTCACTCAAATACAATCTACAAGGAGATTTCTTCAATTTATGTTGCGATGTTAAATCGGTTGCGGTTGACTCTGCAAGCACAAAATCTTCAAAATCGTAAGTTTTTTTTTGTTTTGTCAATTATTGTTCCACCTGGTGGTGGAAACTGTCGGCATTCATGAACGAATGGCCTGGTTGAGAATAATTCAAAACAATTTCTTCTGCAGCAATATCAGATGAGTTAATAACATACACGAGAAATGTAAAAAGTCGCCAGTTTTTGTTCTGAGACGAACAGTTGTCAAGCCAAAGGACTATTTTCTTAACATCTCAATTTTTTTAGAAACATATAGAGAGCACTTACATTATCCTCTTTGTTCCTTTCGGAAATTCCCTCGTGCCAAAGCAGGGCATGAAGTTTGTTTTTTCCTTTTTTCCCAACAGGAGCAAAAGTTTCATGATATGCTATGAGTCTTTTGACAAAAAACACCTTCATAAACATGTCAACTCTTGGAAGCATTATTATTTTTTGCATGTCGCCTGAAAAAATAACGGTGTCATTTTGAATATCACCTTCTGGATGTGATTTATAGGCTTCTCTTGCAGCAACCACTAATTCATGGTGATGAACCCATTTATTACACTTTTCACACTCGAGATCCAGTGTATTCTTATTGTGTTCATGGATAGAAAACTCTTCGCATTTTTCACACTCTTCGTGGCCTAGTTGGGCAAATGATATTTTCTGTTCCTTAACAAGTCTTCTATACAGATTATAAGATACTAAAATTTTGTAATCCGGGTACTTTTGAATAAAGTCACCGTGCATTAGAACAATATTCTCATCAGAGGGTAAATATCGCACATTGGGTGCATGTTCTCGTACCTCTGTGAAATTGGCAGCCAAAAGCTAGCAGCTATTCTGACGAAAACACCCGAATGACCACTAGCGCAGCATGTTTATAAAATTACTAAAAATAATTGAAATTCTTGTTTTTCTTCTGATTTTAGGCAAATTTTATTTAGAAGCCTACCTAAAAATAGTAAATAAGGAGAAAATAAAATAAAGTACAGAGGGGGATCCAGGGGTAAAATTATATTTTATTTTGAGTCTCGCTAAATTTAAAATTTCACCTATGAAAAAATTAAAAATGTCGGATTATCTGTCCCGCCGCGCGCTACACAGGACCGGCAATAGGGGTTGAATCATAAATATTTGGGTAAAGTATCAAACTTAATTAATTTTTTAACACTTGGGAGTTTTTCGCACATTTCAATTCATATATAAAATGCTGGAACCCATCTTGAAAACAAACTAAAAATGTCTGATTGATATCCACTGCCGTACAGGACCGGCAATTGTGGTTGATTCATAAAAATTTGGGTAAAATATCAAACTTAGTTGATTTTTCACCATTTGGGAGTTTTTCGCCCATTCCATCCAATATAGAAAATATTAGAAACCATATTAAAAACAAACTAGAAATGTCAGATTGACTTGCACTGCCGTACAGGACCGGCAATAGGAGTTGATTGTGTAAAATATCAAACTTAAATAATTTCTCACCATTTGGGAATTTTTGGCCCAATCCATTTTATATAGAAAATATTGGAAACCATCTAAGTAACAAACTAAAAATGTATAGTAGTATTTGCTATTCGTATTCATCATTATATATATTATTGTTACATATTTAAATATAAATGATTAAATGTTTTTAATGTTAGGTTAGGTTAATTAAACTTGATAATATATTATTCTTTCTTAATTTGAAGTAATTATATTGTAGAGAGTTGCAGAAGATTTACAACTTAGCGGTACCACTGTTAACCGTATTGCCGCCAATCATAATAAAGGTGAACAGCCTCAAAGCCCACCTAAAAAGAGACAACGCATAAAACCTACTGTTGAAATTGATAACTTTGATCAAAATGCTTTCCGAAATGTATGGGAATAGTGAGTATATTGGATTTACGGTTTTATTTTATTCACAATTAACTAACACAATATTTTTTCAAAGGAACACATAACCTTGAAAACTTTAAGAGACGAATTCCAGGAGCGTGAATTATTTAATGGTTGCTTAACGTCACTCTGGAAGATAGGGAAAATATTGGATTCAAATACCAAAAAGATGATCCTCGTCGTGGTTTAATGGAGTTGTCATATATTGCAGTAAAACGTGTACATTTTCTACATGAATATGTCAAGATAAAAAGGGAAGGTTTATATCAATTTGTATTTTTGGATGAGAACTGGATATTTAAAGACGGTACTGTTGGACGTTCTTGGCAAGATTCTAGTCATAGAAGCGTGAAAAAAACCAAAATTGGTGGTCCAAGGTAATTGAATAATGAAATTTAGCAATTAATTTATGATGTACTAACATTCCTCCCATTTTAAGACCTTTTCAAATATTTACTAGTCACTATTTTATTTAATTCTATATAATTATTAATAGTTGTTTTGAGCTGTGCAGTCTATGTAGGAAATCTAGTAGTAATTTGTTATTTCCCTATTGTAGGTATATAGTATTGCATGCTGGTTCCTCTTCTGGATTTATTTCTGGAGCAGGGCTGGTTTTTTCTTCCAAAAAACATGAGGGTATTACCACGATAAAATGAACCGAAAAATTTGTTTGCATTGGTTTGAATACCAGCTTTTAGTGAACTTGGAAGAGCCTGCCAGAATTCTAATGGATAATGCAAGTTATCACAGTACAGTGATCAATAAAGTACCCACAACAGCTACCAAAAAGGCTGATAAACAGAACTGGTTGATACAAAATGATATTCCTTTTGAGAATACTTTCCTCAATTATTGAATTTAGTACAACGGTAAGTTGATATAAACATTTTTCAATATATTATGGTAATACTTAGATACCTTATTTTGTTTAAATATATGCATTTTTGTAGGAATAAACCACCAACAGTATATGAAGTTGACTTATTATCTGGAAAATATGGTCACAAAGTGCTTCGACTTCCTTCTTACCACTGTATGTTCAACCCAATTGAACATATTTGGGGCATAGGGCATCATGTGGGAACTGATGGTTCTTCAACAGAACAAGCAATATGTGTATGGATAAAGTCTTTAGAAAAAGTGACTCCTGATATTTGGTCAAAGACAGTAAAGCACACTGAAAAAATTATACAAGATGGGTGGGATAGAGAAGTAGTATTTGATAGACAGGATGTGCCTCCACTTATTATTAATTTTGACAGTGACGATGACGATAGTGATGATTTTGTAGTGGAGTAGTGGAAATCTTGTGTTTTATTTTTTGTATATTTTTATCAAATTTGCTTTATCTCCACCTTTCCAAAATCACTAATAACTATTATTAAATTAGTTAATTTCATTAATTAATTAATTAGGTACAGTTATTTTATAATACACAAATTAAAACAACGACCACAGTCTCTACATAAATAGTACTTATAAAATGGGAGGTTTTTTATTTTTATATCTTCTAACAAAATTTTATTTTGTGTATCTATATTTTTCTTTTCCATTCTATTTTTATTATAATAAACATAATAGATATTGTATAAAGAAACAATATCTAAATTTGCATGAAGATGATTACAGCTTGTATTGATTCCTTTTAGCGTAAACCCTTGCAGTGCTCTTGAAGATGGTTCTATAGAGCACAGAATATGGTATAAGGACCTACAGTTCGTCCTTTAACCCTTTTCTATGTAAAATAATTAATTCGAATATAGAATGATTGGTTACTGTTTCTTGTATCTTATCCATAGTTTTTAATGAATAAATATTTATATTAAATTAATCAAGCCTATCATACAAGCCTTTTATTTTCAAATAAATATTTTCGACTTATGCCCTACGAGGCACGGAACAATGAAAAAGAAGAACTGCCAATCTAACATCAGATTGACTTTTATAGTTTTCGTTAAGTAAAGGAAAAAACTACAGCTTGGCAACATCACAATATTTTCTTCTGCAACGTCATCGTCTTTTTATCGTAAATAAATTATATATAGCAGCATTCTTCGTTGTGAAACAATTAGTCTATAAAGTGTAACAAGAGGATCGAGGATCGAGGATCTTCTCACTTACCCGATTAAACAAAGCTCATTCTGAAATCAGAATCATACAGAAGCATTCGAGTTGAATTAAAATTCTTACCGCAAGATCTCTTTTCTGTAGTTAATTTTCATCGCTGATATGCGTATCTTACGTTAATAGCAATATTTGTAGACGGCACTGCTATACCAGCACCTGACATCCAATGATGGCATTCTGCAAAACCACCTCAACAACTTAGAAGATACAGCAGGGTTAACGTCAATACCAGAGAATTCTGTCAAGTTAATTTCATACTGCTACCTTCTTCTATACCTAGATAATATTTTATATTAATAAAATAAACTTATCCTTCATTAAGACGGGAAAAACTGGGAAATGACCTATTGGAGATAAACGATAATATACACCCTTAACATCTTTCTTGCAGTAAATAATATATGAGCAATAGAAAAAACAGGTCAAGTTTATTTTCAAGAGAGACACTTTTAATGAATTTGTAGCCCTCCTCACTCAATCTCCTAGGAGGGGTAGAATATTAAATGGAAAGGGGGTCAAGTAGCACATCATTTTGATGGGCGTTTGAATTTCTTTCCATTGATACTCTGACTTCTATCTTTTAATGAGCAGTTTCCCCTAAAAAGGCGTTCTAAGCTCACAGAAGTAATTAGAACTTGCTTGCACTGAGATGCATTATTGTATCGACACTCCTTTTAATAGGGATCGTTAGAAGAATAGGTGGCACCGTTCCCACCCTTGAAAAACAGGAATAAATTTATTCTACAAGTGTGATTTTTTATTTGTTGTTTATTTTCTTTGTAAACATTAATTTACGAGGAAGAAATTTCAAACATAGGATCTACTTACGCCTACCTTGTAAACTGTTCAAAATGTTATCAATTTTTTTCTAAACAGTGATAAAGTCTATTTGCCAGTCCAGTCCAACATTTCAGGAAATTTCACCAGGAATTAACTGATATGTTGCTGTAATTCTTCTTCTAAGTTTATCAATATCAGCAGATTGTATTTCATAAACAACGGATTCAAGAAGTCTCCAGAGAAAGAAATGTAAGGGAATTGAATACAGTGATAACAGATGCCATTCAACTTCTCTCCTTCCACCAATACATATATCCGGAAATCTCTCGTTTAACCATTGACGGACAGGAAAATAATGAAGTAGATACCGTCCTGTTGGAAAAGTAACAAATCTTTCTGCAAAGTTACAGTACCTCCTGCATTAATTCGGGTTTCTAGCTCATGAGAACATCGATAGTTTCTTCAAGCATATCAAGGTACAGATTGCCAGTCAAGGAATAAAAGACCTATAATGACATTTCAATAATACTTTTTGTTTTTTATTAACATTGCCATTCAGGAGAACTGGACATTCGTCGCTAAAACAGATGTTTAACAAAAGATTAGAGATAATATTTCCTCGATGAGATAATGGGTGGTATGAATAATACCAGAGTATAAACTCCGAGTATGTTATCATGAGCATGGGTATAAAGTATGAGTTTGTACTCCATTTCATATGAATAAAAATATTTCAATTTGATGAATTTCTTCTCCTAATACATAAAGTAGATACTCACTATTTAATTTCCAAACTTGTTCAAATTCAAAAAATTGTTTACAAACAATTCCTGTTCGATAGCAGGTTTTCGGCATATGCCTTCATTTGTTATTAGTACCTATTTGCGAAGAAATCAATCAACGTATTAGTACAATGAGTGAAAGCAGTGAAGATGAAGAGTGTAATAAAAGTTGCGAATCGCAAATGGGATTTGTGCATATGCTTCGTGATTTTCCCATACTTTTGTCGAAGTCACAAACACCATCTGTCCGACTTTCAAAATCGAAAGCACTCGAAGCGATGAGAAAACAATGGGAGCTTAATTTTGGTTTACAAATAACGACAAGTCAAATCTACAAAAAATTTAACAACATGAAATCCAGACTCAAGAAAAAGACTGATATTAATAGAACTGGAAATAAGAAAATCATTTTGCAACATTGGGAAAAGATTTTGTTGGAAATTATGGAAGGCGACACAAATCCAGTTCTTACAAAGATTCCAGGTAATGTAATATTTATAAGTAATAATAGAAATAAGGCAACCAAACTATATTTCATCCACAAAGTTATCTACACCTTTTTAACTTTAAATTGGATATAATTAAAATCGAATTGGGAATAATCAAATTTGAATTGGGATAAATCCCAGTTCGAAATTGATAATTCCCAATTTGATTTTAATTATTCCCAATTCTAATGCGATAAGTCCCAATTTGAAGTTGAAAAGGAGATTTAAAAAACATAATTTTGTTAAAACCGAGGTTACCTACTAATAAATGCTTGGATATACTTGATATTTTATTTTTTATTACTTCAATTTAAACCTTAATTTCAGGAGCATCATTATCTGTCGGCACACAACAAACAGACGCAATACAAGACAGTAGTTATGAAGATAAAATTTGCAGACATTCAACTTCTACTTCTAAAACGTATACGACAAATGATGATGCTGCTAGTGAAGTACATCCACCTAAAAAAATGAAAAATAATGGAAGTTGTTCTCTTGAAAAATATTAAACAAACCTTACTAAACAACTTTCAAACACCGAACTACAAAGACTAGTTTTGCTGAAACAACTAGAGTTTTGGAAATGAAGGAGTAAAAACTGAAGAGAGAGCTAGATCCAGATTTCATTGAACAATCTACTTCAAACAATAGTACTATCGTTGACAGTAAAAATAGTAAAACTTACATTAATTTATAATATTTAAATATATTTTTTGAATAGTTGCAAAATAAAACACGTAAGTTGTGACAAAAAATGTTAAAATCATTAATATGTTTTGTATTCTGGCTTTTTCTCACCTTAAGCAAGAATGATTTGTGCTAATGCAGATCGCCTCCGTTGCCCGCTTTGTCTAATATTATCGTCAACTTCATCTTGTACCGGGTACGGAACCGGAATATCTTGTATTAGGGGCTGCATTGGATCGAGCTCATCATTTAAATATTTTGCTACATTATGTAACATAAAACAGCATATAGCAAGTTTTGGAACTTTTTCTATCGACACCCGAATTTTATATTGAAGCATCGGAAATCGTTGTTCCAGTTGCCCAAAACATCTTTCAATTATTACACGCTCCTTTGTAAATAAATTGTTATAAGCATGTTCTGTCGGGGTATTAGGATTTCTAAAGGGTACCATTAACCACGGTGCTATGCTATAACCTTCATCTCCTAAAAGTAATGCATGTGACCTCTTAAACTGATTACTTGCAATGTCCTAAATTTGTGAGTTGTTCCATATCCGTGAATCATGGGCAGATCCTGGCCATGATGCGTCTACGCTTGTAAACCACTCATCTGCATTGCAAGTGGCTTGAACATTGATGCTGTGATATCCCTTGCGATTAATATATTCATCACCATGAAGAGGTGGTTTTTTTATTCTTATGTGGGTGCAATCAATTACACCCACTGCACATGGAAAATTGTACTTTGTTTGCCATCTCGCCGCAGTGCGAGGGAATTTTATCCACTGTTCGCATTTTTCTAGCATCTGGTCAGCAACTTGCGTCACAACTTTACAGACAGAAGTTTGGTGAATACCAATATCTTCTCCTACTCCTGTCTGAAACCCCGGATCACCCACATACCTCAAAAATATTTTCATTTTATCAGTGTTACATATAGCACCACCTCTTGTTTCTCCTGATTCTACACCCAAAAAGTTAGTAGATAGCCACTCGACATTTTCTTTACTAAATCGATATAATGATTGAAAATCACGATCACACGTACTTATTCTAGGTTTATAATATTTTTTTAACCGCAAATTAAGCATGAACTCGGCCATAGTTCTGCCGCGATTAAACTAAAGTCTGGTTACTATTAGACTCCAAAATTATGGAGTAGATTCTCACCCTAAAGAGCATAAACACAATTTTATTCATATGAAAAATGAGAATATTCTCACAACAAATTGTACATAAGAGTACCTACTCAAGTGGAGTATCTGCTTCTAGTTTTTATTCATACCACGTAGAGTATTTACTCCAAATTTTTAATTATAAACTAAATGCTCATTTTTATTCATATGACCCATTGTTTCATAAAACTCTTCAACCACCTAACCCTTCTTCAGGTCGCCCAAAAATTGAACTGCAGGAAACAAAAAATGAGACTAGGACGTAAAGTTCATGTTTTTCACTTTAATAAAGAAATCCCTACTCGGGACAAAATTCTGTTATCTGTTCAATATTATCCACAACTTGGTAGAACGACGTTGTGCAGATCATTGAATGGGGTGAGATTTATATATGCAAAACATTCCAGAAAAAGCATCTTCATATACAAAACGTAGAAAATTCGGCATATTTCTCATCTCACTGACCACCATTGAAACACAATTTTTAATCTCTTGACAATGGAAGACATTCTAAACTCGTCCGGATGCGGATGGAAGCTACCTGCCCAACACAGAAATCGAAAAAAATGAATGTTCACGATAATATTTTAATATTACCTGTTTGGTTTTGCAATGCTCACGAAGATTTATTACTCCATCGTATTTTGAATAAACTATACCATAATTGAATAAGGAGCTAGTGGGCTCAGACCATCGAATATCAAAATACCACAGACAGTCCAAGATCATTCGAACGTTAGTTAAAGCCCCATTATATATCTCAAACCAAATGCAGTCGTCAACATTTTCTTCATTGATGATTTAAATAGCCACCATTGCAGAATATATATTGATCCTAGTACAAAACAACCAAATTACCTTTTAGACAAATCCTTCAACTATACCTATACCTATACTTATTGATAAATTTTAAAAAAGTTTTGAGAAGTTATAAAAGGACATAATCTTACTGATGCAAAAGATCTTCGAGAAGTTGATACGAAAAAATTGAAAGTAATTTTTTTCTCTAGTAATTCCTTGTGGTCACTCTACAGACTATGCCACAGAAAACAGTCCACTCCTAGGAGATGTAAGACCTTCTCGTAGGTGGAGTGGCTTAGTAACATCCTTCCTCCTCGAGCCGAAGGGATGATAGGGAGGAAGTGAAACCAACAGACAGCTCAAAAACGGCCAGTGGGACACTGGTGGGTCGACCCGTGGCTGATAAGTAGCACCAGCAAAAGCCAGTAAAGGTACCAAACTAGCCCATGTTACATCCGAACACACTGGCATGTCCTTACCTTACCTTACAAGGGGGGCGAACGGCAAGTTCCCGGCACAGTAAAACTGGGACCCTCCGGCTATGGTATGGAAACCCATACAGAAGAGTACAGGTGGAGAAAACCAGTTGTGAAAAATCCGGAAGCCAAAGTGTTTAGCAACCGTGCCGATGAATGAGTGGCTACACGGACGTGGATTCGGACAGTGTCTCGGGGATAATTTGGTTACCTTTCGGAGTAAGTAGCCTTGCAGATGTAAGCGGGACACTACGTCTGCGGATCAAAACTTCCTAGCTACTCGTGGGACTTTATGGAAACAAAAATAAGTCAAATCCAGACAAACAGGGAAATTCTCAGCCATTAGAGAAATCCACAATTGAGAATTCAGACCAAAGGTGGACAACGCCAAAAAAAACCGTATCTGATGATACATATATAGGTAAAACAACGACAACCACTAGCTCATAGCAGACTGAACATACTTGCAATGCAATTCGTTAGAATACTCATCCAAAAAGAGAAAGGTTCATGATACCTCGTTAGAAATGAGTATGACAGAGGACCCTTATAAACATAAAGAAAGCCCAGAAGTTTTTACGATTATCGAAGCGATCGAGGCATCAAATAAATACATAATAGAACTAGAAAAGGTGATCAAGGAGCACCAAAACACAAAAACCTCAATTAAGAATATTGCCGCTGAAATACAATCTTTTTTTTTGCGCGCGTGATTTCATGCCGCTTACTCATTTTCGGCCGTTTCGCGATTTTTTTTTAATTTTGGGTAGCGCAAACAGATATTTCCAATGAAGCCAACAAAAATAATTTTCATTTGAGCCGAAAGCGAAAAATTTTCATTTTCGCAAGTACGTCGATTTTCCTTATTTTTTTCGGATGTTTTCCGACCTGTAAAACTTCTGGCGTTATTACAACACTCTTAGTTAAGACCCCAAAAGTCAAGTTAAAAAGTTTGACGCGTGTACCACGTGATGTTTTTCGGATGAATTTTCCGGCACTTTCGGTCGCTTCTGGCGAGGGTTTCCCGACCTGCAAAACTTCTGGCACTATTACACCGCTACTAGTTGAGAGTTCGGCCCCACTTTCCACAAGCTTTCACTCGTGTACCATATCGGGTTTTTCGGACGAATTTTCCGGCACTTTCGGTCACATCTGGCAACGCTTTTCCGACCTCCAAAACTTCTGGCGTTATTACAGCGTTCTTATTTGAGGTTCGGACCCCACGATCCAAGAGTTTTCACTTGTGTACCATATGAGGTTTTCCAGCCCATTTTTTCGCCCGGGAAAACGGGCTGGCATTTTCATATCCGACCTGTACAGAGTGTCAGAAATGCCGTTTGGTGATGTACTAATTACGGGCCCCCCGTTTCCAAGCTCAAACGTCGTGTACCTTATCGATGCTGTTTTATGTAGCCAGCTCTGGGACTATTAGGGGATCCTGCATCCCACTCCTGCCGTAGCTAATGAAACCGTATATGGGGAAAAAATTCAGGAGAGGAGGAGTCCTTCAGTGTCGATTCAATCCGAGGCAGATTTGTTGTTGAGAACGCATTTGGTCGTTTGAAAGGTTCAGAGGGTTTTTAAAAAGAATTGACATTTGTTAGAAATTTGCTTCCCAAGTCATTTATACTTGCTTAATTTTACATAATATTGTTGAAAGCAATAAAGATAAATTTATTGAAAACTGGCTAGATGCAATTCAAGAAGCAGAAATATTATTTCTACAGCCCAAGAAGGAAGCTACTAGAGATCGTGACTGACTACAGGGGGGTACTAGTTATGTATTTTGTTAAAAAATAAACGGTTTTACGGTTTTTTACTAACTTTTCCGCATCTGTGAGATGCCCTGAATAATATTCTGTCACCCACTTTGGGGATGTATCGTGCTAACAAACCGAAATTTCTCCAAAAGTAACCAAAAATGCAGTAAACCTGGATTTATAGGACCCACTGTACTCGCTATAGTCAACTGAAATTCAATAGGGTACATCTGTGAGACACCTTGAAAAATATCCAATTATAAAATTGGCCACTAGTATACACTCCGGACGCTGTATAGTACTGTAACAAGTCTATCGCCTGTTACGATTTCTAGGACTATGGTATTTTAATTTTGTCGTACTAATGTTTCGAAATTAAAAAAACTTGTTTCTCTTCCAAATTTCGTGTATTTAAACGATATCGTACATTGGAAAAGTCTCTTCCTATCAAAAAAATTCATGAGTTAGTACCTACATCGTTGTGGTTTCACATATTTGCTGCTCTGCAGTCCCTGGGTAGGCCCTATGAATAGACAACACCACTAGAGACAACAGGAAACCGGCCGGGATGGATTAAGGACCATATCTCCATCAACTAGGATCTAGCTGAGAGCTGAATAATTCCAGAACCTCACCAAGATAAGTCCATTGTCTTATATTCAATTCATGGAAATCTAGAATTGGAGATTTTTATTGTATAACGACGTTCGTATTCGTCTTGTATTTTGGATATGCAGTTAATGTGAATTATCTATTGAGTTATAAATAAATATAATTTGCTGAACATTTGATACTTGATTTTCAGCAATTTATATTAACTTGGACCATCGCGTTAAAATATTTTTAGTATTTCGTTTTGTTAAGTTAAAGTAAATATAAGGTTTTTCAGCTTTTAACCTTTTTAGTTTTTTTGTTTAATTTAATTATTGTTTGAAAAACTGGTGGCGTCCAATTTAATATCGATTGTTCACCCCATCCCAGTGATTGCTATAAAAATACATTAATTGGAGTCGAATACCATTACCTGAGGAAGAGTCTCAAGACGGGGGAGAACATATGTTACAGTACTAACCCGAAAATTCTCCAAAAAGGACAAAAAATGTGGCACTTCAGGTACCATAGCACCCGTTGTACTAGCTCTAGTGAGCTAGAAATCAATAAGGTTCATCTATAAGATGCCGTGAAAAATATTCAATCATAAAATGGGTCACTTATATACACGCTGGAGGCTGTATCGTGCTAACAAACTGAAAATTCTCCAAAAATGACAAAAATTTGGTACCTCAAGTACCATAGCGCTCGTTGTACTGGCTTTAGCGAGCTGAATCTCAATAGGGTTCATGTTTGAGACGCCCTGAACAATATCCAACCATAAAATTGATCACTTGTATATATTCCGGAGGCTGTATCGTGCTAATAAAGTGAAATTTCTCCAAAAATGACAAAAGTATCGTACTTAAAGTACTATAGCACCTGTTGTACTGGCTGTAGTAAGCTCAATATCAATAGGGTTCATCTGTGAGATGTTCTGAATAATATTCAATCATAAAATTAGTGACTTTTTGCACTCCGAAAGCTGTATCGTGATAACAAACTGAAATTTCTTAAAACATGACAAAAATGTCGTACTTCAAGTACCATAGCACCCATTGTACTGGCTATTGTGAGTTGAAAATCAATAGGGTTCAATAAATAAAATAGGTTCAATAGGGGAAAATCAACATGTAACGGAAAGTGGCCGACGACGACGACGACAATGACGACATACACACAGGATTTTTTTTCTAAAAACATTTTTTTCGTGTTGTTCTGGATGAAATAACTCAAAAAATGTTTTCAAAATTTCAACTTTTTTTGGGGTAAACCTATACTTTTCTCGCATATAGATAGGTTGGGCGGAAAAGTTATAATATGTTTGGTTTAGTTTATTTTTTAACTTTAAAATAAAACAATAACAATTTTAGACAGCGTCTTTTATTACTTTTCCGCCCAAGCTTTCTATATGCGAGAAAAGTATTGGTTTACCCCAAAAAAAGTTGGAATTTTGAAAATTTCTTTTGAGTTATTTTCACGTTTTCCATCAACAACAACACGAAAAATGGTTTTTAGAAAAACAAATCCTGTGTGCATGTCGTCGACGTCGTCGTCGTCGTCGTCGTTGTCGTCGGCCACTTTTCCTTACATGTCTTGTTAGCACGATACATTCTCCGGAGTGCAATAAGTCAGCAATTTTATGATTGAATATTGTTAAGGACATGTCACAGATGATCCCTATTGATTTTCAGCTCACCAGAGCCAGTACAAAGGGTGCTATGGTACTTGAAGTACGATATTTTGTCTTTTTTTGAGAAATATCAGTTTGTTAGCACGATACAGCCTCCGGTGTTCAACAAGTCACCAATTTTATTATTGAATATTATTCAGGGCATCTCACTGATGAACCCTATTGATTTTCAGCTGACCAGAGCCAATACTACAGGTGTTACAGTACTTTAAGTACGATATTTTTGTCTTTTTTGGAGAAGTTTCAGTTTGTTAGCACGATACAGCCTCCGGAATATATACAAGTGACCAATTTTATGATTGGATATTATTAAGGGCGTCTTAAAGGTGAACTCTATCGATATTCAGCTCACTAAAGCCAGTACAACGGGTACTCTATGGTACTTGAAGTACCAAATTTTTGTCATTTTTGGAGAATTTTCAGTTAGCACGATACAGCCTCCAGAGAGCATACGATTGATCAATTTTATGATTGAATATTGTTCAAGTTGTCTCACAGATGTACCCTATTGATTTTCAGTTGACTGGAGCGAGTACAGCGGGTCCTATAAATCCAGATATACTGAATTTTTGGTTATTTTTGGAGAAATTTCGGTTTGTTAGCACGATACCCCCGAAGTGTATACAAGTAACAATTTTATGATAGAATATTGTTCACGGCCTTAGATGCGGAAAAGTTAGTTTTAATCCTTAAAACCGTTTATTTTTAAGCGTCTAAAGTATATGTGAAACATATCGCACCTCAAAAATGATTTTTTTGTTTTTTTGACATTTATTTTTTCATATTTTCATCACAGCTACTTGACGAACCTCGTGGTCTTGTGCGAGATGAAGAACAAACAGATTGAACCATGTAAGGGTTCATTGCTATAGTAGGGAAGGGGGTTCTGAGAATATGTTCCACTGTACTTGAAAATGTTTGTAAAATATTGTTTAAATCATCAGATCTAGGCTCTTGCTGCCTTTTCCTGTGATTTCTCTTGCATTTTAAAAAACTCTGTCATTGGAGACATTTGTTTCTCAAAAAAAAAAACATTTTCTTTACCCTTGCTTCTGCTAGAGTTGTGAGTTTTTGCAATTGGGGCTCTTGATCTACTTGTATGTGGTCTTTCTTTGATCTGCATTTCAAAATCAGATTCTGGTGACTCAGTTCCTAATTAGAAACGTCTCCTTCCTCTTGTACAATTATATCTGCATCCATACTTTCAATAGTGAATGCAGGACGACCTCCTAATATTTCCTCAAGTAGCCCAAAATAGTCGCATTCATTTCTATCCCTACCACTTTTTGCGTTGTTTTCAATACAATTATTGTATTGAGTCTTTAAAGATTTCCATTTATTTTTTATTTGCTCAGTAAATTTAGATATATAGCCTCTTTCTATCATTTTTTGTTCGGCTATCCATCGAACATTTTCTTCCTGGAATATTTCCAGCAAGCACTTCACTTCTGCATATTTCCAAACATTTCTAGAAGATGACGTGCACGACATAATAAAAGAGCTTTCCATAACAAAATATGAAAAAACTTTTATTTCCACATAATGTTACAAGAAAGCTAGAGTAAACTTTTATGTTTTGAATGGTTTTAAGGTTATATGGCTTACAGCTGGCATAATTTTGACAGCGATTGTCACAGAATGCGCATGTTTCAATACAAACTCGGTTTTCATGTCGTATTTCGATTTTTCGATCTCTATACGATCCCCAAAAACTCAATTCGATTTCAATACCTGTTTTCGTGAGGTTTTTAATACGGAGAGTGTATTCAATTCGAATTGAATTCTGTATGAAAAGGCAGTAAATATTTGTTTTCGCTAACCATAATCTATAAGCAACATAGCGATAAAATTTTAAATACACCACCAATCATGAAAGGAAATATTATATGATAAATGTATTATTATTATGAATATTCTAATTTAGTGTTACCAAACAAAATATTAAATAGTTACGCTGGTGATTATTAATTTTACAATATGGCGGTGGTTTTGACAAGCGTTTCTAAATAATTCCACAATAAATGAAAAAATCATAAAAAATTACAGTAAATTTCATCGATAGATTAGTTAATTTCTTCCATCATTGTATGTTTTGTTATAGCATTTTCATATGTCAGTGTATCTGTAAGAAAATCCTTTGCATAATATAATCCCAGTTCTCCTTTTATTTACTTTTGTTTTTGCCGAGTCTCTACTTACTCGATAAATTTTTGATACATCTTTTTCCGTGGTGGAATGTTCAAATTTCGTACTACTGCTACATAATTCAGAGTCCATCTTCAATTTTTATTATTTTCCACAGTCAAATTCCCTCTATTTTTCTGCCTTTCGGTCGGTCAGTTTTTTCACTCGGCTTCAGAGGGATCCACCGATGTAATGATATTTCCATCCAATCACCCCCCTTTGGCCCCCTAACCCTGCCTATCTGCTCCAAACGTGGTCCGCCATAGGTAAAAACCGCCCTTCATACGAAGAGGGACCTCGAAACTCAATCGACATTTATATTTTTGTAATTTTTATTTTGTGTTCGTTTACATTTGCTTCCTTTGCATATTGCCCGATAATTTTTTTAATGCATGTAACACTCATATCATTCTACTTCAGAATTATAGTAAGTGTTTCATTGAGAATGGATCATAGAACAACCACAGATATCAGAAACACGAGTAGATAAAACTTTTCCGAAATAGGGAGTGCTGAAGTTAAAAAATTAATTCTTATTTTAACACACTATACAAATGTTTTTGATTAATATCTCCGACAAAAAATGATACAGCTGGTCAATTGGCTATTTCAGCTGACTCATAATATTTCTCTGACTACTAAAATACGAACATTATGCTAACCAGCGCCGGATTAATGATATTATGCGCCCTGGGTAAATACATTCTTTTTCGTCCCTTCCCTGTCTTTCAGACAGCACATACGACGTACGTAAAAGGTATATGTTCAAATAAATAAACCTATTAAGTTTTATTTTGTATTTAAGTTGATTTCGTTTTTAGATGGCTTGAACGTCATTCAGATATACTATGTCATTGTATATAAAGGGACATTTTTCAAAACTGACTTCCGTTAGCATACGTCACATTTTTCGTAACCAGTTACATAATGAAAAATATTATGTAACTGGTGATGAAAAATTAATTTTATCACCAGTTAATAATAATAAAAATAATAATAATATCTTTATTGCTTCAAATTGATACAAATCAATATAGCAAGAAATCCGGTACAGTGTCTATAAATAAATACATAGTTCATGCAGCAAAATCACAATAAAAATTAACAATAAAAGAGCGAGAAAAAAAAATAAAAAATTTGTGTAAAACCCAAGCTATTCGTTTATAATAAATGAGCGAATTTTGAGTACGCCAATGAAATAATTCGAAATTTGCTTGATATCCGCCAAAGAAGCAGTATTTAATAAGGCAATGAAATCATCAAAATTATGCAGATTTTTAATAATTTGCACTCTAATACAATCATACATCCTGCATTGAAGCACAATATTATCACCAGTTAATAAAAACAAGAGAGAGAAAAAAGAAAGTTTAATGTCATATTATAGAACAATAACAACAACTAGAACTGAAGAGAACTACTAACAATAAGAACAACTAGAATAATTCACATTTTATTTTATGCATTATAAATATTTATGACACATTTCGCACAGTTTGTTAGGTTAACCCCTGCAGAATTAGAAGTTGATGTAATTTCGTGATGCATAACTGATCTTGAACTTGAGGTGCTTGATCCACCAAGAATATCAGTGGCAATCCTTTTCTTATTTTCTATTAATGGTGAAATAATAAAGGAAAGTCTGAAATTAATGTATAAAATAAAAGTATTTTCTTGTGTAATATTGGTTGCATAACTTGTAGGAATCAAAAAGTGCTGTTTGCAAATCAGAAATAAATTAAATTTTCTTTTTGTCAAAATTAGATCAAATCTTGTATAAAACGTTATGAAATGCTTTATTGATAGGTAAACTAAACTTTCTTCTTGTCAAAATTAGAAAAAATCTTGTATGAAACACGTTATGAAATGCTTGTTTGTGTAACTCGTGTCATTTTGCGGGACCTCGCTCGCCCCGCTACGCGGAGCTCGCTCGTCCCGCAAAAATTTCACTCGTTACACAAAATGATGCATTTCATAACTGGTTACATAAATAGCTATTGAAAGATTGTGTCATTCAGTTTTATGAAATATTAGCTTTAAATGTTGTTTCTCTATTAATTTCAGGTAATAAATATTGTTTTTGACTTTAAATATGTTATCTATATATGGAATACAATAAGCATTGTTCTGTTGAAAATATATTTTTCTATTAATTTAAGAACAACACATGAGCTTTTATTTCGTCACCCTCATAATACCACATTATAAAACAACATTAGTATAGCTAATAAAATAAGCATAATGGAGAAATTACGATTTCACTTTGTGGTGAAAGCAAATCCAGAAGGGCCAAAAAGTAATATAATCTGCATAACCTCTATCACAGATATTGATGGACATATATTTTTGATACCAGAACAGTATCAACCTATTAAACTACATGATGTGATTCAGACAACTCAAACTTATCAGAAAGTGAAAGATACATTATGGCGAAGACATGAGAAAAGAGAAGTATGGAAGAAAATTACACCGGAAGTAAGTAAAGTATATACAGTGTGGAACAGCCAAATGGAATAAATTCGATAACGAATAAATGAGAGCGTGTTGGGAAAAACGCTTGGACACGTCGATTTGTATTTTTAGATGCGTATTTTTGTCAAAAAAAATAATTATATAGGGTGTGTCATGTGACAGTGGCCGATACCAATTTTCTTATTTTAAATATAACCCCCTGTATATTATTAGTTTTTTGGATTCTTCGGAAAATTCTAGACATAATTCATGTACAATGTCCCACACCTCTCTTCAACTGTTTCGGAAATATTAAGTGCTTTCAGATGTATTATTAAAAAAAGAAAATTATTTTATTTCACAAATAATGTAAAAAAACATAAATTTCAATGTAAGAGATGTTCAAAATGTTCGCCGCGAACGTCTTGGCAACATGTTAATCTGGTATAGAAATGTCTTCTAACGTTACTCAACATCTCAGGCGTGACTGATCTAATCGCAAGCGTGATTCGTCTTGTTAAGTCATTTAGGTTAGTTTGGTATACAATACTTTTGACATATCCCCACAAAAAGAAGTCTAATGGCGTCAGATCAGGAGATCGTGCTGGCCATTCTATCGATCCGCGCCTCCCTATCCACCGATTTGGAAATTTTTGGTTCAGGTACTGCCGGACATTGATTTGGTAATGTAGCTGTGCTCCATTCTGATGAAACCATAGTATATTGGCAGGAACTTGTGGGTTTGCTGGATTAGGATATAAGTTAGTCAAAGTTGGCACGACATTATTTTGGAGCAGTTCTAAATATTTATCTCCATTCAAGTTGCCATCAATGAAAAAGGGACCTACGATATGATTTCCAACAATTCCTGCCCAAACATTAACTTTTTCAGGATATTGCGTATGTTCCTCTCTCATCCAGTGAGGATTCTCATTAGACCAATAGCGGCAATTTTGACGATTAACATGACCGTGAAGTGTAAATGTGCTCTCATCAGAAAACAAAACATCTTCTAATTGGATCATATTGTTATCTAACATTTCCATCATTTGTTCACAAAAATACGTTCTCCTGTCGAAATCGTCTTCCATTAGCTCTTGAGTTGGCATCATTTTATAGGGATGCATTTTACTTTTCTTTAATGTTCGAAAAATTGATGTGTGGCTAATGTTGAACAGTGAGGCTGCTTTTCGACCAGAATTATGTGGGTTTTCTTGAAACTCAAGCATAACATACAATTTCGTATCATCGCTTAGTTCATTGGCAACTATTTTTTTTGTCCATCTTACATGACCAACTCGCGAAACTGTTTTTCTATTTTGCTTATTGTTCCTTGGGATGTAGGCGGCAAATTTGGAAATTTTTCGTGAAATAAGCGAGAAACTTCCATTTGTGTCCGTGTGTTATCTCCATAACCAATCATTTGTAGAATGGTTATTGTGTGAATTTCTGTTAAATGAACCGTTATTCTGATATTATTACGTACAGTTAACGAAATTCAAACGACAATAGCACTGACACTGATCACTACTGTCATGCAAACGGACAACAAGTTGCTAAGGCTATGAGTTTTATACGAAAATAAACAAAACTGTTTTTGTATTTTTTTTATTTCATATCAGTAAAAAGAAGTGCATTAATGGTTTTTGCTTATTTTCTCAATATTAAGAGCTAAATGGGAAATAAGTATTGAGGGTAATGTAGCGAATTTGTGAAATAAAATAATTTTCTTTTTTTAATGTTAATTTTTGTAATACATCTGAAAACACTTAATATTTCCGAAACAGTTGAAGATAGGTATGAGACATTGTACATGAACTATGTCTAGAATTTTCTGAAGAATCCAAAAAACTAATAATATACAGGGGGTTGTATTTAAAATAAGAAAGTTGGTATCGGTCACTGTCAAACGACACACCCTATATAATTATTATTTTTTGAAAAAATGCGCATCTAAAAATACAAATCGACGTGTCCAAGCGTTTTTCCTAACACGCTCTCATTTATTCGTTATTGAATTTATGCCATTTGGCTGTTCCACACTGTATGGATGAAGACGGTAATATGCAGTTCAAGGGGTATTTACTGGAAGAGATTTCACTAGAAACAACAAAAGAGATTCATACAGCAGGAATTTTAGAAAAGGCTTAAACCAAGATTCTAGACAACTTTGCTGAGAAGAAGAACGAATCAAAACAGAAAAATTAAAAAAAAATAACTGAAAATTTAGAGTTAGAAAAATTCAGTAATAAAACTACAAATGCGTTACAATGGCTAAATATTATTGAAGCGGAGTGGAGTGTGTTCGCCTAGATATAAATGAAGATATTGAGAAGGTTGAAGCTCTTAGAATGTTTCTAGAAACTTCATGTCAAGACTGGTATAGCTCCATGCTCATGAAACATACCATAAATTCCGAATGGCCAATTTGGAAGAACAGTTTTTGTGAAACTTATGCTGATAAAGGTTGATCACCGGTCAGGTATGCTTTTTTGTTTAAATATAGACAAGGCTCAATATTAGAATATGCCTTAAAAAAAGAAAGACTTTTGTTAGTAATAAATAAATCAATGGATAAATCGACATTGATTAATCTCATCGATAGGGCTACCGAATTTTATTATGGATAAAATAAACAGGGATGATTTAAAAGAAACTGAATGATATTAGAGGTCTGGAACATTTAGATAACAAAAAAAATTTAAAAAAAGGTCATTTGAATTATACTGGTATAAAAATAACAATAATGAAAAATTGAAGCGAGATCAGGTTAGATTTGTTAATAATACGGAATTAGAACTGAATTAAATAATATTGATCCAAAAAACTTGTAATTCCGCTATTGATCAAAATTAAATTAGTCATGAATGATACTTTGAAAACTGAAGGAATTTATGATTCAGGTTCGAACGTATCCTTAATTAATTCCAAATTACTTTCCTTAAATAAAACTACAGTTAGTGATTCTGAGAATAATACAAGATTGAAAACAATTAATGGCGTGAAGAAATCAGTGGGAATAGCCACCTTAAAGATAAAATTATTTGAAATGGAGGAATTTATGAATTTTTTTGTTATAGATGAAGAAAATTTTGACTATCATTCACCAATAAGATTGGATTGCATAGGAGAATTTCATTTGATTCAGAATGACAAATTACAAATAACACAAAATCTTCATATTTCTAATGAAAGGAATGAAATCGATGAAATGAATACAAATTATATTCCTAACTTATCAGGTAATGAAATAGAAATAAAGAAATGAATCTCATAAAAAAATACTGATGATGAACGAGATGTTATTATAAATGGTAATGATTGTAAATATACAATTAACTTTAATAAAAACATTGAAGTAGAAAACTTCAATATTACAGTAGATCATTTAGATGAGCGAAAACTATTGTTGATAGATAGATTGATTAACAAATCAATTTTTGCAAAAGATAACTATGAGTGTTTTAAATGAAACTCACGGTTTCTAGTTAATTCCACAATATAATAAAAGTTAGAAAATTCTAAAAAATTGACAATTGTTTCGTTAAATCAATATCATCGTCAGAATGACAGAAGTTACATTTTATTTGATGCCCACCTGATGTTTAGTAGTTATTTTTGGCTAGACCAAGAAGTGACCTAACTTGTGATTGACTCAATATATGTTTATAGAAAAAAGAAGAAGATGTGATATTACAAATATTGAAGCTTAGATATTATTAGCCCTATGGTGATATCCTGGATATCATTTTTCCAATTAAGATCAGTATAACTGTGCAATGATATAGAAAACCAGGAAAACTATATCTGCTGATCTTTAAAATTATCACTTAAGAAGACAGTTTATTAGTGGAGAAATCTCTAGATTTAACTGTTCATTGACAACTTCATATTGTGGGTTTCTTAAATGTCTTCTAATTTCCAACTCTTCAAGGAAATCCAGTTCTTGCTTCTTTCCATAAATATGCACTTCTTGGTCTAGCCAAAAATAACTACTAAACATCAGGTAGGCATCAAATAAAATGTAACTTCTGTCATTCTGACGATGATATTGATTTATCGAAACAATTGTCAATTTTTTAGAATTTTCAATAACTTTTATTATACGAACGATGAAATAAAACAATATAGTTTGTTTAAATCTTCATTTATTTGAACTAATGTTCAATTTAAACTTGTTGACGCGTTTCACTAACACAGTAGCTTTGTCAAAATGAACGTTTTGTTTAATAGAAGCTAATAGTTTAAGTCGAAATCCAGTATTAGAACCAAACGAGGACCATGTAGAATATTAAAAGTCGTGAATTATATTAAATTAAAAGATATTAAAGATAACCAAGAGAAAAACGATGAAATTGAAATAGATATGAATAAATTACTTTTTAAAGATAATATATACTATAAGAAAATAGGGAAAAAAGAAAAAATTGTACTTACAGAGAAATTTAGTAAAATAATTATTGAAAATATACATTACCTTTATTGTCATATAGCATGATAACTCCTAAGCTTATCAACGAGTTTTTCCATTTTCGTCATTCAAGCGATACCATAGAAACTAAATTAACGATATACGAGTGAAATCAAGAGTGTCTATTAATAAAAATATTATTGAAATAGATCTCTCTCATTGTAATAATTTTTACGGTGCCGAATGATGTAATCTAAAATTCGATATACAGTGTGTACAAAAAGATGCCATAAGACGCTATGATGTATATCAGCTCTTATAGGCCAGATTTTAATGGGACAAACGACATTATAGATTATTTTCTTATATACAGGATGTCAAAAAGGCATTCTGCTGTTATTTCACCGAACAAACTGCGTTATAGATTATTTCGATATACAGTGTGGACAAAAAGATGTATCTCAGTTGTTATTGGCTAGATTTTAATGGGACAAACGACGTTATAGATTATTTCGATATACGGTGTGTACAAAAAGATGTATCTCAGTTGTTATTGGCTAGATTTTAATGGGACAAACGACGTTATAGATTATTTATTTATATACAGGATGTCAAAAAGACACTCTGCTGTTATTGGTCGGATTTAAGTCGAATAAACGGTGTTAGGTACGTTACTACAATCAATATACAGGGCGTGGACAATGCCATAAGGGCACTCTGCTTGGATTTTCATCGAACAAAACAGGATGTACCAAATCGACATTAGGACACTACGACGATTAATATACAGGATGTCAAAAAGGCACTCTGCTTTTATTTCATCGAACAAACGGCGTTAAAGATTATTTCGATATACAGTGTGTACAAAAAGATGCCATAAGGGCACTCTGTTATTATTGGTCGGTAACAGTTGCCTTCGAGGAAAATTTAGTGACCTTGTTTCTGCGAGACATGGAGTTAAAGCCAAGCTACCCTTCCTCTTGCACAGCGATAATCAGATGGCCAAAGGTATTCGAGAAGTTCTTGGGGGAAAGTATGGAAAGAATTACGAAAAAATATGATAAACCTGTATGTATACCATTTAAAGTGGAACTAGCAGGTGTAAATGTGGAAACACTGTTAAAATAATTACCGGAATTATTAAAACAATTATAAAAAGAAGACTATTATCTACTAGACCTCGATATTACTCAAGACTTCTGTGTTCCAGAAAGAAAAAAAAATGACAAACTACTTAACAAGTAACTTTAACTTTCGTAAACATGGAATGTATAGGGGGAATTGTAACGTAATTGTAAATAATAATAATAATACAGTCGGAATTGATTGCCTTACGTGGCTTCCATCTAACGCGAGGGTTAAAATATACAACCAGTTTATTTGTCAAATAACCAGTCCTGGTGTTAACAAGAGCATTGGAAACCATATTATAGATATCGTCAACTGTCCAGATAAGAGATTAAAAGACACATTAGCGGTTTTGTCATTTCTCTTGATATTTAGTACTGTTTACCGAGAACTAGTAACATTAAGCGACGATAGATTCAACCTAATCTAGTTTATTTACGTAAATTTCCGCTATATTTGCCTATTATAACAGATATATGGCTAATATTGGAAGTTTATAGAACCATTCAAACAAACATCAATATTGGGTATAACAAAGTTTAGTTTTCTTTTGTCGAAATATGCTATATAAGCTATGTTGGGCGATTTTGTCATTTCTCTTGATATTTAGCACTGTTTACCGAGAACTAGTTACATTAAGCGGACATAGATTCAACCTACTCTAGATTATTTACGTAAATTTCCGCTATATTTGCCTATTATAACAGATATATGGCTAATATTGGAAGTTTCTAGAACGATTTAGACGAATGCATCGATTTTGAGCAAAACTAAGTTCAGCTTTTGTCATCCCATCTTCTGTCTTCATATGACATATAACTAGGTCTACTAAGCGATTTTGTCATTTTTCTCGATATTTAGCGCTATTTACCGAGAATTAGTAACATTAACCGACATTTAGATATATTCAACCTTGCATTTTATATGTAGATGTCGACGATATCTACCAATAATAAAAAATATATGGCCAATATTACAAGTTTCTAGAACGATACAGACAAATGCATCGATTTTATGCATAACAAAGTCCAGTTTTCTTTTGTCGATATATGCCATATAAGCTATGTTGATCGATTTTATCATTTCTCTTGATATTTAGCACTGTTTACCGAGAACTAGTAACATTAAGCGACGATAGATTCAACCTAATGTAGCTTATTTACGTAAATTTCTGCGATATATGCCTATTATAACAGATATATGGCTAATATTGGAAGTTTCTAGGACGATTCATACAAATTCATCGATTTTGAGTAAAACTAAGTCCACCTTTGGTTATCCCATCTTTTGTCTTTATATGACATATAACTAGGTCTACTGAGCGATTTTGTTATTTCTCTCGATATTTAGCGCTATTTACCGAGAATTAGTAACATTAACCGACATTTAGATATATTCAACCTAGTATTTTATATGTAGATGTCGACGATATCTACCAATATTAAAAATTATATGGCCAATATTACAAGTTTCTAGAACGATACAGACAAATGCATCGATTTTATGCATAACAAAGTCCAGTTTTCTTTTGTCGATATATGCCATATAAGCTATGTTGATCGATTTTATCATTTCTCTTGATATTTAGCACTGTTTACCGAGAACTAGTAACATTAAGCGACGATAGATTCAACCTAATGTAGCTTATTTACGTAAATTTCTGCGATATATACCTATTATAACAGATATATGGCTAATATTGGAAGTTTCTAGGACGATTCATACAAATTCATCGATTTTGAGTAAAACTAAGTCCACCTTTGGTTATCCCATCTTTTGTCTTTATATGACATATAACTAGGTCTACTGAGCGATTTTGTAATTTCTCACGATATTTGGCACTATTTTTCAAGAACTAGTGACATCAACCGACATTTGGATAGATTTAACCCAGCAATTTATATGTAGATGTCCACGATATCTACCAATAATAAGAAATATTGTAAGTTTCTAGAATGATTCAGATAGAGATATTTCAAATTTTTTTTAAACATCTTATTCCCCATAAATATACCAAACTTTTTCTCTTGGTTTACGAGATCTCTGTATACGTCAATTAAATCCGGTCCACCCTGTATATAATATATAGTCAGAATTGGAAAAAAGGCTTACTCAAGCTTACAACGAGAAGACGACAAGGCGTTAGATCCAATGCGCAAGCGAAAGTATAAATATTTAGAAAAATACTGGAAGTACCAAAGCAGCGTAGTGAACATATTACGGATCAATTACAACCGTACAAATATCAAAGTAGTATCTAAAGTTATTCAACAATAATATCATTGTCAGAAAGACATTAATACGCTATGTTCTATAACAACAACAAAAACGGGAAATAGATCTGCACCCAAAATTAAGTATCCATAATTTATAAATAAAGTAAAAAACGAAAAAAAAGGTCACCCAGCTCAGTCCAGTTGAAACTGAGCTCTTCGGATTCCTAGTTGGTGTTCGATGGATCGTAAATCCGATTGAATCCCTCCTGGTATGCGCAGTGTGCTTTTCCCAAAAGTCCTTGTCGTAAAGTTGTTCCTTACACCACAACCCAGATTAAAATTATGTGGTGGAAATCCAATTGCCGTGAATAAAACCCTTTTAACTTGTAAAAGGGTTATCCTTTAAACGGCCAAAGAGATTCTAGCTGAACATTTATATAAAATAACTAACTCTGTTGATATATTTCGTCAATAAAAATTTGGTATTCTCGCCAAAATCGGTAATTTAAAACCTCTTCGTCACAAAACCCATCAAATCTATCACATCAACAACGTTCAGAACTACATGTAACGCCCTAAGGATAGAACAGTGAAAGTTATTTTTTTCCACAAAAAAACCATTTCCTGTGATATTAAAAATACGATAGACGCCAATACTTACCAAGTAGTGTTAAGAAAATCCTCAAAGATATGTGGAAGTAGCCAACTCAAAACAACATCAAATCTTAAAAACTGCAACAAGGCTTAAATTTTCCACTTTCATATGATCGGAAAAATATATCCCCGTAATGGGATGTCTCAAGGACACTCAACCACTACCAAGGAAAGTCGACGTCGTAAAAGACGAAAAATATTTCGAACTATTCCCGATTAAATAAAAATCTCTTCCAAGTTAAAAATGTTTCTATCTCCGTCAGTTTCACTATGGAAACGAAATCTAAATTACTTAGTACTAACAACAAAACAATTCTTCCAGTTTCTTATCGCGCGCAAAAAGTACGAAACGAATAATACCAAAAAGTTGATTTATACTTTGCTAAAAATTAACAATACGGTGTAATAAAATGTATACGACCACAATCGTATCAAATGGGGCAGCTGGACCTATTAACACAAAATATGTGAATGTCAAATAAAAACGTTACTGTATCTGACGAAAAAATAATATCAGTAATAATGAACGTGTAAGGTACCGAAAATAATGACAGGGAATGACTGGGAAATTTTTAGTAATGATCTGCTGTAATGACATTATTACTGAGCGTGTAAGTTGCCTTTTACCACTAATAGTCCAGTGCAATTACCAAAAAAATGGGCTAAAATCGGAAAAATTAGCAACACCCAGGGACCCTTAAAAAAGTATACTTTGGGGTATAACTAATACAGGAAAAATACTTTAAATAAAGTTCGAGTGGAAATGGGGTGGTTTTGTAGGGGTTGAAAACTTACTTTAGCAATTTAAAGGCAGAAAATTACTTTTTAGCGCAAAATGTTCTACAGAAAAGTTGTAGTTAAGAAAAAAATGAACAACTTTTGAATGAAAGATTTTTCAACATAGCCTCAAATTCAAGGTGAAAATCGCAAAAAACCGTTTTTTCCTTTTTTAATTTTTTTCTTTGGCAAAAAAAACGTAAATTGCATGAAACTTAGTGAAAGTATATCTTTTTTATGCTACATAAGCACAATTATTTGCACAACCAAAAAAAAATATTTTCCGAGATATTTAAGATTTTTTGAAAAAAAGTAAATTTTCAAAAAAAAAATCTTCTAGTCAAATTCTTGATTTTCGAATTCTGCACCCGCGGATTTTGTTCGCTGGAACGTCTACTTTAATATGGCCTATCTATGTTGGGGTCGGATTTAGCATTAAACCACTTAAAATTCGAAAGAACGAATAAAACGACTTTTTGGTATGCGTATTTTTTAATATGTGTTATACTATGTGTGTATGTATGTATGTTATTGAAATCAATAAAAACTCTAGGTGGGCTTACACATGGTCGAGGATTGTCTGAAAGCGTTTTGGCGAAGATTGTTTTAACAATGATAATTTCAGTTGATGTATGCAACGAAATGAAGGAATTTTGTAATACTTCTTTTGAAACATCAGAGCAGCATGTAGATTCAAAAGAATATCGAATTACAAGAGATGTATCAGACCTTCAAAAACTATTAGATTTTTTCGATCGTTATGATCCATTTCCAGTTAACGAAAATATAATTTCTATTTTTTCTGGAATAGTAGGTGATGGAGAAATAAACTGCTATAAAGCGCGCGAAGTAGGTGAGAGTTCCATGAAATTAATTATAGGAACCAATTTTGGCAGTGTTAAATTTAAAAGAAAAAGCATTGCTGTCTCTGAAAGCCGTTCAGTCATCAATTAAAGATGAAAAACTTGTAACTAATCCTTCATTATTTTTTCAAAGGATTTCACTCAACATTAACAGTAAAGATGACATGAAAGATTTTTTGCAGTACGAACTTGCTCCATTCCCTCTATCATTATTTACAGAAAATGGAATGAGAAAAAACAAAAAGTCTGAGATCAATAGTGAATTTACAGAAGTTTTTGCTGTACCAGTTCGTGAAAATGTCTTACATGTTGTAGACGGCGGGTTCCTACTCCATAAGGTAATTTGGCAGAAAAATGACACTATAGATGAAATTTTAAATAAATATGTAAGGTACATTCAGAGCCATTACGCTGGAAATAGTTATATCACGTTCGATGGTTATCCCTACGCAATCGCAACTTCAACTTCTACTTCAACAGCAAGTACTTCGACTGGCACAAAAGAGAGTGAACGTTCCCGTCGTCAAAAATCTATAATTATTCCTACGTTCCAATACCAAGAAATTACTAAAATACCATTTGCTCAAGAAAAGTTTTTATCAAACGACAGCAACAAAAATAATTTAATAAAAAGTATTTCAGATAGATTGCAGTTACACGGTTTTATCTGCAAACAAGCTATCGAAGACGCCGATGCATTGACTATTAATACTGCAATTGAAGTAGCGAAACACCCTGAAAAAAATGTCATCATCGTAGGTCAAGATATTGATTTACTTGTACTTTTGCATCAATTAAATGTACAGAATGAGAGTATTTTTTCCACAAACCAGGATCAGGCAAACAAAAGGACGCGTTCTATTCGTCTGGTTGTTTTGTACACAAGACTTACGAAAAAATAATTGCATTTATTCACGCTTTCACCGGCTGTGACTCTATTTCTGGATTAGCTCGTAGAGGAAAAAAAACTCTGTTTTAATTATTATTAAATAATAATAATTTATTACACTTAGCTAATGTTTTCTTTGAAAAGGATGCAGATCAAGAAATCATTGCAAAAAAGGTTGTCAGCTTATAGCTGATATTTATCAAAATTAAAAAGAAAAACAAATCAAATGTGTCGCTGAACGCCTTACGATTTGAATTGTATCAGAAAGCAATCAATAAATCTGGTTTCAAATTAGAAAAACTACCGCCAACTGAAGGGGCAACTGCAGAGCACTCGTACAGAGTTTATTGCCAAATCTAAAGTTGGCTTGGCTTTTTAAATGTGCATACCAATGACAAAGCTAAGCTATGGGGCTGGAATGAACGTGCAGGTAGACTCGTACCTAAATTTATATCCAACAATTTACAATTGATTCCAGATATATTACTTAGGCTTCTCTCACAGTGGATGCGGATACGCGCGAATAATAAAAACGCGCGGAACCGTCCGCATTTGTAATCTTGCGTATACATGCGTTGAATTCGCACATTGACTGCGATAAATGCCGAATAGTTAAAATATCCGGTCGTGATTTATATTTGTTAGAAAATACTTTTCTAAGAAGAAGAATCATTCACAAAAGAAGACGGTAGGTATGGGTGACTGAAATATTAAGATAAAGAAAGGAATTTTGTGAATTTCAGCATATTTGGGATGATTTAAGGAACAGTGAAGAAAAGTTTTTTAGTTATTTTCGGATGAAAGAAGAAACTTTTAATTACATATTAAATGTAATCAAGTACAGGTTAACGAAACATTGCAATTTTCGAGAACCCATTTCTCCTAGGGAACGCCTGGCTTTAACTATAAGGTACGTTTTTTATTTTTATTTTTTTATTCACACAGGTACAAGAGATAACAAAAGGACACTATATCGATATTAAAAATATTTTTTTATTAAACTAAACTTAAACATATCCCATACAGTAAAAAACAAATAAAAAGTAGACATAGCAAACTAACTGGAATAGGTGGGATCAAATGAGTGATAGTAATCTGGCAAGGAATGTTGACTTTCTGTAGGGGTTTGTAAATCTTGTCGAGCAGGGGTGGTTGCTGCTGACATCTAATAATGAGTATCGGCCGAAGCTGAAGAGTTTGCTGCAGAAGTACTTTGTTGCCAATGTAATGATGGTAGTGACTGACCGGACGAGTACATTTGTTCATTGATCAATACTTGCTGCAACTGCGACCTCACAATTAATTTTCTTGACTTAGGTACAGATTCTAAATAAGGTAAAAGGCTCATTAAAAATTAGCAATCATCATCAGTTGCATTATTTTCAAAATACTTTAATTTTTTTCCTCCAATTCTAGAAACTTTTCTTCAATATTAGTGGCCTTAACTTTTTTTTTGAAAGATTTTTTTGATGTTATATTACTGTTTTTTGGTAAATGATGGACAAATTGATTATTTCCTTCTTGCTGCGTTTGATTATTTTCTTCTTGCTGTGGTTGATTATTTTCTTCTTGCTGCGTTTGATTATTTTCTTCTTGCTGTGGTTGATTATTTTCTTCTTGCTGAGAAACTACATTACGAAGGGAATTTTGTGTTTCAACACGTTCATCATCATCTTGCGTTTCTGAATCGATTTCTGTTATGTCACGGGCGACATTGCCTGATAGCGCCCTTGGCGTCATTATATCTTTTAAGAATAGCAACATAGTAAAATAGGGCCATTTAGACACGAATATTGCATCTGCTCCATCACATGATCTACCTTGTGTACTCTTTTTAAATTCTTTACGGAACGTATCTCGTATACTTCTCCATCGTTTTTTTTACTTCGTCAACTGTAACAAAAAAATATATAAATTATTTTATTTTAGGTATCTAGCGACTGGTTCATCGTTCATGCAATTGGGATTTTCATTTAGAATTGCGGATAATACCGTAGGAAAAATTGTTAATGAAACTTGCAAAATACTTTGGGATTGTCTTCAGGAAATTCATATGCCTTTCCCGTCTAATGAAGAGGTTACTAATATTTCCAACGAATGTTGGAGAAAATGGAAGTTTCCAAACTGTGTGGGATGTATAGATGGAAAACATATAAGGATTAAGAACCCTGCTAATGCGGGCAGTATGTACCGTAACTATAAGCAGTATTTTTCTATAGTTTCACAAGCATTAGCTGATCAGGACTACAAATTTATTTGTATAGACGTAGGGGCATACGGCAAGGAGAGCGATGGAGGAATTTTTTTCTTATTCCAATCTATCGAGACAACTTGAGAATGGCACTTCAAATGTAAACATAGAAAAAGCATTACCTGGAACATATATGCACATACCTCATATTATACTGGGCGATGAAGCATACCCACTAAAATCTTATTTAATGCGTCCTTATCTGCAAAGAATTGTAGGACCAGAAGAAGAAATATTTAATATGCGTTTATCAAGGGCAAGGCAAGTGGTGGAATGCGCATTTGGAATTATGGCCAGTAAATGGAGATTATTATTAAAGACTATTGAAGTTACGCCAGATCGAGCGGATGCCATTATTAAATATATTTGTTTACTGCACAATATAATTATTGAAAAAGAAGGTATTAATATTAATGAAATTAATATGGAAACAGGACAATATAACAGAAATAATAGAAGATTTGGAACTCTGGGTGAAAACAGAACTAGAGCCGAGGCTTACACTATCCGTGATTATTTAAAAAAATATTTTGTACGTAATCTCCAAGTTATTTATATTTTGTGTTATTTATAAATACTTCTTATTCAAATACGAATATAGTTTAAATAAATACAAATCAGCAAATTACGTACCTGATAAATTAATTTCTTCGGAAACTTCTTTCCACAAGGACATTTGTAAATTACGATGGTGATAATTTGGTTCTCGCTGATCCCATAAATATTTCCGCTCTCGTACTAAATCAATTAGCTTTTCAGTATTCATTTTTTTTTTCAATTCTTTCCTAAGAGGATGCCTGCAATAAAACCGCGAACAAACGCAAATATCCCAACCAAACGGGATCTAGTCGCAAGTCGCAAATGTACGCACATATATGCGCGAATCGATCTGCAGCCACTGTGAGCTCTTGCATTCAAAACAAGTAGTTTGGATCGTTCGCGCGAAGACGTGCGTTTACGTGGGTCCCACAATTCGCATGTTTACGCTTCCACTGTGAGAGAAGCCTTAAAACGATTAGCTGTACTTGCGAAACAGGTTGTTCGGCAAGATGTGGCTGCCGAAAGCACGGTATGAGATGCTCAAACTTGTGCATCAATTGCCACGATAACTGCACGAACAGGGACGAGATCGTATTTGAAGACAAAAATGATGAAGAGACTGTTGAAGAGCCACCACCTTCTTGTAATGAAAACGAAGGACTCGAAGTAGATCAAAATAATCCCGATTCAGATAATGAAACTTGCATTCCAGAAAAACATGAATCAGATTAATGTAATATATTTTGTAACATACATTTTTTTGTAAGGTGTAATATTTTTGTTAATTTGCAAATAAAAAATTATATTGTTGTACATTATTTACTCTAAATTGAAATTATTTTATTGAATTATACCTGTATAAGAATTATTTTTTTACGTAAGTACTAAAAAAAATTGAAAATAATACATAGTATAATACATATTAAAAAATACGCATATCAAAAAGAAGTTTTTTGATTTTTACGGGTTTTAATGCAAAATCCGACCCCAACGTAGATAGGCCATATTAAAGTAGACGTTCCAACGAACAAAATCCGCGGGTGCAGAATTCGCAAACCGGAAATTTGACTGGTAGAATTTTTTGTTGAAAATTTGCTTTTTTTCGAAAAATCTTAAATATCTCTGAAATTAATTTTTTTTGGTTGTGCAAAAAAATTGTGCTTATATAGCATAAAAAAAGATATACTTTCACGAAGTTTCATGCAAATTGCATATTTTTTGCAAGAGAAAAAAATAAAAAAAACGTTTTTTTGCGATTTTCATCTTGAATTTGAGGTTATGTTGAAATATCTTTCATTCAAAAGTTGTTAATTTTTTTATTATCTACAACATTTCTGTAGAACATTTTGCGCTAAAAAGTAATTTTCTGCAAAAGTAAGTTTTCAACCCCTACAAAACCACCCCATTTCCACTCGAACTTTGTTTAAAGTATTTTTCCTGTATTAGTTATACCCTAAAATATACTTTTTTGGGGTCACTGGGTGTTGCTAATTTTTTCGTAAAAAAAACTAATTGCACTGGACTATATAACGAGTATGATTTTAATAATCGTGAAATTTGTTCGCCCCCTATGTGAATCTCGCCCCTGGGCAGTTGCCTATTGTGCCCTGTGGTTAATCCGGCGCTAATGCTAACTCCTTAAATAAACACCATTTTTAAATGGCAATTTCATACTGCCATTACTTGACCAAGTTCCAACATGATGGTGCTCCTGCTCATTACGGTAGAGAAAACAGAACTTAATTAAATCCAAATTTTCCCGACTGTTGGATTGAAAAACGTGGACTCGTACTTTGGCCTCCTGAATGACCAGATTTAAATTTTCCCGATTTTTTCTGCTGGGAATTCTTAAAATAGTTTACTTCGACACGAAAATGTAGTAGCTCGATTCAGAGAAGAAAGACAAATTACTTGTTTTAAATAAAATGTTTAGCATATTACTAAACATTATTCTGTTATATATATATATATATATATATATATATATATATATATAATATGAATTTCATATAGCACCTCGTATTTTATGAAATTATATTCGTTTTTATATATATATATATATATATATATATTCAATAAAACTTTCAATTATGTACTCGAATAACTGGAAATTATGATTTATAATTAAAAAAGTGCAATTCTACTGGTTGAAGTCAATTCGCATCGTATTATAGCTTAATTATGCACATTCTGATGAAACCGATCGTTGTAAGAAGGAGACGCAACATTCATAAATAAATTAGGCGTATTTCAAACCCTATTGCCGGCATACGTTATGCCAATATCTCGCTGAATCAGAAATCAGGTCCGGACAGTTGGTAGCACTGCAACTGGGCAGGATAAGACTGAATTATGCGCCATGTTTAATGTTTATTAGGTTGCTGGATTTGACGGAGGCGCAATTAACTGACTACTAGCCCTGACAACTGAATAATATACTTTAGTTACTAATACATACAGTGTACGTTATATACGTATATATATATACAGAATATTACCATTATTATCTATGATATCTGTATGGTTTTGTCACAAGTTTAATTTTGATATTTAGGATATAATTTATATACAGAGTGAGTTCTTAATCTAAAACAACGATTATTTCGGAAATTTTGGTTTGTATGAGTTTAATGGGATCACTCATTTTAGGGTTGTATCTATATTTACCTTGTTATCAGATATCCATTTTTATGTAAATGAAATTTACTTGCTTCTCAAGATACCTTAGGGAGATTTCAATTTAAAGTAAAATATAATTTGTCAACCCCCTACAACATTCATATATTGTAACTTTAACGGTAAACATTTTCTGTGGAAAATTAAAAACACAAAATAGAAAATTTAATTTTTTATGCTCCTTCCAATTATCCAATATCCTATAATACACAACACCGAGCTTTCAGTCATCAATTTTTGAAGGTTAAAATTGAATACTTCTTTGTTGGTATACCCAGGAATGGGAGTCCAAAACTTGGAAATGAGTAGATGGTATGAAAATAATGTCAGCACTTTATATAACTTTCTCGTATGTTGAGTTATGGGGTTTTAAAGTTAGAAGCTAAAGTACATCACTTTTTTAAATGAATGCAACTGTTTGGATATATTCAAAAAATGCTAAAAATTCAAAAAAATTGTTCCGATATTATTATCATCGTCAGATTGACAGAAGTTACATTTCATGTGATTCCTATCTGATGTTCAATAATTATTTTTGGGTAGACCAAGAAGTGACCTACCTTGTAATTGAATTAATATATGTTAATAGAAAAAAGAAGAAGATATATTTCAAATATTAAAGCTTAGATATTATTAGCCCTATGGGGATATCCTGGATTTCATTTTTCCATTTATGACCAGTATAACTGTGCAATGATATAAAAAACCAGTAAAACTATATATGCTGTTCTTTGCAATTATTACATAAAAAGACAGTTTAAAAGTGGTGAACTCCCTAGATGTATCTGTTCGTGTTGTAGATCTAATGTGTCTTCTAATTTCCAGCTCTTCAAGGAAATCCAGTTCTTGTTTATTATCACAAATATGTCCCAACTAGCAAAGTTGTTTTATAATTTTTGGCTCATATAACAATTTTATTTTAATATTGATTTATTGATGTTTTCAAGAATGCAACTTATTATATGAAGGTTCCATAAGAGCAAGTTTAGCTTTTTGTAAGAGAATTGTTTTATAAATTTATCGCAAAAACATTTTGGCCACAAAATTATATAATATTATGTAAGAGTTTCATAAAACATTTATTGCTTAGAAAATTTAGTTGTTTTATAACACTTTTTAAGAGAGTTTCGTAGCATTTTGAATATTTTAATCAAATCGTATTAAAAATTTTCATTATGGTCCTGTTCGTTCTGTTGTTCGGTGTATCAACGCCTTTTATCGATGTTTATAAAATAAATCACCTTCTTTCTCGTCAAAGTCATTTTATAAGAACATCAACCAACTCAATTTCAAGCAAACATTGTGCCTATTCTTGCACTTATAAACATTTTTTATATTTCTTTTAACTTCTAACCTATAAATCTATCTATAAATCTTTCTTTATTTTTCTCCGAAACTCTCCACTCCTTTTGATTTTCTTCCACTCCCTTAATCCAGACATGTTTCTACGCGGCTTGTTTTCCTAAAACTGCCAAGCCAAATCTAATATCATAATTAGCTATTTTATAAAAGCTGTATAACAGCTTCCATTCTAATAATTATTTTATAGCCGTGTCTGTGACAACAATTTTCAATTTGAATGAAATTGCGGCATCCGTCGCTTCAAGTTATTCTATAAGCTACTAAAAGTGTTTATAACAATAGTTTTATAATGTATTTATATCTGATTTATAATCTGTACATTAGGTCTCGTTAAATTATTGACCAGGGTTGGGATTTCAAGTAATAATAATTATGATGCACTAGATTTAAAAAGTGATTGTCGTTTTCTAATTTCTAAAAATACCAATTAATAATCTTATAATAAAAGTGTTTTAATGAAAAGTGTCTGCTAATATTCAGGAACAACATAAAAGGGGCCCTAGACCAAAATCTTGGAATAGAATTATCGCCAATTAACAAAAACCTATATCTATTTAAAGGAAAATATGTATGCACAGATGGAAAATATGAGCTTTAAAATGGTCGCCCAATGGTGCACCAACTTTGATTAAGTGGAAAATTTCCTTATTTTCCAGTTCTTTGGCATGAAGGTTTGTTTTCATTAAACGTCGATAATTTAACAATTTTAGTTCTGTTAATTCTTACAAAAGGTTCGAGGGAACTTGCCAATTGATTTAAATCCCGCTTCATACGAGACGTAGGATGCGCGCTAGAAAATTGGTTGGCATTGAGTTAAGGTTCAGGAGTGCCTGTCATTTTTGATTGAAACACGATCTCATTCATTGATTTGAATGCAGTTATCACCAATGTTATTTAAAACTATAGCATTATTGCATCAAAAAGGATTTATTACTTATTTTGTCCATCAGATTCTTGAGAATGTAATAATGCGATTAGGGCTAAGAAGACACATACGTCTGGGATGTTATTCGCCATATATCAATACTCGCTTTATCCAAGCCCGGCATTCCTCTCTTCAAGCTATCATCCTTTTGTATCTCATCTACAAATATTAATAACGTATGCCTTGCTGAGACGGAAAATGAATAGTTAAGTATTTACATAGCTTTGACAGATCACGAAGTTATCAGTAACTCCTTCATCATCTTAAATGTACCTTTTCAGATTAGATGAGCGTACATCTGTATGTAAGAAAATTACTAGAAGATAAAAATATTAATCCAGGAATACTTTCAGATATACTTAATTGATTTGATGTATGTATTAATGAGAATTATTTCACTTTTGAAAATAGGATATATATTCAAAATGAAGGTTTACCAATTTTGGCAAACATTTTTATGGACAGTTTAGAAAGAAAAATCTTTGAAAGTAATATTTCAAAAAATGTTTTATTTTGGTACAGATATGTAGATGGCATATTAGCTTGTTTCATAGGTAGTGAACGACAATTAGATATATTTTTCAACCACATTAATAATTCACACCCAAAAATAAAATTTACATTAGAAGTTGAATAAAATAGCTCAATCAATTTTCTTGAGTTGAAAATTCAAAGAGTTAATAATGTACCTACTTGATTATTCAATTTACAGAAAACCAACACACACTGCTGTGACTATTCCATATAGTTCCAATCATCCCTTGTCACACAAATTTGCAGTATATAATTCAGTTCCTATGAACAAATGTAATTTTTATAGAGAGATTAATGCAATTAAACAAATAGCAACATGTAACGGTTATCCATTACATATGATAGATAAACTAATTAATGAAAAAGAGGAAAAAGTGGCATTACAACTAATATTTCCTAAACAAACTAAAGAAAGAAAAAGTTATAAAACCATCACTTATGCAGGAAATATTTCTAATAATATTTCAAAGATAATATCTTTAGCAAAAATTGCAACAATTTCTCTTAAAACCGAAAGTAACGTAAATACAAAATTGTTAAATGTAAAAACAAAAATATCAGCATTAAAGAAATCTGGTATATATAAAGTTAAATGTCCAGAATGTAATGCTGTCTATTTGGGTCAGACCATTAGAAATTTTGAAATCCGATACAGTGAACACTTACGAGCATACAGATTAAAACAACCAGATAAATCCCACTACGCAAAACATCTACTTGACACCAATCATTCATTGACACCTAACACAGAACTAGAAGTACTACATATTTGTGATAAGAAACAAGAACTGGATTACCTTGAAGAATTGTAAATTGGAAGGCACTTAAAAAACCCGCAAGATGAAGTCGTCAATGAACAGATAAATCTAGGGGTGCTCCACTTTTGAACTGTCTTCTTAAGTGATAATTGTAAAGATCAGCAGATATAGTTTTCTTGGTTTTCTATATCATTGCACAGTTATACTGATCTTAATTGGAAAAAGGATATCCCCATAAGGTTAATAATTTCTAAGTTTCAGTATTTGTAATATCATATCTTCTTCTTTTTTTCTATTAACATATATCAAGTCAATCACAAGGTTAGGTTAGGTTTCATTTAAAACACTAATATAAGTAGATTCCACGAAGTAAGGGTCGAGACAGTTAATTTCATGAAACCCACTGTTTCTAGATAATTCCACAATATATTGATAACATGTTTTTGTTGGCTTACATATTAGCTGTTATAAATCTCAGTGCTTATAGCAATAGTTTTATGACTTTGACAGATAATATTATATTGATTATTGTATTGTCAATTTGATCTGATTTCTATACCTTATAAATAAAACTATATTTTCAATTTACGCGTCTCTTCTAAACTTCGAATCAAGATAGGGTAGAGTGGGGGAATATCGACTACTTAAGCGCTACTAAAAATTTCAAGTAGTAATATTTGTAATAAGACGACCAAAACGAGAAAATTGCTTGGTTACTTTATTTATTATAAATTTTTGCTACTGATTTTTTCAAACAAACAAATTTTTTCAAAGGTACGTTTTTAGAAATAGGAAAAAATCGGGTAATGTCGAACGGTAGGATAATATCGGCCATGGTGAAGGACAAAATCGACCAAGCAGTAATATTCTGAAAAACTTTTAATATTAACATGTATACTCTATGCTGAGCATAGATTACATATATACACACTGACGCTTTTTCAGCGCTAGTACAGTCAGCATGAACCCAAGATGCACAAGAACAGCACTGCCACCAAACATTATTATCATATCCAAATTGTTCACAAATAGTGCAGATTTCATCTCCTTCTTTTTCCTTTTTTTCAGCTGGATTTTTTTCTTTGCCCGTAGTTTTTCTTGTAACATTCTTTAATTTTTCATTTTCCACTTTTTCTTTTATTGGAGTGGATGTTAATATTTGAGAATGTTACGTTTTACGCTGTGAAGTTCTTGATTGAAAGACTGGAGCTGGACATAAGTCTTTTTTCTTTAATTTTTAGGATTTTATCATTGTCATCGCTTAAGTTATCTTCAACAACTTCTACCAAACTAAATTCAGAATCAGACGAATTTGATTTAATTCCTTCCTGGGATAATTCCACTTGGCCCTAGTTCTGGAGAAGGAGACTTATGTCTGGATTCTGCTGGTTCCGAAATACTCTAGCCGGTTATTTGTTGAGTCAGTGGTTGATCTTCTAAAGCCGTTATATTTGACCGATCTTCATTATCTTCATAGATAGGTATAAAGTCTTCTTCACAAAACACTTCACGATTGATGGGGAATATTCCAGTTTTTTTAAATCCGTTTAAAGCTTTCTCTATAGTGGTAAGTAAGCATTTCCAAAAAGTTCGGCTATATCAGTGCCTTTAATTTTTTCATAATTTTTACTTTTCATGTACTTATCACATTCTAGCTGATACGCAGTTTTTAATGGTTTGAAGAAAACTACATCCAGAGGCTGCGTTCGATGAGATTTGTGGAGCGGAAGTGATAGTAAATGAATGCCAAAATTTCGTCAAAAAGTGTATGAAGATAAAGAGGAATGAATGGATTATTCAGTATAAGAATAGGCTGCGCGGGAGTAGCATTAGCAAATTTTGCAAAGTGTTGCAACCATTCCGTAAACATCTCCTCTATAATCCATCCAGATTTCGAACATTTGTATATCGCGCCAGCAGATCCATTTTTTTCACTAAAGCAGCATACTATCGTAGTATCCATCGCGGCAACTTGCTTTTCTCCTTTTTTTGCCAATATGCGACCTGAATTGTGAACATTAGAAATACCCGTTTCGTCAAATTCGTATATCCGATGAACTTCAAAATGTTGTTTTTCAAATTGTGACTCTATATTATTAAAAAAACATCCATTTCGCCTTCGATGAATGCGGTAACCCTGCTGGGGCTAGTGGCTTCCGGTTTGCGAAAATTAAGCTGCGGATAACGTCGCATAAACGAATAGAGCCAATCCTGTCCGCACATTTCTTTATCCATATTAAAAATAAACGGTTTTTAGGATTAAAACTAACTTTTCCGCATCTGTGGCCCTGAACAATATTCTATCATACAATTGTTACTTGTATACACTTCGGGGGATGTATCGTGCTAACAAACCGAAATTTCTCAAAAAATAACCAAAAATGTAGTATATTTGGATTTATAGAACTCGATTAAGTCAACTGAAAATCAATAGGATACATCTGTGAGACACCTTGAACAATACTCAATCATGAAATTGATCAATCGTATACCCTCTGGAGGCCGTATCGTGCTAACAAACTGAAAATTCTCCAAAAATGACAAAAATTTGGTACTTCAAGTACCATAGCACCCGTTGTACTGGCCTTAATGAGCTAAATATCAATATGGCTCATCTTTGAGACGCTCTGAATAATATTCAATCATAATATTGGTCACTTGTATATACTCCGGAGGCTCTAACGTGCTAACAAACTGAAACTTCTCCAAAAATGACAAAAACATCGTACTTAAAGTACTGTAGCACCTGTTGTACCGGCTCTGCTGAGCTGAAAATCAATAGGGTTCGTCTGTGAGATGTCCTGAATAATATTCAATCATAAAATTGGTGACTTGTTGAACCCCGGAGGCTGTATCGTGCTAACAAACTGAAATTTCTCAAGAAATGACAAAATGTACTTCAAGTACCATAGCACCCGTTGTACTGGCTCTGGTGAGCTGAAAATCAATAGGGTTCATCTGTGAAATGTCCTTAACAATATTCCTTTTTGTGGGTAAACCAGTACGATATTTTTGTCATTTTTGGAGAAGTTTCACTTTGTTAGCACGATACAGCCTCCGGAGTATATACAAGTGATGAATTTTATGATGGATATTATTCAGAGCGTCTTAAAGATGAACCCTATTGATATTGAGCTCACTAAAGCCAGTACCAAAGTTTTGTCATTTTTGGAGAATTTTAAGTTTTTTAGCACGATACAGCCTCCAGAGAGTATACGATTGATCAACTTTATGAATAAGTATTGTTCAAGGTGTCTCACAGATGTACCCTATTGATTTTCGGAGAAATTTCGGTTTGTTAGCACGATACATCCCCCGAAGTGTATACAAGTAACAATTTTATGATAGAATATTGTTCAGGGCCACAGATGCGGAAAAGTTAGTTTTAATCTTTAAAACCGTTTATTTTTTGTTAGTTTCATAAATAAAGTATTGAAAGTGTCTTGTTGTTTGAGGGAGGCGGAAAAATCATATGTATAACATGGGTGTAAAGTGCCTTTTAGCACTTTCCTCCCTTGTTATACAAATAGCTATTTCTTCCCAATGTAAGTTTTTTTGGCTTATCTTGGAGTGTGCCATATGGTACTTCAAACATTTTAGCAGCACTCCTAGTAGATAATTTTTGTTCTCTCACGGCTTTTATTGCTCTTTTCATGGAATCCTCCGTCCACAAAAACGCCCAGTTTTTCGAATGTATGTTCGCGGCATCTAAAATGAACTTTTGTCGTATAATGTTTATATTTATCATGCACTAAATTTCAAATAGCGATTACTAATTGTGCCATACCCAAAGTGTGAAGGGTAATAGCGATCACTGCAGGGTAATATCGGTCATTGGAAAGTATCATCGACCAACATGATAGATTTTACCCGAACTAGTATGTTTAATCTCAAAAAATAATTTACAAAAAATATAGATTAAAAATACACCCGATTAGACCCAAATTGTGGAAAAATATCCGCTGTATCCTAGGAACGTAAAATGCAATACAATTAGAAAATACAAAAGTGTTCCTACCTTAATAAGAGCAGCACAATTTTAATAAAAACAAGTCTTATACGAGCAAAGCTGAGAACGTGCATACAGAATGAGTTATGGCACCATCCTAACCGTGTGAAATAGACACATTACGAGCCATCTCCCGGTCGGTAGACTTCGCTCCTATGGTGCCAAATTTATGATATTTGAAGCTGGTCGATTTTGCTCGACGGTCAATATCCCCCCTCCCCCTTTCCCTATATATGGTATTGTCAAAATAAATGCATTGATATGCTTGACGATTCACCAAATTTCCATAAAGTTCCGAAACATAGTATGAGAGATAAATAAAAATGTATTTTTAATTTCTAACTTTAAAGCCCTATAACTCAAGAAAGGAGGTCCTTCAACTCGACTACTTACATTTTGATTGTGTTACAAATCGTTAAAATCGGATTGAGATATGATGAAAGTTATTTTCGTCAGAGAAATCGTGAACTCTCATTCCCTGATGGTTTGGCTATACATACACCCTCATTACTTTCAACCCCCACATTTTTTACACTCTTACATCTATCATGAAACACCCACCATAGTGCATGATGGCTGTAATCCTATGTCATGTTATATACACACAATTACCAAAATTACATCGTTAATTGATCCGGTAAAAGATAAAAAAGTTACTGTCTAAATTATTGTTGTAAGTTTGGTAGACACTCGTTTGAATTTAAAAAAGAATTATAACAGTAATTGCTAAAGGAAATCTTTCAATTTTTCAGAGAGGACAATTAGGACAACGTCTTGATGCAAATGAAATATATTCCATTATAAGCAGTGATACTGGGCTTTCATAAACTTAAAACTTTTTTATCATGCAAATTTAAATATTTAATATTCCATGTTTCGTAATTGGGAAATTATTTTTAAGCCGCGCATTAAGTATTGAAATCTAAACTTCTCTCTCACAATTTTTGTATAAAAACAAGCGGTTCTTTTTTCTTACTGAAAATTGATTTAATTCAATTCTCTGAATTGGAAACCGAGCCTCAAATGTACGTCGTTGTTTACCATGCGGTGTTAAAACAAAAACAATTGAATGCATTTTAAGTTTCTTTTCAAGAGTAGTGGGTTGAATACCTAGAACTTATTTTTGGTATATTATACCTGGAAAAGCATCATCGTGTATAATTCTAAAGGAATAATTGCGTATAATGTTTCCTATTAACTAATAAAACCATTTACTTTAGAACTCAACTGATTCTCTACAATACCGTTGATAGACTGTCAATAAATTTGATAGAATAAAAATAAATAAACGGGTTTTGAAAAGAATTGGATGATTATTTACCCTTTTATTTGAAGTTATATGTATTCATAGGCAAAACAACATTAACTAACTACAAATATATTTTCGTGTTTAACATGTTACATGAAAATCGCTTAAACTGTGCTAAAATTGCTTCACGACTGTGTCAATAAAGCTCTATCTGCCCGGTATTCACTGTGCGTTTTTTCATCCAGCCAATTAGCGGCCGTTCTCACTCAAATCTCTTAATAAAAAACGCACGGACGATTCATTTCAATAAATAACTGGTCCTCTAATTGTGCCACGAACAGTTCAAACAATTTTCAGAATAAAAATGATAGAAAAAATCATAATAATCAAAACACACCGTCATATAGTCAATCTTCATCTGGTACAGAAAACCAGAAATACTCTTAACCAGCGTTACCACAGTTATCTGCTTTAAATATAAATGGAGGCCACGTTCTATTGGCCACAGCAAACGTTCAAATTTATCCTAGAAGAGGCCCACCGATAGTAGCTAGAGCCTTTTTAGACCCTGGTAGTCAGAATAGTTTCATTTGTTCTTCACTTGTAAACAAATTGGAAAGCTTTACATTTAATCAACCTTCACAAGTATCAGACATATTTGGTGATGATAAGGATATCAATTTAATGTCTGACATTACCTTTCATTCACTTGTAGAGCTTTGACATCTCATGCGCCGTGGTAGAGAAAATAACTCAGACCCTTCCGCAAGTATTCATTGATTTCGAGGCTCTTAAAATCCCCCTCAATTTAGTGACTATCTTGCAGATAAGAAGTTTTTCTGACCTTCTGAAATACTACTCTTAATAGGTGCAAATATTTATTGCAGATATTTATTATTCGCTGTTAAAACCCACCATTCATCGATTAGGTAAAAATGGACCTACTTTCTTAGATACCCACCTTGGCTTTGTGATTTCGGGGGTAGTATCACCCCACTGCTTGAAAAGTTCCCCTTCCTCCGTAAATACCCTTTCTTTCCACGTTTCTTCGCCATCCGAGGCCCGGGAAGAGCTACGTGTGGATGCACTACTCGAAAAGTTTTGGATTCAAGAAGAGCCAACTCATAAGACATCCAGGCAGAAAACATTTTCAATCCCACCCTAGAAAAACATCCCAATGAAAGATTTCAAGTTGACCTCCCATTTGCAAGTGAAAATGCTTATAAAAACTTAGGTGATTCGTTTGTTGCAGCCAGATATAGATTTATTACTTTCGAAAAAAGACTTGAGAAAGAGATTAACTTGAAAAAAGAGTACAAAATTTTTTTTGAACATATTGAGTTAGGTCAAGGGAAAATAGTTCCATTAACACTTCACAACCCTGAACTAGATCATAATTATTTTGTACCTCATTTGTGTGTAATTAAAAAAAATAGCACGTCCACAAAATTTCGTATAGTTTGTGATTATTCTTCAAAATCATCATCACAGCATTCATTGAATGAGATATCTCTAATATGACCAAGAGTCCAACCCGACTTATTAGACATTTTACTAAGATTTAGAAACTTGCATTGACAGCAAACATTGAAAAAATGTACCGCCAAATAGCGTTGAATCCAAAATTTCATTTCTTGCTGAATGTGTTATGGAGAGACTTTCCACTTTTTCTTGCATACAGTTGTCTACTGTTTCTTTCGGACACAAAAGTGCCCCGTTCTTATCGTACAGGGTCCTTAAAGAAATCGACAATACCCAGACGCACAAAATGCTTTATTAAATCAGACGTATGTCGACGATGTACTAACCGGAGCAAACTCCCTTCAGGAACTTGAAAACTTATATTTGAATTTGTAACAGATTAGCACAGTCTGAAACAGTGATGGGCGGTAGGTAAATAAAATTTGGGTATATACCCTTATCATGTAGGGTACATATCTATTAGGAAATATTGTGCCTATTATACCGGGTATATGCCGGGTATATTCCAGGTATTTATCATTCGTTCGTCTGTGAATTCCCTTGATACAATTAGGGTATTCCCCTAAAGCGTCGTGGCGTTATGTTCGTGTTATATTGTGGTGGTTGATTTTTGTTTAGTTTCTATGTTGAATGGTAGTAGGTTGGTGGTTTCCTAGTATTTTATCGGTGGTGCTGCTATACATATCACATTATACATCATACATATGGCATGCAAGAGGTAAGTTCTGATTAATGATCTATTACATTTTTGTTGCAAATACCGGGTACCTTCTGTAGTTAATATAGACCGGATTAGGTCGATGCGTGTGCTTAAACGAGTCAACATCGTTTGAATTTTTGCTCTTCAGTTATTTCTAGTACTGAGTGATTTATCAAGTTAAAGTTATAGTTAATCAGTGTTACAAAAACCGACGTATGTATTGAACATTTTAAGTATCTTCAATAAGTTTTTGTCATTGCGCTGATTGATTGTTTACATTTTTTCGTTTCCTTTCGTTAAATAAACTGATAATAGCCAACTCATCAACCGAGTTCGATAAATTCAGTTTTTGCCTGCTCCTCATTACCAGAGGCGTAGGCAACATTATGGATATATTACTGAACACTAAAATAAAACCATAAAGTTGTAATTAATAAGCCATCCTAACAATTTGCTTTTGAGTACAAGGGCAAGAATAAATCAAACAGCTTTTCCTCAACCCACTGAAACCAAAATGTCGCACAATTTAAATATCAACAACCCAACGACTAGCAACAGTTATGTATCAGCCGTTAAGTCAGCACCTAAACCATCTTTCCCAAAAAAGGATCAAGCCATAGTGATGCACGCCGAAGACAACCTAAAATTATTTGACTATGTTAAGGCAATAGGCGATATTGTAGGCCCCAAACATATTTCTTTTGCGTCGAGAATCTCGAATAACAGAATTTGCATATATCTAACCAATTCTAATCTTGTTGACGATCTGTTAAAATCCCATCAATCCGTAACCATCAACAATAATGTCATAAACATCCGCAGACTCGTATCTCCGACAAAAAGGATAATCATCTCGAACATATCTCCTTATATACCCCATGATCTTGCTGAAAATGCAATAAAAAGCCTTGGTTTACAATTAACCTCCCCTGTCTCGTTTCTGCGAGCTGGTATCCCAGGCGACGAATATTCTCATATATTAAGTTTTAGACGACAAGCCTACGTTCTTTCCCCATCAGACGACTTCGAATTGCAGACCTCATTAATCATCCCTTTTGACGGCAACGAAAACAGAATCTTTCTATCTACGGACAAAATGGAGTGCTTCATTTGCAAGCAACCCGGACACATCGCCACAAATTGCCCAAATCCCCCAACCAACAATATATTGTCCCAATCCACTCTGACTGCACAAACTGAACAGGTATCCTCAAAAACAGACTCTGTAAACCCAATTGAAAGCAACGAAGTGAGTTCAAACGAAGACTCGATAACACCACAAGTAAACCAGTCTGCTGCCGCTCTGCCTCCAGTCCAAAAACGCGGATATTCCCAGCTTTCATCACACAGTGAAAACTCAAGTGTACCTGCAGAAGCAGAAGTTAACACGTACGATATGCCTCCCCCTCCATCAGCAGCTCTTAAAGCAGTAAAGAAGAAGCGCAAAGTGAGTGTATCCACGGAATCAAACCTTTCTACGTCCATAAAAGATTGTATAGCAAAAACCTACCAGAAAACGCCAGATGCCTTCATACTTCCCATAGAAAACCTATATGACTTCTTAGAAAATACTTTTGGTAACTCTGATCCATACTCGGAAGCCCTAAAACACACAGAGAACATCATCGGTCTAGTCTCAAACCTTTACCTAATTTACCCGGATCTCACAAATAGGTCCATAAAGAACAGAATTACCCGTATAACGAACAGGTTAAATAAAAAGCTTAAATCTGACACTGAAGATATTGAGAGTTTGGATATGTCTAATGAACCAAGTGATGAAGAATATAGCTCCGAAGGCTCACAGCAGTCGCATAAATCGTCATACTAAATTTCTTATTATCATGCCCCTCTCCTTAATACAGTGGAACTGCGACGGTTTTTACCCTCGTTTGGAACGATTACAACAGCTTTTAACTGATTACTCGCCAAATTTTCTTTGTCTACAAGAAACGAATTTTACCAAGTCTCACAACCCTCACTTAAAAAGTTACGTTGGTTATCATTTTATAAGAACTACTCACTTACGTGCTAGTGGTGGATCCTCAGTCTTTGTCTCTAACGATATATTTCACCAAAAATTAAATTTAAATACAAACTTAGAAGCAGTTGCCATCAACGCATGGTGCCCTAATAAAATTGCTATTTGTAGTGTATATGTCCCTCCAAACTACACTGTAAGAGACACAGATATAATGGATCTCATAAGTCAATTATCTATACCATTTATCTTAGTAGGCGACTTTAATGCTCACAACACAATGTGGGGTTCAGAACGCACGTTTGCCCGTGGCAAAATGATTGAAACCGTAATTAATAATAGTAACATCAATCTACTAAATACTGGCAGCAGCACATATTTTCATGTACAATCCGGATCCTTCTCCTCAATAGACCTCAGCATGTCAGATCCAGGAACGGCACCCTTACTAACGTGGCAAACCCTTAATAGCCTCTACGATAGCAATCATTTTCCTATCCTAATTTCAGACAACGAACCAAAGCAAGTTAACATTAAAGGAAAGTGGAAAATCGCAAAAGCAGACTGGGAACTTTACAGCCAAACGCTAAAGGAAAATACAGACAATATCAATTATTCTAATGATGTAGACGAAGCTGTTGACCAATTTACTAACTCCATAATTTCTGCGGCCAATAAATGTATAGGAAAGTACTCCGTCAACCCTCCAAAACGAACCGTTCCCTGGTGGAATGAATCATGTAACAATGCAGTGAAAGAGTGCAAAAAAGCGCTTAATAAATACCGAAGAACCAGAAATGACTCAGACTTGATAATCCTCAAAAGAATGAGAGCGAAATCCAAAAGGGTTCTTAAACAAAGTAAACGAGAGTCGTGGAATAAATACACAAGCACTATAACCTCTGAAACCTCTCCATCTCAAATCTGGACCAAGATAAGACAGATGAAAGGAAAAAACACTAGTTTTAAAATACCTGGCTTAACACATGAGGGTGAAGTCATTACCAATGACCAACAAATTGCTAATATCCTTGCCCAACACTTTCTAAATAAAACCAAATCCAACCCCGAACCTCCAAACTCACCAAATAACTCACATCCTGAACAAATCTCTTACAACTGTCACCCACTCAATTTCCTTTTCACCCTTTCTGAATTAAATTCAGTCCTACCTTCACTGAAGAACACAGCTGCAGGACCGGACGATATCCCTATGATCTTTCTAAAACACCTGCATCCAGCAACAAAAACCAAATTGCTCGAACTTTATAACAAAATATGGTGCAGTCAACAATTTCCGGCTCAATGGAAAAAATCAATTATTATACCAATCAAAAAGAACGACTCCAATACTAATTTTCCAAGCTCATTTAGGCCAATCTCTCTTACCTGTACACTGTGTAAAATTCTCGAGAAATTGGTTAACAGACGCCTACACTGGTACCTAGAATCACACAACCTACTATCTACAGCGCAGGCAGGTTTTAGATCAAACAGATGCACATTGGATAATCTGGTTACTCTACACACAGACATCTCACAAGCCATTGAAAGCAAAAAAGATATAATCGCCGTGAGTCTAGATATTGACAGCGCCTTCGACACAATCCGTAAAACTTCCATTTTTAAGAAATTCACAGACTTTAATTTAACTGGAAATATTCTCTCCTTTCTACAAAACTTCCTAACCGACAGATCGTTCAAAGTTGTTACAAATGGGCAAAAGTCTACTTCGTACGCGCCAGAAAATGGAGTACCACAAGGCTCGGTTCTTAGCTCCACTCTATTTCTGATGAGTATCAACGATATCTGCTCCCATATAAATCCACCTGTCAAATATGTACTATATGCCGACGACCTCATTCTCTACTGCCAAGGTAAAGTCACTACTAGTACTTGTACTTTACTTCAAAAGGCTCTAGATAACATCCACAATTGGTCTCTCAAATCTGGTTCTCACTTTTCAACAAACAAATCCAAAGTAATCCAGTTCAGCAAAAGACTAAATCCTCTTCCTCCACAACTAAAATTCAATGGCGACTTACTACAAGTGGTTGATCAACATAAATTCCTAGGAGTAACATTTGACAAAAAGATCACATGGAGGCAACATATCCAAGAAACTAAAGCCAATTGTCTAAATAGGATTAACATCTTAAAATCATTAGCACATCACCAATGGGGAGCAGAAGAGGAAATACTAATAAGGATTTACAGATCACTGGTCCGCTCCAAACTAGATCATGGAAGTATCCTCTACATGAGCGCCTGCAAATCGTATCTCAAATCTCTTGACACTATCCAAACCTCAGCACTACGAATATGTCTAGGCGCTTTTAGATCCAGTCCTACCGAAAGCATCTACATTGAATCTTCTGAACCACCTCTTTTCATACGACGAGAATGCCAACTATTATCCTATTTTTCCAGAATATCCGCCTACCCACAAAACCCAGTGTTTAAGTTAATTGATTCTATAAAACCAGCTCCTGAAAACAAACCCAAAACATCGCTCTCACCTCCACAAATGCTATACCCTATTTCTAGAAACATTAATCTTAGAGATACAACTCCCATAAAACTTTCGAATACTCCTCCATGGACCAAAAAACCGCCACTACTGAATACAAGCCTAAACAACTACAACAAGTACGAAACGCCTAACATAGTCCTTAGACAAATATTCAGTGAGCTGATAAATAACCAGCAGTTCGACAAAATCCTTTACACTGATGCATCCAAAGAAGTCAATGGTACCGGATGTGCTGTTACTACAGTAGATTCAACAATAGCAACATACAAACTTCCTGACGTATGTAGTATACATACAGCCGAACTATATGGAATTCTACAAGCCTTGAGGACTCCAACACAAGATAACAGCAAACTTGCCATATGTACAGACACCCTTTCATCATTATATTCCATCAAACACAACCGTTCACAACATCCCTTAGTCCATGATATCCTTGACACCTGCCACGACCATCACACTAGAGGTATCGTTGTGAATATCATCTGGATCCCTTCTCATGTAGGTATCACAGGCAACGAACGTGCAGACCAAGCAGCGAAACAAACTTGTTCAGCCGACTTGCCAGTAGAGAAAATTCAACTTCACCAAGATTTAAAATCAGCAGCTCGACATATTATGGCTCAAACATGGCAAAAACATTGGAATACATGTAACACAAAACTCCGTACAATACAACCAACAGTTACCGCCCAGAAGATGCCTCCCATGACAAGAAAAGACAAAAGTGTTATAAGAAGACTTAGAATAGGTCACTCACGGCTAACCCATGGTTACCTGATGTCTACAGAGAATCCCCCTATCTGTGAATCCTGTGTTAATGTAAGACTTACAATAGAGCATATACTTACAGATTGCAAACACTACAGCCCAACTCGTCGCAAACACAAGCTCAGTGGAAGTCTCAAAAACATTCTCGGACAACCTAACCAGTTTAGTGCTGTGATTCAGTTCCTCAAAGACTGCCAATTGTTTAATTTAATTTGATTTTTATTTGTAACTAAATGTATGACAGATCCCGTGTCAGTGGCCGCTAGATGCCGAGACACGTTAATTTCAATAAAAAAAATAAAAAAAAAAAAAAATATAGACCGATGACCGATGTAAATATCACATTCCATTCCATTGCAAATTTGTCATAAAATAAAAATGCTTCTAAAAATTCGTAGCGTTCGTAGTTTTTGAAAAACAAGGTGAGTTATGAATTTTTTTGTGTTTTGGACACTCCCTTTATTTCGATTTCTATTATTAGATTAGACTTACCGGAAAATTTATATAAAATTATTATTTCTTCGGTCTTCCTACTTGCGTGCGGGAAGTTGCTACCTACTTTCCGCACGCAAATGAATGCGGAAAGTTAGGAAAATTATATTTTGCGGTTTTTTGAATGAACTTTAGTTAATTTTTATAATTCTAATAATATGGTCTAATTTTAAATAGTCGTAAATGTCTTATTTTATTACAAACGTTTTTTTTTTTCGAGGAGCTTTAGCCATAAAATAAACAACTCTTTTTACACGCCATTATTCATATAAAACGCTATTTTTTATAATCCCGTATGTCTTATTAACGTTGTGTAGTGGTGTTTTTTGATTTTTCAAATTTAGAGATATGTGCCCAAAATAAATTTTGTAAAAACAAGCAACTAGGAAAAATTAAAATATTGTACAAGGTCATTCGTCATTCCTTATAAGTTGCCACCCCTCTTATATTTTTTATTTGACATTTTAAAAAAAGCATCCCAAATAAAATTTTTGTGGTTGAAATTAAGTTTTTTAAAAGACACACTTGCACATATACAGGGAGTTTGAGAAAAGCTGGGCGTGGTTCAACGTTCTAATTTTAAATGGAATACTCTGTATATGTATATATATTCTGTATAATACTGCATGTATTTTTCATGTAAAATATCCAAGACGTATCATCATAAGACATCAATTCAAAAATGCAATAATATACGGGGTATTACATTTAAAATATGAAAGCTTTTCTGAAACACCATGTATATGTCCCAGTGTGTTTTTTAAGAACTTAATTTCAACCATAAAACTTTTATTTTGGACAATTTTTTTTAATGTCAAATAAAAATTGTAAGGGGAAGGGGAGTGGCAGCTTATTAGGAATAACCCGTCGTTAGTGCCACCTCGTGCAGAAAAATATCACTTTCCACACTTGTTAGGTAAATAGGTATTTGTTTTGTTATACATTACAGAAATATACAATATACACAATATGGGAAAACCAATGCATAAAGTTCGAGGTTTGTTCGATGAAGAAAAAGATAAATCAGGAGATTGTAAGTATTGCAAAGCAAAGTATGAGTTCATCAACGTAAACAAACTGAAAAATCACATTTTAAAGTGTATGAAATGTCCAAATGATGTAAAGGCTAAATTTAAAACGGATACATTTTTAGCTTCATCATCAACATCGACGATGTCCTCAATAACATCTGGGCAGCAACAAGAATGTGCTGTGCTCACACCTTTAAAACAATTTATTGACTCTATAAATCACACGGAAAATGGAAGTTTTTAAGATTCTGCAATAGTTCCTCAAATAACATTATTCATCATTATATTTTTAGGAAAACTTAAATAGCAAACTTGCCAAGGCAATTTTTGCGTCCGGCACACCTTTATCCATTGTAGAGCATCTACTGTGGCGAAGTATTTCTAATACATTAAGACCTTCACGGAAGTCTATTTGAACAACCTATCTAGATAATCAGTATGCTTTATTGAAAAGTGAATTAGAATTAGAACTACAAAATTCGAATAATCCCAATTTACAATGTGATGCTTGGAGTAATATTAGGAATGAATCTATCATCAACTTCATTATAACAAAACCAGAGCCCGTTTTCGTGGATTTTATAAATACTAAGGCAAACCGGCACACAACGGAATATTTAGCGGAAAAATTAAACGAGGTTATTGGATGGACCTGAAAAGTTTTTCTGTGTGATAGGGGACAACGCTGCGAATTTGCAAAAATCTTTTAAACGTATCAAAGAAAAATATACTCATATAATTTCTTTAGGATGCCTAGCTGATACCGAGATATACTAAAATGTAACTCTATTCGGGAATTTATGGATAATTTAACCGCAATTGCAAAAAAGATCAAAAACGTGCATGTTTTGAAGGCTTTGTTCATACAAATTAATAAAGATAGAAAACTTAATATTTCGCTAAAATTGTCCGGTGCAACACGTTGAGGTAGTTGTTTGGCCTGTCTTAGTCTTTTAAAAAATCAAAAATGTCCCTTCAGCATCTGGCTGTGAAAGAAGAATATTCTGAAGTGCTTCCTGCATATATGAAAAGAAACTTACTAGATGATCTAACATTTTGGCCTAAAATCGATTCGATTATTAAAATACTGAAGCCAATAGTAGCATATTTGGACAAACTTCGAACGCAAGATTGCATTATTCACAAAGTTTGTGAATATATGTTACATGTGGAGAGAGCTTTTTTTTGTTTGTTTATGACCAGGGAACGAACCCATTAGCCGAATATATTTTAGTTAACATATATTTTTTTTTGTATATTTTTTTACAGAAGAGTAAGTAGGAATCCCAACCAATTTTTATCGATACATGATCTATTGTACGATATAATACATATATAGTAATATAAGTTATATATATATATATATATATATATATATATATATATATATATATATATAATGTATTACTTATGCCTTCTTTTAATTATAATCGCCCCGCGTTGGAAGCCAATTTATTATATATTTAATATTCTTTTATAGTTGCCCCACGTTTGTGTGACAAATTATAATATATCGAATCCTTTAATTGTAATTCTATAGTTTATATATGAATATAACGATATACAATTATTACTTGTCGACGTTTTCACAATTTGTGATTGTAGCGACACTCTTGTACACACACCTTTAGTAGCGTACGTAACCTAATTTACTTTTGACAGTAGTTGACAAACAATGCCCGGCCAAGATAAATATTAATTTCTGGATCTAGAAAGATAAATTAATTCACAATATACTTAATCACTCTAATCTCAGGGTGAGATCAAAAATTTTTAAATATTAATAATTCAAATTTTGTAACTTTCAAATATTATTCCAATCAAATATAATTCTATATTCCGAATCTCGAGTAACTGTTTTTTTATATAATAAAAGGCATTTGAATTATTTTATGACATTTACAAATTAATTGTCACTGGAAATAAAGCAAATGTCACTGATTAAATCAAAATTACTATAGCATGCAAAATGTTAAATACGTTGAAAATAGATACCGAATAAATACCACAGTGAGTTGGAATCAAAATTATATATTATATAATCAGATAACAAATTATAAAAGTTTCATTATTTCCCAAAATATTGTAAACGAAACAAAGATAATAATTTCTACCAGTCTTAATATTACTACAACCTATTCTAAAACTCGACTAATTGTAAATTTTTTATGCAAAAGTTCAACTCGTTTAATATACCCTTGACATATATCAATGTCAAATAACGCAAATTTGTCTTCAAATTGTCTATTCAAAATTTTTCACTTGATGTAAGATCTTTTATGTATAACGTTAATTTGGTTTACTTAATATTATTATTCTATAGATGCATCTATTTTCGAAATGTATTTAAAAGGCCTGTTAATTCTCGAGAAATAATTTTAAACTGGAGTGGATTCACCAAATAGGACAGGAAAACTCGTACGTATTCTAAATGTATTTAGAATTCTGCAAAACTTTCTAAATATCTGATTTAGAAACTGGAACCACTTACACTTGATACGATGCAATTATATATATATATATATATATATATATATATATATATATATATATATATCAAAGGCGTTTTTAAGGCCTATCAAAGGCGTTTTTAATACATCACTGAAAGGGCCTCGGATAGAAAGGGTTACAGTTGGGGTAAATCATAGGATTACTTACAATGATATGTTACAATTAACAACGTGTTTATATAATAAATTATACATAAATATATCCGATGATTTTACTAATTGCTGTAAGTTAAATGGTCTTACCCATTTAATTTTTGAAGAGTAAATATAATTATACAAAACATCTAAGAATTTTGGATTTTTATCCTCATTAAGGTTACAGTTTCATATTATGTGTTCCAGAGATCCTTCTTCTCCATATTCACATAGATAAATATCTGACAGTTTCATTTTTTGTTTATAAACAGTTGATAAACAATGATTAAATCGAATTCTGCAAATTGTTAATATAGCTTTTTTATGGAAATTTGTTCTCTTGAACCAAGGTTCGTGTTGTATAGTTGGTTGAATAGTTCTATAGTTAATACCTTTCTGGGATGTATTAAATAATTGTTGCCATTTCTGCATTACACTTTTCTTGATCAATGGATAAAGATCTTCCACCGGACATTTATATCCCCCATTATACATATGTTCTCTATAGTTTTTTGCGGCTTCATCGACTATTTCATTATAGTTTATTCCACAATGTGCCTTAATCCAACATAATGAAATACTTATTCCTCTGGATGACAATTCGGAGATAAGTTGTATAATTTCGACTACTATGTAACTGAGACTTCCTTTACATTTTTTTGAAGTTAGCATGATTTAAGTTCCATCTTACTTATTACTAACTGTTGGTTCTAGCTCAAAAGATATTTGAATTGGGAAATGATCAGATCCTGAAGATATTTGTTTTACTTGCCAGTCAAATGTCGACGATATATCATTGGAACAGATTGTTAAATCTATCGCGGATTTATTTTTGTTGTAAGGTCCAGTTCTTAAAGTTTCTGTTCCATCATTTAGAAAACTGAATTATGATTCTTCTATAGCTTCCAACAAGCTATCGCCAGCCCTATCATTCTTGTCACAACCCCACGCACTGTGGGGGCAATTAAAATTTCCTCCCACTAGATAGGGTTTTTTTAGACTATCAAAAAAAAAAATTTCCATTCACTCTCTGAAATATTCAGATTAGGTTTGGCATATATTGAATATATGCTCAGTTTTTTTCCTATTTTTAAATTTTACTGAGACTGCGACGCACTCTGCAGAACGTATTTTATAGAATTTGGGAACGTCTATAATTTGAATATTTTTTTTATTAAAATTACTACACCATCGTAGCCATCACCTCTGTCTTTCCGAAATATGTCGAAATCTGTAAAGTGAATTACATTATTGTCGCATTTTACCCAGGTCTCACTTAAAAGTGCTATATTAATATGATTTTCAAAAATATATTTCTCAAAGTGGCCTTTATTGTGTACAATGGACCTGGCGTTCCACTGCACAACATTAACTTTATTCATCGTTGGAAATAATATGATTTAAATTTTTTTTAAGATCGTCAAAGACATTTTGATTTTGAGTCGAATTAGAATTATTTTTTAAAATTTCAGCAAAAATTTTAATATATTCTCACAAACTGTATTTATTTGGTGGTGGTTGGTTGGAATTTGTGGGTAATAATTGGGTTTATTTCTGTAATTTTGATCCACTGGTTGACTATTGCTTATATTTGGTGTGGATATTATATTACTATGTTCCTCTGAATACCCTGATCTGTTTGAGGAATGAGTTTCGTCATTTCTCCTACGTTTAGCAGTAATTGTATAATGTGAACTTTTATTAAGACTTCTTGTCACTGTAGTGTAACTATTATCATATTTACTTTTGGCTTCAATATATGAAATACTTTCATTTACCATGCAATATTTTATTGTTTCTGAAATTCTAAATAATCTTTTCTTTCTGTTGCTAAATGATCACCATTACACGAAATACAAACTCCTCTTATAGCTCTACATTTGGTTTTTTCGTGTTCATTCCCACATATTGCGCATCTTAACCTACCCCTACATTGGATATTTATATGACCGTACCTTAAACATTTTTTGCATTGAATCACACTTGGAATATACATTTCTACGTCATCCATATTATCTGCTTGGGTATCATTTGTCCCCTAAAGGTTACAATTATTGTAGTTGTAGGAATTGATTCATCGTTTATTTTGCGCATCATTCTTTTGACAAAATTTATTTCCAAGTCTTGGCCTAATTATCTCCTTTAATTCTGATTCACTAATATCTCTATCAATATTTTTAATGACACCTTTTTTATATGTAAAGAAAACCGGAATATATGCTTCGTATTGTTTATCTGATAACGACTTCGATTCTACTAATTTATTTGCACTTAAATAATAATTTAATTCAACCTTTACTTTATTCAAACCTGTAACATATATTTAGAATATTTTCTCGTATATCTGGTTCTGCATTTAAAATTACTCTATCCGTAGCAATTTTATGTAGCTTACCAATATTTCCAGGTTTATTTTGAATAAATACAAAAAGGGACCTTGATCAGTTGATGAATATTTGTTTATTGTTTTTTCCTGCTGTGACTTTATTGAACTATTATTTCCATTTTCATATATTTGACCCATCTCCATTAAACTTGAATCATAGTTATTTTGGTTTTCCGGATCAGGAGGTTAATGCGAACCTCTCAACTCGCCCGCACTCATCAATGCTAAGTACACCGGTTCTCGCACTCACAGACATCTTATCCGTTTGAATGTTTAAACCGAACTGCAATGTGGAGATAGCTCTAAGAGAAAATCTAACCGAAAACGATTATGATAGAAACGAAGTCGCTAATATTTTAAAACAATTTGATAAAAGAAAAGAGAGTGCTCTAAAGCCAATCCATTTTGCTGCTGCATTAATGGATCCAAAAAATCAGGGTACAAACCTCACGCAAGAACAGCAAATTGATGCAATGGAGTTCATATATAAAGTAGCCGCGGATATGTAGGATGATTGCCTGGAAAATGTTATGACGGACTTAGCAAATTACCACTCAAAACACAAATTGTGGTCAAAAGATTTCCTTTGGAGTTGTATTCACTCTACATCTCCAGTTTCTTGGTGGAGAGGACTGTGTGGTACAACGTCATTATCTAAAGTTGCTGTAAGAATTTTAACTGCTCCGGTTTCATCCGCAGAAACTGCAAGATCATTTAATACATTTTCGTTTATTCACCATAAAAGGCGAATCAGACTGACAACTGTGAGAGCTGGACAAATCAAGTACATATTCCATAATGGGAAAATCAGTTTTAAGTCCAATAAATCAGAATATCAACCGAAATCAAGTACTTCGCATGCTGCACAACTTTTTCATGATGATGTTGATATTGTTGACAATGTTGACAAAAAGATTCAAAACTCCGCTTCTATTTTGATTGCAAGTGCAAGTAATGACGGTGAACAACGAGAAAGTTTAAGCAATATAGTTGGTGTTGTTGCTACGAGTCTTAGGGAATTAGATTCAGATATAGACTTAGACACCCAGATGGACACGACATCGACATCTGAACCCGATTCTGAATTTGAAGAATTGGACGATTAATTTTTTAAATTCTGAACTTGTTTTCGGTGCATGGATTGAATAGTGCCTTACGTGTTCGTTTTTATCACTCGATAGGTTTTTATCAAGAAAAAGAATGTAATATTTTGTTTTGTTTAAAATTAAATAAACTTAATATTTGTTTATTATTTTGTTTTTTTTTTAAATTCATTCAATAGCTTATTTGTGTCCTAATTTATCAACAATTTTTTAGACTGTATTTACCAAAACAAAACAAATATAAGTGGGTATATACCGGGTTCGTGGTATTTACCCAACTTGCTGCAATATACCCAGTATTTACCCATTGGGTATATACCCGGTATTAATTTTGGGTATGTACCCAAATTTCAATATACCGGTTATTTGCACATTGATGGTCTGAATTGAAATGTCACGCCATAGCAAGGAAACTATTATTAAACAATAGTCACAAAGAATCAAGAATGGGGTTTGTTTCAGAGCATGAAAGTTTGTTGGACGTTATAAATAATGCATGGTAGGAAATAACTGAAGAATATTGTTCCACTTTATATAGATCGATGACCAGTAGATTAAAAGAAGTCATAGAGGATAATGACGGAATTATTAAATATTAATTGTTGTTTTTTATTGAAAGTTAAAAATTATTTAGTAGCCTTTGATATTTAATTAAGAAGAACAATATTATTTACACTTTATTGTTATTATCATTCAAATATACGACAAAACTATCGCATTTTTTCCGGAAAAGGAAAAGTCACGGTCACACTAGGCAACAACAACTGTCCCATTTTCTTTTGGCCGCAACACCATTTATCAAATTTAGACAAAAATGTTATTTTGTAATATGAAAATAATTGAGGCGTTTATTATTATTATTATTATTACCTCATCTACCTCCAAAGGGTGTGCCGTTTTAATATGCTAGAGAGGAAACAATTCAGTTTGTATCTGCTAGTTTACAAATTTCCAAACTATATGGCATGTTTGCAGTAAGACTGCTCTTTTTCCGATGTCCACTATGTTATGTGGCAACTCTAAATCTCTTCAATTTTGGAAAGCTGGTCACTGACAATCCCTTCCACCGAAAACACTAAGGGGATTATTTTCACTGTATTTAGTTTCCACGTGTTCTTGACTTCATAGGCGAGATTTTCATATTTGGTACACTTTTCTGCCTCGGTCTTCCTGATATTGTAACTGAGAGGTACAGCAATGTCGATGATAATGCCTGCTTTTTTTCTTTATGAGTCAACACGATATCTGGCCTATTAAAATCCACAGTGCGGTCAGTTTGCGTCGGTCTATCCCAGTAAAGCACCACGTCACGATTTTCTATGACTGGTAAGGGGTTGTACTTGTAGTACGGAGGAGGCATCACGTCAAAAAGTTTATACTTAATTCCTAATTGCTGATAGACAAGTTTCGCCACCTGATTGTGCCTTCCTAAGTAGGCAGATTCTGAAAAAGCTGTACAGACAGCGGTAATATGCTCGATGGTCTCAACAACCATCCCGCACTTTCGACATTTGTCGGTTACATCTAACTTAAGACAGTACTTTTCATAATTTCTCGTTCTTATGACTCTATCATGAATAGCAATAATGAAACGTTTTGTTTCCGGGTAAAGTTATTTTCTAGTAAGCCACTAAAAAGACGATTTTTTATCCGTACACGGAGCTACTGTAAGCTTAGGATATCTTCCGTGGATAGTTTTCTTATTCCATTCTGCTATTCTATCTGTAGTTGATCGATCTTGCAGCACCTGATTAGGAGCACTTAAGTTTAGTGGCGTATACCCTTTATCCTGCTGTGCAACCACCCCATCAGATCGCTTGTTTGATTCATCAGTCATACATCATACTCTTTTCTTGGCGCACACATAAATTTCTAATATTAAGTAGCCCTCTACCTCCTTCTCTTCTTGGAATATACAGCCTTTCAACAAATGAGTTGGGATGTAAACATCTAAATTTCTCTAGAATTCTACGGGTCGTGCGATCCAGTTCCTCCAAAGCAGTGTTGGACCATTTGACTATTCCAAATGAATAGTTCAGAGCTGGCACTGCCCATGAATTTATAGCAGCGATCAAGTTTCCCCCGCTTAGTTTTGTGTTCAAGAGAGTCGTCAGTCTCTTTGTATATTTTTCTCTAAGCTGTTGTTTTAATAGTGTATGGTCCATGACCTGGTTTTGGGGGGTTCCCAAGTAACGATACCGCTCGTCTGGCGGGAGCTGCTTAATCTCATACATAGGTGGTTGTTGATCCTGATACAGGATTCCCTTATTCACGTTAATCACTGCGCACTTGTTAAATCCAATTGACATCCTGATATCATTGCTAAAGGTTCTAACCAAACCGAGGAGCTGGGAAAGCTTTTGCCTGGTCTCAGCGTAGAGCTTTAAGTCATCCATATAGAGCAGATGCGATAGCCTTTTTGGTGACCCCATACTAAGTTTGTAGCCAGCTTCCGTGTTATTCAATAAGGCTGAAAGTGGGTTGAGAGCCAGACAAAACCACAATGGTGAGAGTGAATCAACCTGAAATATTCCCCGCTTTATATCAACCTTCCCACATTCTTACTGGACACGTGGATATTGGTTTTCCATCTGATCATTAGATGACTCAGAGTGTTCCGGATCTTAGGACATATTTTATTTATAAATTTCCAGTACCTTTATGAACCAACCATGGGGCACGGAATCGAACGTCTTGCTGTAATCGATGTAGCACATATGAAGGTTACGTTGTTTTATTTTCGACTGTCTGAGTACTACAGCATCAATTGTAAGCTGTTGTTTGCATCCTAGTGCCCCTCGTATACACCCTATTTGTTCATCACCGAAAATGTTATGTGTTTCACAATGACTATATATTTTCTCGTTGATGACGGAGGTGAATAGTTTATAAACTACCAAGTTATCGGCCTGTAGTTTTGGGGGGCATTAGGGTCTCCTTTCTTATAGAGCATATAAGTGTTGCCTTCAATCAAGAATGTTGGTATTTGTGTCGGGTCATTAAGGGCTCTCGTAAAGCATGTTGCGATATTTTTGTGTGCTGCTACAAAGTTCTTGAGCCAGAAATTTTGAAGTCTATCGGGTCCTGGTGCTTCCCAGTTATGAGCTTTTTTCCATACTCTCTTGATATCGTCTGCAGTGAATATTTCAACAGACATTTCCGGTATATTAGTTTGTTGTCTTTGGCAATTTTCGATCCAAAGTGAGTTCTTATTATAACCTCCTGAGTTTTCCCACACCTTGTTCCAGTAGTTAACGAACTCTGCTGGAGAGGCAGTTGTGTTTATATTGTTTTCAAGGGAGGAATTATCCAAACCACGGAAAAATTCCCTCTGATTTCTGAAAAACCCGGCGTTTTCAATTTTTCTTTTTAATAATTCATTATCTATATTATTATTATTATTATTTTGCATTTTGTGGTTGAACAATATCAATAGTTTGAGATTGTAGTAGTTTTTACTTTGTGCAAGTTAGTGTATTCGTTTTAACTAAGTGTTATGGCTATGTGCAATTGCTGGCAAGTACTAACTCCAAGTTTTTCAAAGGCATTATTGCATTACAATGTTTTAAAGTGTTCTGTTCTACTTCAGTTTTTACCAAAATTAATTTTACGGGGAATACCTATTCCACCAAAGGTTGTTGATTTGCTTTGTAGACTGGGTAAATTTGTTGAAATATGCAGAATTCAAATTCTAACAATAGTAATGATCTCCCGTGTATAAGATGTAATAAGATCGTAACAACGGGTATTAAATGCGTACGATGTGGTAGACTATCCCACAAATGTTGCTTGGTATATTTAAAGATCAAATTACTTTCCAAAGACACCGTTAATTGTTGCATCGGAGAAACAGCGGGTAACGATTTCCAAAGTTATTCTGCTGTTGTAGACAATGACAATTTGAATATTATTGATGGCCTAAAGATTAGTTTTCTTGAGAGAATAATGAGGGATAAGGATACAATTATCGAAAACCAAAAAATAGCCATAGACGCACTTACAGAGCAGGTTGCTTTTTTGAAACGTCTAAAACAGCCTAATGAACTCGCTGGCCAGTCATCTGAAAGTTATATATCGATTATAGCTTGCAGCAATGGGCAAGATATGGCGCAAAAGACTAGTTCATCGTCTAAAGCAGAGACCCTAAATAAAACATCCAATTACATATCTGCAGATGCAGTTGCAAAGACTGTGCAGAGTGCAAGTACTGTAAGCATAAAACTCAGTGATCAGTTGAGGACTAGCAGAGTAGGCTCTGCGACTTCTAAAGAATCTGCGCGATGAGAATGAAGAGCTTGTTGGTAGGTTCTCGTAAGAGTGACGGCGACTGTAAATTAACCGCTGCAGTAACAAATTCCAGAATGCATTACCATTATCACGTTACTAGGTTTTCCGCTGACACTACCGACGAAGAGTTATTCCAACATCTATCCCAATTCGCTCCAAATGTGAAAGTGGTGAAATTGAATTGTCGCAATCCTAACGAGTATAGCTCATTTACGATCTCGATACCTGTTGAGGAATCTCAGTTAATACTAAAACCTGACATATGGCCATGCGGAATAATCCTCAATCGTTTTTTTCCATCAACCAAATTTGACGTCTCTGACAAATAGGGGTACATCAAACATATTATCAGATTCGCCAGGTAACTTGATGTGTTCAGTGTTACATATCAATGTTCAGAGTATACCCAATAAAATTGATGAGTTACGTTTGTTATTAAATGACTTTGATGTTGATATACTTTGCATTTCGGAACATTGGCTAACGAAAGATAATATAAAAATGATTAAAATTGACCATTTTAAACTTATAACAGCTTTTTGTCGCCTTAAGAATCAACACGGAGGTGTCGCTATTTATAGTAACTACCAACTATCTGGGATGGAAGTTGATTGTTAAAAATTTTGTTCGTCTATCCACGCTGAATTCAGCGCTATTGAATTTGTCATCAGGAGCTTATTATTGGTAACAACATATAGATCGTCAACAAGTGGTGATATTGGTATCTTCAAAGATAAATTCCATGATTTGCTGTATACTTTTTCAAAAAAATATAGAAAAATTAATATTCTCGGAGATTTTAATATTGAACTAGATAGTAATACTGAACACGCTAGAGACCTTAGAAACATTATGAATATGTACGGTTTTAAACACTACATAAGTAAGCCAACGAGAATTACTCCAACATCTAGATCATGCTTGGATAATATCATTTCAAACATGAACCCCGATGAAATTTGCACTGGAGTTTATGATCCCAGTTTAGCGGATCACTCTGGTACCTTTCTTAAAATTAAAAATGTTATAAAAGAAACAAGTAATGAATCGGTGAAAAGAAGAATAGAGAATAATGAACGAATTCTTAATTTTTCCAACAGACTAACTAATACCAACTGGCATGATCTGGACTTGGATCCGAATGAGACAACTCGGAGGCTCATGAGTATTTTAACGCTAAATGTGGACATGTGTTTTCCTTTAACAACTTGTAGGGTAAAAAAAGGAAATGCGAATGGTTCAGTGAGAGTAGAAGATCAAATGCTTTTAACGACTGGTGCAATTATCGTACCGCTCGCATAAAATATAAAAAAACCATAAAAACACAAAAACGGGAATTCTACTCTGGTAAAATACAACAATCGGGTGAGAAGAGTAAAACTATTTGGAGTATAATAAACTCCGAAAGGAACACAAAAACTAAAACTAGTGGTGCTGTTGTCGCCGAACTGACTTCGGATGATCTAAATAATTTTTTCGTATCAATTGCAGATAACATAATTGCTACTATTTGCAACAATGCCGATTGAATATCTCCATAAAATTCCTAAGACCTCGAGCTCTTTTTTTATTGGACCCATTGTGGGAGCTGACATTAGGCAAGCAATATTGAGTCTAAAAAACTCATCTTGTCTGGATTTCTACGGCCCAAAATAGCTTAATGATGAAGGCGTCACTTGGGACTCTTATTGAACCATTGGACATTTTATTCAACAAATGTGTCCTAGAAGGGTGCTGGCCTGATGCACTAAAAATCACTGTAGTGATACCCATTCACAAAAAAGGTGAATTCAGTAACCCTAACAACTATAGACCCATCGGGATTGTACCAGTGATTGGCAAGATCTTTGAGGTGCTAATTAAGGAAAACTCATTTGTTACTTCGAGCACAAAAAATTACTGTCGCCTTCTCGATTTGGTTTTCGTAGAAACATGTCCACAGTTAAGGCCGTAGTAGATGTTGTGGAAAATGTAATCGATGGCTTTGATGAGAGATATAGCACATTTGCTACTATGTGTGATCTTACCAAGGCTTTTGACAGCGTTAACAATGAATATCTTCTAGATAAATTGTCTTGTTATGGTCTGATGGGTAACGAATTGGGGTTATTTAGATCATATTTGTCTAATAGGAACCAGTATGTAAGTTTTGGAGATGCGGAATCGCGGTTGGCTCCAATAACTAAAGGGATTCCGCAGGGATCTATACTAGGACCAATTTTGTTCATAATTTATATTAATGATCTACCAACTGCGCTGGAGGAAGCACGTGGTGTTCTCTTTGCGGATGATACGACCACATTGGTTAAGGGTGAGGAGACTTTGAACAATTCTAGCACGAGGATACTAAAATCATGGTTTAACAGCAACCATTTGAAGCTTAATGAAGAAAAAACACAGAGCATCTGTTTCACATCTAGTAAGCTCAAAACAATTTCGGAGCCTGTCAGCTTACTTGGGATAACTCTCGACTCGCGATTGGATTGGGCGGCTCACATAGAGGGCTTATGTTCAAGGCTCGCTTCCCAAATATTTGCCTTAAAGCAAATGAGGAACTAACTGTCTTAGTCAACAGGTTTTAAGAACAGTCTATTTCGCCCTTGTACATAGTCACCTTAACTACGATGTTGTACTGTGGGGCAGTGCCACTAATGTTGCGAGAGTCTTCTCACTTCAGAAAATGGCTCTCCGTGTCATCGTACTCGCCGAGTATGGTGATCCTTGCCAAAAACATTTAAAAAAATTACAAATACTTCCGCTTCCTTGTGTATATGTCTACGATTGTCTGAGGAGTATTCATAGCGATATCGATCTGTTATTACTTCACTCGGACATACATGGATATGACACTAGGAATGCAACATCCATTGTGCCTCAGAGATCAAGAATTTGTTTATCTCAGAACAACAGGCTGGATTATAATTTATATAATGCGTTGCAAAAATACTATAAGGGCACTGACATAAAATTGGTTTTTCGAAATTAATTAAGAAATTATTATTGGAACACTGTTTTTATAGTGTGGATGACTTTATTGCGCTCTGCAGAAACCCTTGACTTACATATCGGTTCCCAAAAGGATGGTTTTTAATTGTATATATATTCATATATTTTTTTAATTATTGGTTTTTTAATGTAATATTTGACTGTTATCTGTAACTCTTTGACTATTTATGTATTTGGACTGTGTTAAACTACTTAACATCTGCATTCATATTTATTTTTGTTTTCACATATTATATATTTATGTTATTTATTGCTATTGTGTTATTATATGCTTATATTTTAGTGGACGTTAGAGGACTATGAAATTTACATCTTTGAATGTACAGTTATATATGGATAAGTGTTTTTAATTATTATATCGATATCTAAAAAACTTCATAATTTGTGACGATATGTACTATTTTTATGCTAAACGTCAATAAACTATACTACTATTTCACCTTCGCAATTATCATTGAAAAAATTAATGGTTACTCCGAGAATTTCAGATTCGTAGCTCACATGAGCTGGACAACACGCATAGAAACACCAAAAGTTACAATTCACAAAAATGACATTTTTGCAGATACATCGACATTAACTGACATGGCAGAGCTGCCGTTCGCATTTATGTAGCATACTTATTAGCTATTAAATCAAATTCTAAATCAATTTGGCAACAATAGATAAAATAATTTGTACTCACATATAGCATCGACGGCGCAGAATCTCCATATCCATATTCCATTTTCCATAATGTCCATCACAATAACTCTTAAAACCGCGATACAGGAAACACGCCGAAACCGATACCGAAATTTACGAATCACTTTTTCCCATCGCGACGGTTGCCTTCCACATTCATGATCATATTCCAAATTCATACATCACAAACTCATCCCCAAAGCTCAGACATGTGTCCACTACATCAAATCCTTAACACGAATCAATTTGATACTATTTATACTATATAGTACAAATCGCGTCTACCAAATCGATTATTATGAAGAAAATTAGCTTAACCTAACAGACTTATCCCTGTAATTCAAGAAAATCTCACCAGATTAGTCATAAAGTTATTTGAGTGATAATCACATCTACACGTTACAACAAAATTAGATATATAACCACGTGATATAAATCGAGATAATATATTGGGAATCAAGTAATTGATTAAAATGTTCCATATGCTAACTCTCCGAATCAAAGTCGATTGAGGTGTCAGGGTCTCAATCTGCCTACGCCCTGATCTCAAAAGACCGTGTCATTGAATGACGGTTTGATGAGATGTTAGAACGCCTCTTATTCTATCTCAACAAAACTTTTTGAAAGAAGGAGCAGCTAAAATGAGGCATTAAATGGTACTAATTTGAAAATGAATATTTACTGGATTTTAATTTGGAAAAATAATGGGGAAGAAGATTTTTTGAAAATTGATAATTCTCTATAAAATGGGAATAGATCTGACCAAAAGTATATGCATCTAACTTAGAATAAAACTTGTTAAACGGATATTCCAAATTTGCAAACTGTTCTCAGTAATTAGGGTAAGTGTTGTGAATGATTTTGAAAACAAAACACGACTAACTTATTTGAAAGAATGAAGTTCAAAGAGATTTTCTAAAAACTACAAGTTCTTATTGTACCCAGAGATGAAAAATGTGAAATCATCATTTTATCGTCTCAATCAAACCCAAAATGTTGAAGGTTCCATAAACTGCCAGCTCTCCATTGTACGTAAGAAAAATAATAATCCATTCCTCACATTTCATATTTAAACATTTCCGTTTGTAAGCTTGTACAACATGATATGTGCAAAAATAAATCATTTTAACAATTCTTATATTTTATTTACATTTTTCAAATATGGTACCTACAGTAACTATGAGCAAAACTTAATTGGAATTAAATTAGGGTCATTCGTATTCTATTTTTGGTAAAAAATCAATTTTTAATAGAGAACCTCTTCCACAATATATTTTATGAATATTTTAAAATAGTTTTAACAATTTAAAAAGGCTTCAAAAATATATCTTCTTTACGTGTCCCCCCTGTACATTTTGATTATATATTCTATTTCCCTACAATGAAAAAAATACTCCTAATAAGTGCAAACAATTTTTTCAGAACCTAATAAATTTGAAATTACTTGGTTATAAATTTGATCTAATTTTTTTTCATTCAATTTTGAACTTTCTTCGAAGCTATTTTTTAGAATACAGAAATTTATTTGGCTCTCCTTGAACATTTTATCAGGTATTCTTTTTGGCTAAAACTAAGTTAATTTCTCCAGAATATTTATCAAATTTTTTCCAAATTTTCTCAAAAATAAAAAAATATTTAGAAATAACCGGCCCTGCTTCTTTTTATTGTTGATTGAAGAAGTATGCGATTTTAATTTCCAAAAATATTGTTTAATAGTTTTTGTAGTTTTCGAATACAATTTTGAACATCTTTCAAGATTATTTTTAAAAATATCTCTTTAATCTGGCCCCCTCTACATTTTCAATATTCTCTTTACCCTTAATATACATTATATAGTGTCACGAGAGATGTTATTTAATTAATTAGAAAAAAAAATTTTAATGCAAAGCCTCAAACATATCGATAAATTTAACCTATAATTTTTATCCCTTCAAGACCATTTTTTGAAATATTACTTTTACTTTGCTTCCCCTGAATATCACACGAAATTTCACTAAAATTCTCCAATTTAAACAAATTTATTCAGGGATTAGTTGATGCTCAAATAAATTAGGCCCATAGTGTAAGTAAATCAAAATTCACTTAAAATTTGATATACCTATTGTACCTTTCATTGAAAGTTTTGTATGACCACCAGTAAACATATATACAATAATAATTTCGAAAAAAAGTTACTTGACTGAAAATTAATTAATTATTTTTCTAATAATAACATGTTAACAATTTTTCTCAATAATTAATATTTTAAATGTTTTTGCTGCAATTCCTGAAAGAAAAATATATCTGCTTGTAACCATTTCCTGAAAATGCTGAAAACATTGAAACCACCACAAATAGATTATTGCAAATCAAAGCACACCCAATAAATAACAAAAATAAAAACATATCAAAATTAAGAAAATACAAAATTTCCCTCTGCAATTTTTCTATCTATAAATTAATACTTATAATTTGAAACTTTCATAAAATTTTCAAAAACTGTCCCCGTATATATATTAATTTTAAATCTTTGAAAATATAAAGACATTAATAGTACAAGCTGCTTAATCAAAATAAAAATAAATATTTTTTCATAATTCATACAAAAATATTTTTATTTTTGTTATATATTCAACAATCACCTACCTTTTGGCGTACCGCATTTTAACGAATCGCGCGCATTATATAATTTTCGTTTCGTTACGGTTTAAAATTCGCGAGTCGAATCACTCGTTAGACGCTGAAACAAAAACATAAGTTCAAGTATTCATTTTATATAGTTGCAAATTATTAAAAAAACGAAAAAAACCTATATAAAAGGTTATCTAACACATTCTTGCAACTCTCCCTTCTAAAAAACATGATGTGTATTACAAAATGTTCCTTTCCTTCCCCTCTCTCATCTCATCGCAAATATGATTTTTCTACCTTGAGTTTTTCTCCTTGAAAACTTAACTTGGAATGAAATTGGAACATATCAGGAAAATATGAAGAATGGCAGTGTTTTTTCTCCCCTTTCTTGAAAATTATCTCATATTTTATTTTCTCAATATGTTTCCAAAAAATTATTTTTAATCAAAATTCCACTTTTTAATTATGCTTAAAAGCACATGTGGATTTAAATTTTTATTTATTTTTCTTATAAATTAAATAATATAAACAAAGTTATGAATGAAATCAACTGTCTCAACCCTTACTTCGTGGAATCAACTCATATTAGCGTTTTAAATGAAACTCACCGTTTCTTGCTAATTCCACAATATAATAAATATCCCAATGGCACAGGACCAATTGGACAGGCTTATTTCAGTAACATGTTTGCATAAAACCCAAAATAAAAAATTAGATACAAAAGTAATAGAATGTTTTGAGATGTACAAAAAACCAAAGTAACATTCTGGCATCAAATCAAAAACAAAAAAATAAAAAAAAGTCTGGTAAATATGTGTATTTTCTTCAATAACTGTTTTAATGTACGATTTAGAGAAAAATGTTAGATACAAAAGTTGTAGAACGTGTTAAGGTCTATAAAAAATCTTGGTAACTTTTTTGCATCAAATGAAAAACAAAGGATATACGATTTTTTTTCAAATTTTACAGGCCGCCATTTTGTTTTTACAGGGCCGATTTGGCTCATTAACGAACTCGTTTAAGATTTTAGCCTAACCGATTTTTGTAGCGAGTTTGGTTTCGATCCGTCAAAAAATACGCCCTCTATCGTGATTAAAAATTCCGTTATAATTTGTGAATTTTCTTAAATAAATGTTTTAATGTACGATTTAGAGAAAAATGTTAAATACAAAAGTTGTAGAACGTGTTAAGGTCTATAAAAAAGCTCAGTAACTTTTTTGCGTCAAATGAAAAACAAAGGGAATACGATTTTTTTTCAACTTTGACAGGCCGCCGTTTTGTTTTTACTGGGCCGATTTGGCTCATTAACGAATTCGTCCAATATTTTGGCGATTTTTGTAGCGAGTTTGGTTTTGATCCGTCAAAAAATACGCCCTCTATCGTGCTTACAATTTCCGTTATAACACATACATATGTATATATATATATATATATATATATATATATATATATATATATATATATATATATATATATATATATATATATTTAACCTTTGGAACGGAGGGTGATTTTGGCATTTGGCATCTAGGAACACCAAAACGAAAAACTGCATTGAAATTTTTCCGAAGTCGCGTCATGCTACTCTCTACAATAGCCCTATTTCATTCTGAAATAAGCCTAAAAATTGTTGAAAATTCTAAGAAATTGACAATTGTTTCGATAAATCAATATCATCGTCAGAATGACAGTAGTTACATTTCATTTGATGCCTACCTGATGTTTAGTAGTTATTTTTGGCTAGACCAAGAAGTGACCTAACTTGTGATTGACTTAATATATGTTAATAGAAAAAAGAAGAAGATGTGATATTACAAATATTGAAGCGTAGAGAAAGTGTCAGCACGATGAAGCATAAGAAATTTAAGAAACAAGAACAAAAGCTACAGAAACATAAAATTTAATACTCTAAACATCATGTACCTACATACCAACACACTTTGCACCAGGATTTGAAAACCTTTCAGACACTAATTTCACAGATAGTAAAATAGAATTTTCAAATAAAGGTTTAAAGTACAGCATACCACCTAAATTTACGAATAATATTAAACAAATTTTTTTAATTTTAAAATCTAATTCAAATAATTTTCTTTATGAGAAATTGAAAATCGCAAATTTAATCAAAAATATTGAACCTTCAAAAGTGTCAAACAAAAAATGACATTACAGTTTTAAATGCAATCAAAAAGAAAGTAGAAGATAATAACCTAACAGTTACAAAATCTGATAAGGGGAACACAACTGTCATTTTGACAACTGAAAATTATAATTCAAAAATATATAACTTTATAGAATCTAGCGATGTAAAAGTTCTTAAGGCAGACCCAACAAAAAAGTTTTCTAATAATGTCAGGGATATTGTTATTAATTCAAATTATCTTTTAAGTGATTACGAAAAGAGGTCTATCATACATAAGAATCCTCATTGTCCACAATTATATGGAACCGTTAAATTACATAAAATAACAAAACTAATTAGACCTGTAGTTTCTTATGTTAATACTTCTAATAATATATTGGCAAAGAGGCTTAACAATATACTTAATAGTTACGGATATGCATCTCAGTACTCAATTAGAAATTCAATGGAACTAATCAAAAAATTAAAAGCAATCAACTTACAAGATAACTATAAACTTATTTCGTTTGATGTTACTGATATGTTCACTAAAATTCCTCCTAAAGAATGTCTAATACTTGTAAGAAAATTACTAGAAGATAAAAATATTAATCCAGGAATAATATCAGATATACTGAATTTATTTGATGTATGTATTAATCAGAATTATTTCACTTTTGACAATAAGATATATATTCAAAATGAAGGTTTACCAATGGGAAGCCCTATATCACTTATTTTGGCAAACATTTATATGGATAGTTTAGAGAGAAAGATCTTTGAAAGTAATATTTCGAAAAATGATTTATTTTGGTATAGATATGTAGATGACATATTCGCTTGTCTTATGGGTAGTGAACGACAATTAGATGTATTTTTCTACCACACTAATAATTTACACCCAAAAATTAAATTTACATTAGAAATTGAAGAAAACAGCTCAATCAATTTTCTGGATTTAAAAGTTCAAAGAGTTAATAATGTACTTGATTATTCAATTTACCTAAAACCAACACACACTGATGTGACAATTCCATATAGTTCCAAGCACCCCATAAATAAGCTGAGTAATAAAAAAGAGGAAAAAGTGGCATTACAACTAATATTTTCTAAACAATCTGATGAAATAAGAACTTATAAAACCATCACATATGCAGGAAATATTTCTAATAATATTTCAAAGATAATATCTTTAGCAACGAATACAACAATTTCTTTTAAAACAGAAAGTAACGTTAGTACAAAATTGTTAAATGTAAAAACAAAAATACCACCATTAAAGAAATCAGGTATATATATAAACTCAAATGTCCAGAATGTAATGCTGTCTATTTGGGACAGACCCTTAGAAATTTTGAAATCCGATACAGTGAACACTTACGAGAATACAGATTAAAACAACCAGATAAATCCCACTACGGAAAACGTCTACTTGACACCAATCATTCATTAACACCTAACACAGAACTAGAAGTGCTGCATTTTTGTGAAAAGAAGCAAGAACTGGATTTCCTTGAAGAATTGGAAATTGGAAGACATTTAAGAAACCCACAATATGAAGTTGTCAATGAACAGATAAATCTAGGGAGTTCTCCACTAATAAACTGTCTTCTTAAGTGATAATTGTAAAGATCAGCAGATATAGTTTTCCTGGCTTTCTATATCATTGCACAGTTATACTAATCTTAATTGAGAAAAATTATATCCAGGATATCCCCATAGGGCTAATAATATCTAAGCTTCAATATTTGTAATATCACATCTTCTTCTTTTTTCTATTAACATATATTAAGTCAATCACAAGTTAGGTCACTTCTTGGTCTAGCCAAAAATAGCTACTAAGCATCAGGTAGGCATCAAATGAAATGTAACTTCTGTCATTCTGACGATAATATTGATTTATCGAAACAATTGTCAATTTTTAAGAATTTTCAACAATTTTTATTATATTGTGGAATTAGCTAGAAACAGTGAGTTTCATTTAAAACGCTAAAGTTACGAATGGTCATATTATTTAATCTATAAGAAAATAAATGAATAAATAAGACCACAAGTACTTTTAAACACAACTAAAAAGTGGAATTTTGATTTAAGAAAAAAATATTGTTTTCTGAATGTATATACTACCGGGTGGTCCAATAAGCCGATCTATATATCAGAAACTATTCATTTTATAACTTTGAGAGAAAAAATTCCTTAGTAAAAGTGGCCAAGAGAAATCGCGGAAATAACGTTCCAGTTTCTAGGTTAACCTCTAGGAGGCGTAACCTGTGAAGATATTTATCTATTTGCGAATATTATTAATACTTTTTATATTAGAGACTAAACCAACCATTTCCCAAACATATATTTAATTAATTCACTAATGTCCAAATTACGTGGAAATGCTAAACTTGTAGTTAACATACAAAATGTGACTTCCTGGACATCTATTAAAGATTCACGTTCTCAAAATTTTTCGGACAAAAGAGAGAAAACGGTGAGAGACCCCGACAATTTCATGACAGAGTGTTAAATACTTTGAATCTTGTTTGTAGTTACATAGATCTGCACGAACAATCATTAGAAAATAGATACTTAGAAGAGATTTATACAACAACCTAGCTTTGAATATGTTCTATAAGAAGTAAGCGCTACTTTCAAAATTCACAGAATAGAAATTTACCTAGACAACCAATGCCTCAGTCATGACAACAATTTAAACAAAATTTTAACAATCAGTCTTATTTTAATATTCCTAACAATACGTATAATCGGACAATTTTAATTCACACTCACTGAATAATACTTTTATAACAAGGAACTCATTCCCCACAGGGCCTATACCAATTCAAAGTCAACCAATATGAAATCAAAATTTTCCAACTAATTCACAAGTTTTTAATCAAAATAGAACTGTTAACGTTTTTAAGCCGAACCAACAACGTAATCTGCCAAGAGCCACCTCTAAGAGTGTCTCCTCGTAATACATTTAGCAGAGGAACGAATATTTCGACGCGAAATAATGAAAAAAATTCTGGTCCATTTAACCAAAACCAACGAACACGAAATTTTGTGTCAGAAGAACTATTCAACACAAAATGCCAAGAACCTGGTCCCTCTTTTCAATATTTTAATCCAAAATTTTCCAGTAATAATGTTTGTAACGAATATTATAATATAAATAAAAATTAAACACGTGATACAGAAAGTTATGACCTAATTGATTTAAACGAAACAAATGTAAATTTTCAAAACCAGCCTCGCCGGAGAAATCAGACATAATTCCACAAATAATATCATTTAATAACACAAATGCCAGCGAATTACATTATATAATTTTTCCCGAACATAATCTAAAAATTTTAATTGATGCAGGCTCAACTAAATCTTTTTTAGACCCCAACGTAGCATATAAATTCTACCCAAATTAAATAAATAGTGATCAGTTTATAGTATCAACCGTATTTCAAAAATCAGCCCACTGTATCGGATTTAACCCCACCGATAGAAGACCTCAAACAAAATCCCGTATTTCAAAACCCAATTCAAAAAAAATAAAATCAGAAAAATATATAAAAGAAGAAATGCATCCGTTACAACAAATTGTCGAAGACAACAAAGACAATTTTACGCTAAATTTTTTCTTGAATCATCCCTCCACACCGCAGACATTTTAGATCTTCTTAAAACGTACACAGACGACATACCAGGGCTCCTAAACGTTATAAACACAATATATACCAAATGCACAAAAAGCATGAAAACAAGAATCTCAAAGGTAAAACGGAAAATTAACTACCAACTCCGAAAATCAGCAATACTAGACAGCGATCTTTCCTCCTCCCAAGAAAATTCTTAGCTCTTATCATTCAAGTCCATATTACAATGGAATCTTAACGGGTACCATACCCGTTATGAAATGTTAAAAATTCTGATATCTCAAAACACACCATCAATAATCTGTCTCCAAGAAACCAACTTTAGAGGTTCCTATCATTCCGAATTAAAAAATTTCAAATGTTTGTATGGAAACAGAACCAATAAAGATAAGGCAAGTAGCGGAGTAGCCATCTACGTCAATGAGACTTTTGAAGCAAAACCTATAACTTTAAATACATCCCTAGAGGCAGTCGCTGTCACTATCAACAGCGACAAACAAATCTCAATATGCAACCTCTATATTCCACGCAATGAAATTCTCACAATCAACGCTATCAAGGAACTACTTCAACAGATTCCGTCCCCTCGTATCGTATTAGGAGATTTCAACAGCCATAGCCCATACTGGTGATCTGAACACAGCTCATCGAAAGGAAGAGTTATCGAACAACTACTGGAAAGTAACAATATAAATATCCTAAACACAGGAGAACCTATACAAGATTTAACATACAATCCGGATATGCATCAGCCATCGACTTAACTATGTGCGATCCTACCCTACAAACCTCTTTAAACTGGGATGTCTACCCCGACTTATATGGCAGCCATCATTTTCCGATACTTATAAATCGAATTTTTTCCACTGCCAAATCCACTCCTTTCTCAACAAGGAAATTAAACCAAGATAACTGGACACTTTTCGCAGACCAAGTAGACCAATATCTTCGAGACCTTCCTAACCCCATAACTTCAAATATAGCCTCAACCTTCTCACGATTCTCACAAGCATTATTACAATCAGCTTATATGGCAGTTGGCAAAACCAAAACACTCAAATCTCACACCCCAGCCCCATGGTGGAATAATAAATGCAGCGAAGCCATAAAAAAATACAAGCAAGCCTTCAATAAATATCGACGACACCATACAACTGACAATAAAATAGAATATAAAAAATGCAGAGCTGAAGCACGTTATGAAACCAAAAAAAGCAAAAAAAGCAAAAAAGAAAGCTGGAAAACCTATGTATTATCCATCAACCATTACACTCCCGTCTCTACCATGTGGGAAAAATTTCATCAGCTATCCGGACAACGGCATAACAGTGAAATCAAAATGTTAAAACATGAAGACAAAACGATCTCTACAGCAGAAGATATAGCAAAAATATTCGCAGACCATTTTGAACAAAATTCCAGTAACGATAATTACACTCCACAATTTCTCCAATACTAAATTAGAAATGAAAAAGAGGAAATACAAGTAACATATAACAGCAATGACAGCATAAACTCTACTATTTCATTAGAAGAACTAGACGACGCATTCTTTAACACGAAAAGTTCAGCTCCTGGTCCAGGCGACATACCTCTAATATTTATCCAAAAATTAAGTTCTAGTGCGAGAAAATATCTCCTTGACATCCTAAATACAGTTTGGATTCAACATCACTTCCCAAAATCTTGGTCAGACTCGTATATAATCTCCATCCTTAAACCTCAAAAATCAGAATCAGATCCCCACTCCTACAGACCGATTTCTCTAACCTCGTCAACTTGTAAATTATTTGAAAAGATTATAAACCGAAGGCTAAGATGGTTCTTGGAAAACAAACAGCTCCTGATCCCCGAACAAAACGGTTTTCGCCAGAACAGATCTACCACCGATAACCTAGTGGACTTGGAATCTGAAATGCATGAAGCGCTAATAAACAAGCAGCATTGTTTGGCTGTTTTTTGTGACATAACAAAAGCTTATGATTGCACATAGAGATTAGGTATCATTAAAAAGCTTCAATCCTGGGGCATAAACGGACATTTACTAAAGTTCATTCAAAATTTCGTTCAATTTAGAACATTCAAAGTATGATCAAATGGAAAAATATCAACTCCCAGAATTCAAGAAAATGGAGTACCTCAAGGATCAGTTTTGAGCACGACTTTATTTTTGGTAGCAATCAATGACATCATGAAACACTGCCACTTACCAGTAAAAGGCAGGCTGTATGCGGATGACCTTGTCCTTCTACTAAGAAGAACAAACCTAAAATCCACCCAACGGATTCTCCAAGCCACACTAGACGACCTCCAGAAATGGTCACACACAACCGGACAGGAAATAACCCAGTATTAGCATTAAATAGCAAGGACCTAACTTTTGTTACGGAAACAAAATTTCTCGGTCTGACTTTTGACAGCAAACTATCCTGAAAAAGCCACGTTACAAACCTTAAGGGCGCCTGTCACCAAGTCATAAACATACTAAAAGCTCTTTCAAATATTTCCTGGGAAGCGATACATCAACTCTATTAAGCATATACACCTCTTTAATAAGGTCAAAAATCGATTACGGTTCAGTGGTATACAACTCAGCTAAAAAGTCCGTCCTACAACAACTAGACGTCATTTAAAACACCGGAATACGTATTGCACTGGGAGCTTCTCGTACAAGCCCCACTCTTAGCATGTGTTGTGAAGCAGGTCAAATGCCCTTAGACTTCAGGAGAGACTATCTAAGTTTGTCCTATGCTAGCAAAATTTAGCCACACCTGAATACCCAACGTATCATAATGTCCATAGCAACCGTTTCAACTTGTACTTCTCAACTCACCCCCGATGCCATCCGCCCTTTTACGAGCGACTCAACCGCTTACTCCATAAATACTCCATAAACTTTCCCTCAATTTACTATCCCAGCAAAAGCTCACCCCCACCATGGACTATAATCCAACTGCAAATAATCACAGAACTATCGAAATTTAATAAACACGAAATCTCAGCAGCCGTTATACAAAACCACTTCAGTGACATAATAAACAAATTCAACGACTATCACCATATTTACACTGACGCTTCGAAAATGGCCGAAGGAGTAGGAGCAGCAATCTTCTCCAAAACCCACAACGCCAATTTCAAAATACACAATAACTTCAGCATTTTCAATGCAGAGCTCTACGCAATCCTACAAGCCCTGAAACTCATTAATAAATCCAACCAAAACAAATTTACAATTATAACGGACTCAATGAGTGCCCTGTGCGAGATCCAACGCATGTATCCCAATAACCCTATACACAAAGAAATTAACAGCGAACTCCAGTACGCCAGAAAAAGAGGAGAAGAGGCAGTATTTATGGGTACCCTCACATATCGGAGTCAGTGGAAACGAGTCAGCGGACCATCTGGCACGCGAAGCAGCAACAAAAGACGTTTGCGTTCAAATAAACAAGATAGTGCTCAGTGATCTAAAATCGTGCATTGAAAATTTAGTTCGCAGTGCGTGGCAAATCAAGTGGTCGCAGTGCTCCGAGAAGCTAAGTGAAATCAAAGAAAACGCGCTACAACTACCAGTCTTTTTACCATCTAGGGGTAAGCAAGTGACACTCTCACGCCTTCGAATCGGCCACACTCGCCACACACACCTCCATCTTATCACAAAACATTCCTTATTGTGATACATGCCAAACTAACTTAACAGTAAAACACATTTTAGTGGCATGTCAAAAATTCAACAACACCAGAAATAAATTCAACTTTGCACAGAACATATCCGACATACTCAGAGACAATTGCAACATGGACAACATTATTAAGTTTCCTAAGGAGATTAACATGAGAAATATTTAAATTTAAAACGATCATAACTAATAACATAACTATCTATAATGTTATTGTAGAGAATACACTGTATATTAACGTAGAACATAAGTAACTTCCATTAATAAATTATAACTGTTTTCGCTTATAACCTATGTGGTTCGGGCGACATCAAATAAATATAAATAAAAAAAAAATAATGATCCGTTTATAGTGTCAACCGTATTTCAAAAAGCAGCCCACTGTAACAGCTTCACAAAATTTTGAATTACCGAATCCAATAAATATCAAATTTTATTTATTCAAATTTCACAATATATTCGATGGACTAATAGGCCTCGAGAACCTAAAATTATTACAAGCTAGTTTAAATTTTAAGTATGGTTTTCTATCGACACCTTACAAAAAAATTCGATTACTTTCTACCCCAACACAATACGAATTAAATTTGATAAAAGTATCTATTCGGTCCGAACAAGTGTTTAAAGTTAGAACCTCCATACCCAATGGTGAAATAATAATTTCTCAACAAAAAATTCACAATTTTGAAATACCCGAATCATTGACAATAGCAAAAGACGGTGAAGCTCTAACAACAATTCTTAATAATTCACTGTACCCAATTACATTTGACTTTTCCGAACCAATCACTGTAGTCAAACAATTCCTACAACAATTTGAGTTAAATAATTCTGACGAAATACCGACCATAGCATAGCAAAATTCAGAACAGACCACTTAAATTCTGAAGAAAAGCTTGTAATATCTAATTTAATAAAAGAATATTCAGACATATTTTATCAAGAAGATTCACCTTTGACTTTTAAAAACAAAATAAAACAGCAAATTAAAACCACAGACGAAATCCCTGTTTACTCTAGACCATATAGATATCCCTTTAATTATAAGAACGAAGTGCAGAAACAAATTAAAAAAATGTTAGACTCAAAAATTATTAGACCTAGTATCTCACCATTTTCATTTCCTATATGGTTGTACCAAGAAAATTAGTTGCTTCAAGAAAACAAAAATGGAGAGTTGTAATAGACTATAGACAATTAAATTCTAAAACCATTGAACACAAATACCCTCTCCCCAATATTACTGATCAATTGGATAAACTAGGTAGGTGTCAATATTTCACCACTTTCGATTTAGCCCATGGTTTCCACCAAATCGAGATGGATGAAAAAGACAACAAAAAAACCGCGTTTACCACCGACAACGGTCATTTGGAATTCTTAAGAATGCCATTTGGCCTGAAAGGAGTACCCGCTACTTTTCAAAGGGTAATGGATAATATTCTTCGAGGTATACAAAACGAATAATGTCTTGTATACTTAGGTGATATTATCGTATTTTCAACTTCATTACAAATACAAATTGATCGCCTTAAAGATGTTTTTCAGCGACTAAGAGAATCAAATTTAGAATCCCGCTAGACAAGTCTGAATTTTAGAAAGGAAGTGGCTTATCTAGGACACATTGTCACCCCTATACCTTGCAATACTAACCAAATTCAAGGATTCCTAGGACTTTTAGGCTATTATCGTAGGTTTATGCCGAATTTTGAAAAAAATCACCTAACCACTAACAAAATGTCTAAAAAAGGGAGCTAAAATTGTACACGATCATGAGTTTGTCAAATGTTTTGACAACTGTGAAAATCTTTTAATTAACGAGCGAATTTTACAGTACCCAGACTTTTCGAAACCATTCAACTTGACAACCGACGCGAGTAATGTTGCTATAGGTGTAGTATTGTCGCAAGGGCCAATTGGTGAATACTGACCAATAGCCTATGCATCACGCACCCTAAACGATTCGGAACAAAATTATTCTGTAATTGAAAAGGAACTTTTAGCTATTGTTTGGGCAACCAAATATTTTAGGCCTTATCTATTTGGAAATGAATTTAATATCATCACCGACCATAAACCCCTACAATGTCTTTTCTTCCTTAAAGACGAAAACACTAAATTCACCCGTTGGAAATTAAAATTATCAGAGTATACTTATAACAATATATATCAAAAAGGAACTTTAAACTCTAACGTGGACGCACTTTCGAGAATAGAAATTCACACTAAAGAAACAGTTGCATTTTGGAAAGAACTACAAATATAGATCAGCATAACAAACAACCAACAAATTTCTTCAACTATGACCAACCTAACACTTCCCAAAATAATGACCTAATTGAATTTAAAATGACAATTTTCCCTTCCTAAAAAAACTAAAAGATAATAGAGACGATGTCTCATTATTAGTTCAACCATCTCAGAACCCGAAAATGACCCACCAGATCAGACTGAAACCCAATCCAATAACGATGACGAAAGTATTCATTCCAATAATGATCAAAACCCAAGTTTCGAAATTCCAACCATAAATACTGCCGTTAACTATGGCCAAAATCAAATCATAATAAATTCTTAACGAAATTAACTGTCTCGACCCTTACTTCGTGGAATCTGCTCATATTAGTGTTCTGTTCTCCACTCTCCAGCTAACCCCAAAATTAAAATTCTTCTGAAAATAAAAAACGTATTAAAGTACAATTTTCACAATTCACAATTTTGAAAAGGATGTTATCGACTTCATAAAGAATTATATTAATCGAGAGACACAATACTACATTTACTTAGAAAACCCAGAAATATTCGAACCATTTCTAGTAATTTCACAAAAATATTTCAAAAATTCTTCCTTGAACCCCTAAAAATGCATGAAAATTTTTTTCGACATAACAAACAAAGAGGACTTGAAAGAAATAATTCAATCTTACCACGAAAGTAAAAGCAACCATAGAGGTATCGACAAAACATACCAACGAATTTAAGAAAAGTATTACTGGCCGTTTATGAAAAACTCCATTTAGACATATATAAATGAAGTATGCCAAAAAAGTGAATAATTAAAGAAACCCCATTACAATAAAAATGAACCAAACCTCTACTGCTAACAAACCCTTCCAAATATTATACATAGATACATTCACGAAGGAGCAGCATAGATTTTTGACAATTATCGACACTTTTTCTAAATATGCCCAGGCATACCACCTGACCTCCTTGTCCAGTACCGAAATAGTTAACAACCTTGTAGCCATCTTTTCCCACCAAATGTTCAGTGACAATGGCACTGAATTTAAAAATTCCGTTATTTCCGAAATCTGAAGTCACAAGGTTTTATCGGAAGGTTTCATTCAAACATTATTGAGCATATACCACTATTAAATACGAGAGGTTTCCTCCACCCATCACAGTAAAAAGGGTCTATGCAATTCTCGCATATAATAATTCCATACATTCCACCACAAAGCTAAAACCTATTGATGTTATTATTGGCCACCTAAATACCAATGATCCATTCAGCCTATAAATAGATAAAATACTCCTAAACGACTATATAAATGATCACAAAGAAAGGTCCAAAATACTTTATTCAAAATTAAATGAAAACGAGTTGAAAAAATTAATAAAAACCACGATGACCCTCAAATATTTGAAAAAGATCAAAATGTTTTTATTAAATTACATAAGAGACCAAAACCAATAAACGAGTTTAAAAATTCAACAAAAATTAAAAGGTTAAATCGACAGAAAAATAACAATTACCACTGATTCTCAAAATAAGATTCATATGGATAATATTAAACGCTCATTAAAAACTACATATGAATTCTGAACCTAAAATAATTTAAACAAGTTTCCGATCTATGGGAACCTTAGAACTTTCCCAAAGAAAAATAACCATGACAAATATGGAGAACAATTTTGGACTAATCCCATTAAAATTAGGAACCGCAAAAATTAAAGAAAGTAATTTCAATCTTATTCATTATTTTGATCTGAATCCAATCGTTCATGAAGTCAAAAAATTAAATTCCCATTCGGAAGCCCTGAAATATCAAATATCCCAAATTTAAATTATTCACATGGTGTTTATAACTATCTAAAAATTTTGAGTTTCTCAGAAGAAAAAGTTCAAAATAAATTACTCGAAATAATACCGTTATCTCATAGATCAAATAAACGGTTTTAAGGATTAAAACTAACTTTTCCGCATCTGTGGTCCTGAACAATATTCTATCATAAAATTGTTACTTGTATACATTACGGGGGATATATCGTGCTAACAAACCGAAATTTCCCCAAAAATTCAGTATTCCTGGATTTATAGGACCCGCTGTACTCGCTCTAGTCAACTGAAAATCAATAGGGTACATCTGTGAGACACCTTGAACAATATTCAATTGTAAAATTTATCAATCTTATACTCTCTGGAGGCTATATCATGCTAACAAACTGAAAATTCTCCAAAAATGACAAAAATTTGGTACTCTAAGTACCATAGCACCCGTTGTCCTGGCTTTAGTGAGCTGAATATCAATAGGGTTCATCTTTGAGACGCTGTGAATAATATCCAATCATGAAATTGGTCACTTGTATACAGGGTGTCCCGGGACTAATAGGAAAAAAGTCAGGAGCGTATAATCTGAGCCAAAATAATGTTATTACTTCATACAAACTTTTTCTATGCAGGCCCTCGTTTTCGAGTTATAGGCCTCCAAAGTTTTAATTTTGAATTTGGTTTTTATTTTTATTTTTTTTACTAGTTATTTGATCTTTATAAAATTTACGGCAAAGCTATAATATACGTGTATGTTTATTTTGGGAAGGTAAACAGTTTTACAGTAGTGCCTTGAAGCCAGGGACGGACTACTCGCAATGGTTAGTGATCCAAAAATTTTGCAGGGATAGCACACCCTGTATGAAATTATCGAAATTCACTTCCCCACACATTAATCTAACGAAAAGGTACTCTTGTTGGAATTCGATAAAATAAGCCGTTTGGCTAATATTTACAGTTTTATTAATGCACTACGTACCAATTTACGCATTCACCATTTTTATAAGTACACAACGAGGTAAAACTAACTTATTAATACTATGTCCAAGATTTGCCTACAGTACTACAAAAAAATAATTTAATGATAGCAAGAAGATAAAAAACATTAACGACGTATCAATTCGTAAGTTGGTAAAAACTTTTTGAAAGTGTTTTTACCGTTTATCAAGTAACCATAGGATTAGTTGTCAAACGTTGTGTAGAATAGTTCGTTGTCATTACTTGTCAATAATTCATAGGTCTTTAATTTAACTATTACAATGGCAGAATTCACTTTTATTGAGTATGCAGATATGCATTTAATGTATGGACTGGCTTCTCGAAACTGTTTAGAGGCCAGAAGGCTTTATGCAGAACATTTTCCAAACAGAGCATTGCCAGACAGACGAATGTTTGAGCGTATTGATCTCAGGTTACGAGAAACAGGTATGAATAAGTAAATGTAATTTTCCATGTATAGAAAACAAAATTTTAAATTTTAGGAAGTTTTTTGCCAAAAAAAGGTGGAGAAGGTCCAGTACGAAGCGTACGTAGTGTGGCAGTTGAACAAGATTTGTTAAATGCAGTTGATAATGAACCATCAACGAGTTTACAAAAATTATCAAGAGAACATAACGTCTCGAAATCAGTCGTTCATCGCGTCCTAAAAGAACAGCTGTTATATCCTTTTCATATGAAAAGAGTACACAGTATGACAGTGGCTGATTATCCTGCACGACTTGAGTATAGCCAGTGGTTTCTGCGACAACAACAAGCAGACAATACATTCATTAGTAACGTTCTCTTTACGGACGAATCCGGTTTCACCAGAGATGGAGTCATAAATTCTCATAATATGCATTTATGGGATGATGTGAATCCACATGGCATTATCCAAACTAGGAACCAGCATAGATTCATGGTTAATGTTTGGACAGGAATAGTTGGCAATCATTTGATAGGGCCATATTTTATTGACGGTACTTTGACCGGTCAGAGTTATTTGGAGTTTTTGCAAAATGAGTTATGGAACCTGTTTGATGATGTGCCACTACAAACTCGTAGGAATTTATGGTTCATGCATGATGGGGCTCCTCCTCATTTCAGTTTAGATGTTCGACAGCATTTACACACAAGGTTTCCTAATAGATGGAGTGGTCGTGGAGGCCCTTTTCAATGGTCACCGCGATCAGGAGACGTTAATCCTATGGATTTCTTTCTCTGGGGTTATCTCAAAAGTAAGGTATACGCAACACCCGTGCAAAGAAACAACCTTCGTAGACTTAGAATGTGCGTGGAAGTGGGAGGAGCTCGTATTGAACATTTATTAGAATAACGTTAGTTTTTATTGTTGTTTAGGAATTAGTTTTAGTCCAATGTTTTATAAATTGTGTTTTTTCAGGTTTTCTTAATAGTTCAATAATTTTGTGTTCGTAATTTTGATTAAAAGCAACTGATTACGTTGTTTGCGTACCTATTCAATTCCTATTAAATGAGTTCTTAATGTTTTTATCATCTGCTATCATAAAATCATTACTTTTCCGCCCAACCTATCTAATATGCGAGAAAAGTATTGGTTTACCCCAAAAAATTTGGAATTTTGACAAAAATTTTTGAGTTATTTTTACGCTTTCCATCAACAACAACACGAAAAAACGGTTTTTAGAAAAAAAATCCTGTGTGTATGTCGTCGTCGTTGTCGTCGGCCACGATACAGCCTCCGGAGTGCAATGAGTCACCAATTTTATGATGGAATATTATTAAGGATATGTCACAAATAAACACTATTGATTTTCAGCTCATCAGAGCCAGTACAGCGGGTGCTATGGTACTTGAAGTACGGCCTTTTGACATTTTTTGAGAAATTTCAGTTTGTTAGCACAATACAGCCTCCGGAGTTCAACAAGTCACCAATTTTATGATTGAATATCATTCAGGACATCTCACTGATGAACCCTATTGATTTTGAGATCCCCAGAGCCAATACAACAGGTGCTACAGTATTTTAAGTACGATATTTTTGTCATTTTTGGAGAAGTTTCAGTTTGTTAGCATGATACAGCCTCAGGAGTATATCCAAGTGACCAATTTTATGATTGGATATTATTCAGATCATCTCAGAGATAAACCGTATCGATATTCAGCTCACTAAAGCCAGTACAACGGGTGCTGTGGTACTTGAAGTACCAAATTTTTGTCATTTTTGGAGAATTTTTAGTTTGTTAGCACGATATAGCCTCCAGAGAATATACGGTTGATCAATTTTATGATTGAATATTGTTCAAGGTGTCTCACAGATGTGCCCTATTGATTTTCAGTTGACTTGAGCGAGTACGGCTGGTCCTATAAATCCAGATATACTAAATTTTTGGTTGTTTTTGAAAAAATTTCGGTTTGTTGGCACGATACATCCTCCGAAGTGTATACAAGTAACAATTTCATAATAGAATATTGTTTAGGGCCACCGATGCGGAAAAGTTAGTTTTAATCTTTAAAACCGTTTATTTTTTTGTAATACTGTAGGTAAATCTTGGACATCGTATTAATAAGTTAGTTAGGTAAATTGGTACGTAGTACATTAATAAAACTGTAAATATAAGCCAAACGGCTTATTTTGTAGAATTCCAACAGGAGTACCTTTTCGTTAGCTTAATGTGTGGGGAAGTGAACTTCGATAATTTCATACAGGGTGTGCCATCCCTGCAAAATTTTTGGATCACTAACCATTGCGAGTAGTCCGTCCCTGGCTTCAAGGCACTACTGTAAAACTGTTTACCTTTCCAAAATAAACATACACGTATATTATAGCTTTGCCGTAAATTTTATAAAGATCATATAACTAGTAAAAAGAATAAAAATAAAAACCAAATTCAAAATTAAAACTTTGGAGGCCTATAACTCGAAAACGAGGGCCTGCATAGAAAAAGTTTATATGAAGTACTAACATTATTTTGGCTCAGATTATACGCTCCTGACTTTTTTCCCATTAGTCCCGGGACACCCTGTATACTCCGGAGGGTGTATCGTGCTAACAAACTGAAACTTCCCCAAAAAATGTCAAAAATATCGTACTTATAGTACTGTAACACCTGTTGTATTGGCTCTGGTGAGCTGAAAATCAATAGGGTTCATCAGTGAGATGCCCTGAATAATATTCAATAATAAAATTGGTGACTTCTTGAACTCCGGAGGCTGTATCGTGCTAACAAACTGAAATTTCTCAAAAAATGACAAAATGTCGTACTTCAAGTACCATAGCACCCGTTGTACTGGCTCTGGTGAACTGAAAATAAATAGGGATCATCTGTGACATGTCCTTAACAATATTCGATCATAAAATTGCTGACTTATTGCACTCCGAAGACTGTATCGTGCTAACAAGACATGTAAGGAAAAGCGGCCGACGACAACGACGACGACGACATACACACAGGATTTTTTTCTAAAAACCGTTTTTTCGTGTCGTTGTTGATGGAAAACGTAAAAATAACTCAAAAAAGATTTTCAAAATTCCAACTTCTTTTGGGGTAAACCAATACTTTTCTCGCATATAGGAAGCATAACTGGACATTTAGACGTAAGTGATGGAGAAAGATACGAACAAATAATCAAAGAACTTCAAGAAAACCATAATCAATTAACCAATAATATAAAAATACAGAATTCTATTTCTACAGCATTAATAAGCAAATTTAACTATACAATAAATCATATAAGTCATAACGAAAAACTTTTAGAATCAAAATTAAGACAAATTGCATTAATTGTTGGAGGAAGCGGCTATCGAGAGGATGCGATGTTCATTATAGATACTATTAACCAAATTATTAACATGTTGGAAATAATAATCTCAATATTACAAGATATTGAAACATCAATTACAATTTCAAAGCTAGAAGTCATGCATCCAAGTACAATAAAAACAAATGACTTTTATAATGAATTGTATCAACTACAAAAAAGGTTAGAAGATAGTCAGTTACCTATAGAAGTAACTTTGCAAAACATATTGCTATTTGAAAAATTCATAAAAATAAACTGTAAAATACTGATTACAATAACGAATTCTCAGAATTTTGATTATTATCATTTGTACCCTATCCCCATTAGAAAAGAAGGTCAATTTAAAGCAATTATCCCAAATAAAATATAACTTATAAAAATTAACGTTCAATATGCATTCATGAGCAAACCTTGTACGGAGCGGAACTACTGAATATAAAAAACCCCTCCATTTGGCAACAGTCAAGAATCACCATCCCCAAAACGTTTTTTCAACGTCTGGACAACACCAATCAGTTTTTCCATTTCAAGAAACCATTACACTGACATGTCAAGATCAAGGCGAAACCATAATAGTCAAAAACGCATACCTTATACAAATACCAAAAGGATGCCTAATAAACACCAAAGTCACCAAAATCGTAAACCGAAACAGCATCCGAATCTCAAGCCAACCCATCTTGTTTCCTGAACTAGAAGTTAAAGTTTTGGAAATACAAGATGTTTCTACCAGTATTCAACTGCAAGACATCAACCTGGATGACCTGAACCAAATTAAAACCAAAATTCTCGAAAGCGATATAGAGTTAAAAATTCAGAAAATACACTACACTCCCAGCATATGGATAATTATAAATTATTCTCTATTGGTTATACTAGGAGGATGTATTATTGTTAAAAAACTACCGACCCAATTGAAATGTATGAAAAAAGAAGATCAACCGGAATCTGGAATCTGTTCAACTTCCAAGATAACCCTCAGATTTGAATTTCGAACGGGGAATTATATCGCCGTTTCCCATGGAACCTCCAACGTCAGCAGATTCTCATATCATCATATTTATGCAAACTTGATATTTCTATTAGAATTATATTTTTGTAGCTCAGCTCTTCGTTAATATTTCACTTGTAAACTTAAAAATATCTAAATTAACTGTCCCGACCCTTACTTCGTGGAATCTACTCATACTAGTGTTTTAAATGAAACTCAATGTTTCTAGCTAATTCCACAATATAATGAAAAATGTTGAAAATTCTAAAAAATTGACAATTTATTGTTTCGATAACTGAATATCATCGTCAGAATGACAGATGTTACATTTCATTTGATGCCTACCTGATGTTTAGCAGTTATTTTTAGCTAGACCAAGAAGTGACCTACCTTGTGATTGACTTAATATATGTTAATAGAAAAAAGAAGAAGATGTGATATTACATATATTGAAGCTCAGATATTATTAGCCCTATGGTGATATCCTGGATATCATTTTTCCAATTAAGATCAGTATAACTGTGCAATGATACAGTAAACCAGGAAAACTATATCTGCTGATCTTTACAATAATCACTTAAAAAGACAGTTTATTAGTGGAGAACTCCCTAGATTTATTTGTTCATTGACGACTTCATATTGTGGGTTTCTTAAGTGTCTCCTAATTTCCAACTCTTCAAGGAAATCCAGTTCTTGTTTCTTATCACAAATGTGTAGTACTTCTAGTTCTGTGTTAGGTGTCAATGAATGATTGATGTCAAGTAAATGTTTTGCGTAATGGGATTTATCTGGTTGTTTTAATCTGTATGCTCGTAAGTGTTCACTGTATCGGATCTCGAAATTTCTAAGGGTCTGATCCAAATAGACAGCATTACATTCTGGACATTTGAGTTTATATATATTTCATTTCTTTAATGGTGGTATTTTTGTTCTTACATTTAACAATTTTGTGCTGACGTTACTCTTTGTTTTAAAAGAAATTGTTGTATTCGTTGCTAAAGATATTATGTTTGAAATATTATTAGAAATACTTCCTGCATATGTGATGGTTTTATAAGTTTCTATTTCTTCAGTTTGTTCAGGAAATATTAGTTGTAATTCCACTTTTTCCTATTTTTTATTAATTAGCTTATTTATCATATGTAATGGATAACAGTTGGATGTTGCTATTTGTCTAATTATATTAATCTCTCAATCAAAATTACATTTGTGATAGGAACTGGAAATGCTCTATGTATCATTGAATTAAATGCTGCTAGTTTATGTGACATGGGGTGATTCGAACTATATGGAATTGTCACAACAGTGTGTGTTGGTTTTCGGTAAATTGAATAATCAAGTACATTATTAACTCTTTGAATTTTCAAATCAAGAAAATTGATTAAGTTATTTTCTTCAGCTTCTAATGTGAATTTAATTTTTGGGTATAAATTATTAATATGGTTGAAAAATATATCTAATTGTCGTTCACTACCTATAAAACAAGTTAATATGTCGTCTACATATCAATACCAAAATAAAACATTTTTTGAAATATTACTTTCAAAGATTTTTCTTTCTAAAATGTCCATAAAAATATTTGCTAAAATAGGTGATATAGGGCTTCCCATTGGTGAATCTTCATTTTGAATATATATGTTATTGTCAAAAGTGAAATAATTCTGATTAATACATACATCAAATAAATGAAGTATATCTGATTATATTCCTGGATTAATATTTTTATCTTCTAACAATTTGCTTACAAGTATTAGACATTCTTTATGAGGAATTTTAGTGAACATATTAGTAACGTCAAATGAAATAAGTTTAGAGTTATCTTGTAAGTTGAATGCTTTTAATTTTTTAATTAGTTCTATTTAATTTATAATTGAGTATTTAGATGCGTATCCGTAACTATAATAATGTAAGGGATATTGTTAATAATTCAAATTATCTCTTAAGTGATTACGAAAAGGGGTCCATAGTAAATAAGAATCCTCATTGTCCATAATTATATGGAACCGTTAAATTACATAAAATAACGAAACCAATTAGACCTGTAGTTTCTTATGTTAATACTCCTAATAATATATTGGCAAAGAAACTTAACAATATATTTAATAGTAACGGATATGCATCTAAATACTCAATTAGAAATGCAATAGAACTATTTAAAAAATTAAAAGCATTCAACTTACAAGATAACTCTAAACTTATTTCTTTGGCGTTACTAGTATGTTCACTAAAATTCCTCCTAAAGAATGTCTAATACTTGTAAGGAAATTACTAGAAGATAAAAATATTATTCCAGGAATAATATCAGATATACTTAATCTATTTGATGTATGTATTATTTCACTTTTGAGAACATATATATTCAAAATGAAGGTTTACCAATAGGAAGCCCTATATCACCTATTTTAGCAAACATTTTTATGGACAGTTTAGAAAGAAAAATCTTTGAAACTAATATTTCAAAAAATGTTTTATTTTGGTATAGATATGTAGATAACATATTAGCTTGTTTTATAGGTAGTGAACGACAACCACATTAATAATTTACACCCAAAAATTAAATTTACATTAGAAGTTGAATAAAATAACTCAATCAATTTTCCTAATTTGAAAATTCAAAGAGTTAATAATGTACTTGATTATTCAATTTACCGAAAACCAACACACACTGATGTGACAATTCCATATAGTTCGAATCACCCCATGTCACATAAATTAGCGGCATAAAATTCAATGATACATAGAGCATTTTCAGTTCCTATCACAAATGTAATTTTGATAGAGAGATTAATATAATTAAACAAATAGCAACATCCAACGGTTATCCATTACATGTGATAAATAAGCTAATTAATAAAAAAGAGGAAAAGGTGGCATTACAACTAATATTTCCTAAACAAACTTATAAAACCATCACATATGCAGGGAATATTTCTAATAATATTTCAAAGATAAAATCTTTAGCAACGAATACAACAACTTCTTTTAAAACAAAGAGTAACGTCAGTAAAAAATTGTTAAATGTAAAAACAAAAATACCACCATTAAAGGAATCAGGTATATATAAACTCAAATGTCCAGAATGTAATGCTGTCTATTTGGGTCAGACCCTTTGAAATACGATACAGTGTTCACTACACATTTGTGATAAGAAACAAGAACTGGATTTCCTTGAAGAGTTGGAAATTAGAAGACACTTAAGAAACCCACAATATGAAGTCGTCAATGAACAAATAAATCTAGGGAGTTATCCACTATTAAACTGTCTTTTTAAGTGATAATTGTAAAGATCCGCAGATATAGTTTTCCTGGTTTTCTATATCATTGCACAGCTATACTGATCTTAATTGGAAAAATGATATCCAGGATATCACCATAGGGCTAATAATATCTAAGCTTCAATATTTGTAATATCACATCTTTTTCTTTTGTCTATTAACATATATTAAGTCAATCACAAGGTAGGTCACTTCTTGGTCTAGCTAAAAATAACTACTAAACATCAGGTAGGCATCAAATGAAATGTAACTTCTGTCATTCTGACGATGATATTCAGTTATCGAAACAATTGTCAATTTTTTAGAATTTTAAACATTTTTCATTATGGTGGAATTAGCTAGAAACGTTGAGTTTCATTTAAAACACTAATTAAAAATATCTAATTGAATTAGTTAGTTTTTAAAAAAGCAATTTCGAGTATCGAATATATTTCTCGTCGCATACTAGAACGTTTTACTCCCCAACAAAGTAACAGTTGATACAGTTAATTTATGTAAATACCGATAAATTAATTTGGAAACCTCGTATCAAAACTATGAAACAGAAAATTGGAAAATAAAAAAAAATTAACTTGTTAATTAAATTTATATATAAAGATATCCTAATACGGACCTGTATAAGAAATAAAATTATGTAAACTACACTAAACTAATCCCAATATATTGTGGAATTATATAGAAATAGTTAGTTTCATTTAAAACAGTAATATGAGTAGATTCCACAAAGTAAGGGTTGAGACAGTAAATTTCATAACGAAAAGTAAATTATCATAATGGGATGCAACTGCCATTTCAATAAAAACAAAAAAGTTCTCAACAACTAATATATAAACAAAAAAAGATATTAAATATAAACTAACCAACGATATACACTGTTTTCAAAATTAACATTTCACATCAATATTAATCAACAACGAAATATTTAATTAGTGGAAATCAAAAACGGCCATATTTGCACGAACTTCACCAAATTGCATAAAGCACCTGCAGTAATGAACAGGAGACCAAGTGGCATTAGAATATTACTTAAGTCAATATCCGTCCATAGGGTTACCGACAATCGACAGTTATTATAACACCTATCAGTATCTTCAGAACAATCTTGATTTTACCACAAATCAAAGTAAAATTCAGTAAACAACATACATTGCATAAATTGTTTTTTTCATCAAACGAAATGATCGAATTATCCCTATATTATACATTCCAAGTTAACGACAGGTCTCGACAAGTTTTTATAATATATTGTTTACAATAAGAATGTACATATTTAGATTCTATCGCTTATGCATGTTAGGATGAGTGAATCAATATAAATCACATATTCATATGAAATTTTATAACTAAACAAATTCTACTTACCCACACACAAGTAATATGAGGTGTAATTCTTGGATTATATATCTTAATTAAACAATATAATCTGTTGTCACTATATCAAACACACACAAGGCACTTAGATTATCTTATTGAAATATATTTTTTGTTAATAGCACAATAAAACTTCATTAAACAAATTTTATGCTTTATAATTATGGAAGAGTGCACGTCCCTTTATCGATTTGATAGTTCACAGATCACTTAGGATCATGTACCTACTAAATGACTTATAAGCTATGATTTTATTGGTCCAAAATATTCGCGTAAGCTAACTTACCATACACTTGTGTAATTGGACCTGCGAGAAGTTAAATTTTGTGATAAATATAACATTCTTTTAAAAGGTACTGCATTCGGTGATCGAATCTTGATAGAATGAGTTGAATATATGTAATAAAATAATCCCCTTAGTCGTCTCCTAGTGTAATTCCTGAGACTGGTTTAATTATATTATTAAAAATAGGTACGCAACTAGATATGTATTCTACCAGCAACATATTGTAATCTATAAATAATGGAGAAACCGAAATTAAGGAACGAAAAATGTAATATTAGTGTTTTAAATGAAACTCACGGTTTCTAGTTAATTCCACAATATAATAAAAGTTATTGTGGAATTAACTAGAAACCGTGAGTTTCATTTAAAACACTAATATGAGCAGATTGCACGAAGTAAGGGTCGAGGCAGTTAATTTCATTGAAAAATGTAATAATTAATTTTTTATAATTCACGTCTACCGAATTTACATTAGGTTTGTTCCAACCGAAGTAAATACCGTTTTTGTACCGTACAAATTTGATGTAAATTACACAGACTTATTATATTCACTAATCAGCAGGTCAACTGGGTTTGTATCGTACATGTACGGTTTTTGTGTTGGTTAGAACAGACCTATTGTGACATCGAAAACAGTGTCACAGAATAACCATTTCAGCACTGTCTTTGGTAACTTTTTATACAGTTGGAGGCACTGTTTAACTTATGGAGAGAGAGAGAGAGAGAGAGAGAGAGAGAGAGAGTGTGAGAAATTCGAACAAAGTTTGTGTTGAAATGGGTTTCGTTAGAAGTTGGAATATTTGTTTTGGTTAGTTGCCCTGATATAGGATTATTTTCCTCTGCAGGGCTGGGTTGGGGGTTGTAGTGCGCGTTCGAATGGTGAGTCTGGTGTATTGGGTGGTTAGCTGAAAATTGGGCTGGTTGAAGGTGTCTGGAGAGTTTGAGAAAGAGACTAAAAAGAAAATTAAAAGGTGTGGCATTGAGGTTTTGGAGTGGACTTTTCGCTAGAAAGTGTACCGAAGGAAAAGCATTCTCGGTATTGTTTTGTTTTTGGATTTTTTTTGATTTTTTTTTTGGATTCGAAGCAAGCAAATGGGCGGGTACAGCTGCGGCTGCATTTGTTCCGTACGTCGATTGATTCGTCGGTTCATTTGGCTAGTGAATAAGTTCACCATGCTACAGGAAAACCGCAGAAAACCTGTAACGCCGACGGGTGGGTGGGGGCGGTTGGAATGGGTTTGTCAGAAGTGTTGACTAATTGAAATTTGTGAGATGCGTGAGAGTTATTGATTATGTTGAAGATAGGGAATTCTGTGGATACTCTAGATAGAAAATATGTGTGAAAAAGATATAGAAGTTTATATGTGTGAGAAGTTGCAATGTCTGATTATCGGATTGAAATTGGGGATTGGTCTAGGTAGTCGATGTATAGGGGAGAGTAGGGAGACTTCATCCTATTTTTAGTATATTGAATCTAAATCGTACTATACAAGGTATTTCTAATTTTTCTGAAATTCACTAAAATGAAATAACCTTAATACGAGGGCAATTCAGAAACTAACCTCCGGTTGATTGAAAAAAATACACCAAGTTAAGTAGGCAATTCAGAAACTAACCTCCGGTTGATTGAAAAAAATACACCAAGTTAAGTAAAAATATTTTAATATATACATCATACAACTACATCTTTGCACTATTTTTCGACATAGTCTCCATAACGATTGAGGCACTTATCGTATCTCTTCACAAGCTTTGAAATTCCTTCTGCATAAAAATCACCCGCTTGTGCCTTGAGCCAGCCTGTGACCGCATCTTTGAGCTCTTCGTCGTCATCAAACCGCTGGGACCCGAGCCATTTCTTCATATGCATGAAGATGTGATAATCGCTTGGCGCCAGATCTGGGCTGTAAGGTGGATGGTTGAAAACGTCCCACTTGAAGGACTCAAGAAGGGCTGTTGTTCTGCGAGCAGAGTGAGGACGGGCGTTATCGTGCAAAAAAACGATACCGGAAGTCAGCATACCACGGCGTTTGTTCTGTATAGCCCGTCGTAATGTTTTTAGTGTTTCACAGTACACGTCTTGATTAATGGTCGTCCCACGTTCCATGAATTCAACCAACAACACCCCTTTGGCATCCCAAAACACCGTTGCCATCAGTTTTCTGGCAGAAAAATCTTGCCGGGCTTTTTTTGGTTTGGTAGGCGAATCTGAATGTGCCCACATCTTTGATTGTTCTTTTGTCTCAGGGTTCACGTACTTAATCCAGGTTTCGTCACCGGTCACGATTCTGTTTAATAATGGTTCTCCTTCGTCCTCATAACGTGACAGAAAGTCTAATGCAGAGGCCATTCTTTGACTTTTGTGGTGGTCGGTAAGAATTTTGGGCACCCATCGTGCACAGAACTTACGGTAACCCAATCTTGCTGTCACTATCTCGTACAAAAGAGTCTTAGAAATCTGTGGAAAATCAGTAGACAACTCCGCCATTGTGAAACGTCGATTTTCACGAACTTTTGCATCAACTGTCTGAACGAGTTCGTCAGTCACCAAGGATGGTCTACCACTCCTCTCTTCATCATGAACGTTTTCTCGTCCACTTTTAAATAAACGTACCCATTCACGGACAACTCCTTCACTCATAACTTTTGGTCCGTACACGGCACAAAGCTCACCATGAATAGCTGCTGCAGAGTATCCTTTGGCTGTAAAAAACCTTATAACAGCACGCACTTCACATTTGGCGGGATTTTCTATTGCAGCACACATTTCAAACTGCCACAAAAACTAAACTAGCGCAGGTACGATGTTCCCTCGACTACGGCTTGATGCCGACTGACCTGCTGAGCGTGTGAATGCACAGATGGCGCGCTACTCCCCCCACTACCCGCACTGTGACCAATCGGAGGTTAGTTTCTGAATTGCCCTCGTATAAACATTAAGACTTAAATTATCGTGAAAAATTGTTTGAGTACAAAGTGGAATTTTTTTTCAATTATTTTCCAAATGGGATCAAGTGTCCCTCTCTCAGGGAGACTTAATCTCCCTATCTGGGAGAGTTGATCCCATTAGGATCATGTCTCCCTCTACTACTTTTGATTAGTAAAGTGCGGTTAAATAAGGAAATTTATACAGATAAATAAAGTAATAAGTCCACGTCTGACATCAGGTACTGGCAAAACTTTTTTACGTCATCTGTGGGCACAAGCCCCTTATCTTTAGTTACTGGGAAGTGAAAATGTGCCTCTTTCTTCATTAAAAAGTTTACTAGTACCTCTGAAGCTGTTGATTGAACTTCGGTCACCTGCCCTACAAAAAACGAATACAAGTCCCCAATTTTAGGAGCGCATGCCTCGAAGAAATCGTCCACCGCTACTTCGAAATTGTCACTATCACTAGCTGGATCTAAAAATGGGTCGATATCATCTAAGCTATCGTCACTAACCTCTTCATCTTTAGAACTCTCGCTTTTTGGTCGCTGTTTATCTTTCTTTGAATTGTTTCTATTTTTGGGACTTTTCATAGTTTTTGAAAATTTTTTTTTCACACCTGAAGCCTTCTTTTGACGCTCTGCTTGTTCTGCTTCTAATTCCTGTTTCTCAGGTGTATCAGTCAAAATTCTACATCGACCTCGTTTATACCTGTCGCTTGCTTCGCAGCCCTCGGTGGGGCCTTGGGAATTGGAAAAACTTCCATTGGGGACACAATTGTAGATACAGAAGGCTGAGCTGACGATTGATCACGATGGCCAGATGGTCCGGGCTGAGGACTAGGTGAACGAATTGTAGGCAATTCTGAAGTATCAGAATCTGGAGTTTCTCCCATAGGATTTATCCTATCGGTCACTAAACTTGAGCAGAACTCATCGTCTCTAAAGATATTGGAATAGAATGGAAAAATTCCGGACACTCTGAAACCACTAATAATATTCGCTGGAGAAAAAGCTTTGCGGTGAGCTTCTCCAAGGAGGCCTGGAATGTCATATATTGTTATATTTTTTCCTCCATGACTGATCATCCAATCAGATGCAGCAAAATTGTAATGCGTTTTCAAAGGTCCGAAAATGGTTCGGTCCAGTGGTTGTAACTTGTGTGATGTATGCAAGGATAAGACCATTGGCTCGGGCAAAATCGATAACTTCGAGGTTTACGTGGCTGTCATGGTTATGGAGAGTAACTAATTGTTTGTTGTCCGAAGAGCAGTGGGAATATTTTTGAAAATGTTGCAGATATTTGCAGAAATTTTCTTTTGTCATCCATCCAGATGGATGAAGAGCTCCTGCGGAACCAGGTGGTGCACCTTGTAACATGCGTTTTTGCCAGTTTACACGTTGAAAAATTAGGAAGGGAGCATTTACTGCACTACAAATTGTTATGAGCTGCCCCCTTTCACCCGACGTGACTTTTGCTACTTGCTTAACACCTCTTTCACCAATAATTTTCCCTGGCTTGTGAACAGTTGTGACTCCTGTTACATCAATATTCCAAAAATTTTCAGAAGTAAACCTATACTTTTCAAGCGTAGTTCACAACTTTTCGAAAAAGGCGCTAACTGTAAATTTATTAAATGCGGAACTACGGGCTAGACTAGTGGGCTCAGGAGGTCTGAGAGATAATCGGCTGTGTCTCTCCATAAAACTTTTGCCCAATCCCTGCCTGCTATTTTTTTTTTATTCCCAAGATGGAGGAATCTATTTTATTATTTGCCTTAGCGAACTCATAGGCAAGTTCGTGAAACTTTTTTAAAGATAAACGATAATTTAAGCGAGATGCTTGAATAAGATATTCTGAAAGCTGCAGTTCTTCTTCACTTTTAAAAATTTGTGCTTTTTGAAACCCATGCAAATGATCTTCTCCTCATCTAATTATTCGCTTTAAAGTCATTGCATTGATGTTGAACTGTTTAGCAGTACCTTGAAAGGACCCCCCCTTTTTCACTGCAACAACAGCTGCAGCTACAATTTCAGAATCGTACTGAACACGCTTCTTTGCACCAAATTTAGGTTTGTAATTTTCTGGCATCTGAAATAAAATCGAAAAAATATATATAAAATTACATAAGGGAGACTTGACCCCCCCCCCAATTAAAACTCGATAAGGTAGACTTAATCCTCTGATCATATCTCCCTTAACGCAATAGGATCAACTCTCCCGAGAACACACTAAAGAAATCAAAACATAACCTAAATTACGCAGCACAAATTAGCTAAAAATATTCGCCAGATACTACACAACGACACTAATATACTATAAACCAGATTTTGTTTATACATAGTAGGTAAATAAACATTTAGTACTCACCATAAAATATTTTTTCTCCAAATGACATTAAAAGCGGCCTTTTAATGACACTTGGCAGGCTTAGAAGTTGTACTTTTAATGCCTAGGCAGAAAAAGTCCACTTTTACTGCCTAGGCAGAAAAACTTCGTTGCTAGGCAACCTTCCAAGTAGTAATTTAAATCAAACTGGTTATTAAAATTGACAATGACATTAAGAAAACTCAAAATGATGCTGATGATGATAAACTGGTTTTATTCCATTAAAACGATAAACTACAACACGAATTTTTTATTTATTAGATATATTTATGGTGAATTGTGAGTAATTATTTAATACAATTGAACTTCACTTCCCTCCTTTCCAGTAAAATTAACAACTTTAGTATCCACACTTGATACTCCGGAAACGCCAGAAAATATTTTATTGCCGATGTTCGACTTATTGGCTAGCGAGTCCTCAATATAGCCCTCCGCGACAGCGGACGACTTCCATCCTCCATGTTTCTTCAACATTGTTATGTCCCCACCAGAATGCACCAGCAACGTGACCGAAGTTCTGCGAAAGCAGTGCCCGGTATACTCTTTCGCATGGGATAGTCCCAGAAAAGTAGCAATTTCTTCTGGAAATTTACCGAATTTGTGAATGCCAATGAATTGATGATGTGCTTTACCGTTCGTATACTTATAGAAGACACGCCGATTATTTGAATTCGAGGGTCTGGAGGCTGCATATTTTCTGTAAACGCTTAAATATTCCGTTACTACAAAAGATCTTGATCTTTTGGTCTTAGTATTTGGTAGCATAATTAGCAATTTGTCGCCCATATCATTTATATCTTCTGTTTTCATTTACAAAAGCTCATCACATCTACAAGCCCCAGCGACTGCAACAATAAGTACAACCTAAAATATAAATTGAAAATTAGTTCTTTAATCCATAATAGATCATTTTCAATATATTCCTACCTTCGTACACAAATACAGTTCATCTAGGGCATCTGATAAAAATTTCTCGATTTCTTCTCTTTGAAAAACTGCATGGAAACCGTCTGACTGGCGTTTCAAAAAAGCCCGTAACTTCAGGTATTTTGCCAAATCAATGTTATTTTTTATGTTCAGCGTAGCTTTCAACATCGAATAGGTAGACCATAACGTTGAAGGCTTCATTTTCTTTAAAAGATCTAAAAAATAGACAATCAGCACATTTTCAGAGAAAGATCCTATATTTTTCTTCTGTCTATATTCCATGAATCTGCTGTATGTGAGTTCATCTACAGTTCTTGATTTTTCCGGAAAAAGGTTAAATTCTACATCTCGCGCCTGGTCTCTTATCTCAGGTGGTGTTAATTGCATCAATTCATCCTCACTTTGCAGTAAATCCATTTCTAACATGACAACTTTTCAAAATTGACAATGACAAAGTAAACAGTAAACAAACATATTCAACAAACGTCATCAGCGGTAAACATAGTAACGCAGGGCCCAGTTACCTTTGATAAAATAATTTAGTTATTTGGATATTGATAATGAAATACAATTTAAATATGAAAAAGTCGATTTTGCGTGGAATTGGAACAAATTTGAAGAAAAAATTATATGTTTCACACGGCAGAAAAGCAGATTTAATGCCGCGGCATTAAATCTTGTGCTTTTATTCCTAGTAAAACAAATAACTACTTATACACAGTAGAATTGAAAAACTCTCATAAAATCATAGCAAGCAATACCTGCATATTCGGATGAAGCTTGTTGACTAAAAGTGCGTGATACTCAACCTTATATTACAAAGTGAACAAAACATGAGAAATATTAAGGCAAAAACAGACCGACAGTACAAAGCTTTTACTTTAGACACAAGTTTTTTTAGGTATTTGCTTCATGTTCACAAAAATATGCTGTAAATTTTTCTCTAATCACATAAGCGGTAGTGACACTCTTATTTTCGCCTAGGGAAGCAAATTTGGCTTTTGTAGTACTGGTTTCTGATTGTTGAGGTATTGACATAGGTTGAGGTTCGCCTTCTTTGTCAATCATAATATTGTGCAACAAACATATACATTTAACGATATCATCGACAAAGTTTGGTTCAACCTCCACTTGGCGGAAATAATATCAAACGCGCATTCAATAACTTGCCGTGCTTGTGAAAGTCGTTTATTGAAAATTGTCTGTGAAGGTCCAAGTTGTAATGCGGGAAAAGGTCGCATCAAGTAAGTTTTCAATGGATAGGCTTCATCCCCCAAAAGAACGCGCGGAACTTTAATATTCGATCCAGGCAGTGTGGTAAGCCGTTTTTCACCCAACTCATCTTTTTCAAGCCTTCCATAAGGGCGGGAATTAGAAAACACACCACCGTCACTTTCCTTGCCGTACCCTCCTGTATCAATGGTAATAAACTTGTAATCGGGTCCCGCAACACCTTGTAGCACAGTTGAAAAGAAATGCTTGTAATTTCTGAACATGCTGCCTGAATGGTCAGGATTTCGTATGCGTATATGTTTTCCATCAATGCACTAAACACAACTAGGAAATTTCCATTTACGCCAGAAACCTTCTTTTATTGACTCCTGCTGTTCATCTGCAGAGGGAATGGCATATGTAGAGTGCTCAAGTGGTCCCAAATAGCAAGGCATGTTTTTTCAACTATTCTTCCAACGGTTACATCCGATATTCTGTAACAACAGATATCATTATGAACATACAGATTACATAATTTATCCTAAAAAAAAAAATGTTTTTGTTTTTCGCAATATTAACCAAAACTGTGGTATTGTGTTTTTGTGAACGAAGTAAAGAAAAAGTGGAAAGGACTGCGCGATGTATTTAGAAGAGGATATAAAACAGTATATAAATCAGGAGATGCGGCGCCGGAGGAACGTTACTCTTCATGGACGTTCTTCGACCAGATGCTGTTCCTCTCCGACATAATTGAGCCAAGACAGCTGAGTCTATTAAGAAAAGTTACTTTCCGAATCGAAGCCTGTGTACTCTTATTACCTTAGATGTTGCAAATGCGTTCAATACTGCGCGGTGGAGTATCATTATGAGGGTACTAGAGTTGAGAAAAATAAGCCCATATATAAGAAAAATTATTGGAAGCTACCTAAAAAACAGAGTCTTACTGGTAAAAGAAAAAAGTTTAGATATCACGATGGGGGTCCCACAAGGCTCCGTCCTAGACCCACTGCTTTGGAATATCTTCTACGACCACATAATGAAGCAGAAGCTTCCAGAAGGAGTAGAAATAATAGGACATGCCGACGACACTGCAGTCTGAGTTGAAGCAAAAAATGAAACGGCTCTCGTCTCCACAGCAACCGCCGCACTTGCAAAAATTGCTGGGGAGATTGAAGAAATAGGCCTGAAGTTAGCTATTGATAAAACAGAGGTTGTAATACTAGAAGGAAGACATAAGCTCACAAATCTGATAATTGGAATAGATAACTTGGAAATTCGTAGTAGTGAAAATATAAAATATCTAGGTATCATTTTTAGTCGCAACAATAGCATGAGGAATCACATTTCTAAAATAACCGAAAAGGCTGAAAAAACCCTTGCCACCTTAAACAGATTGATGCCACTTCAAGTAGACGAAGGATCCTTGTATCCGTAGTTCACTCCATAATATTATATGCTCACCAATATGGGGAAATCCAGTGAAAAAGTCACACATCAAGGGTTTGGTTTCAACTGATGTGGTCCTGGTAATAGCAGGCATTATGCCGATAGATCTTATGATAGATGAGAGAATCAAAATCTGTTTTTGAACCAGAAAATAGGAATAGTCTAGAATATGACACCCAACAAAAGTGGGTAAATAAATGGAATATCCAAAATGGAAAAGCGACATGGACTAAACACCTCATTAAAGATTTTAAAACATGGCTAAATAGAAAACATGGAGAGGTCGATTTCTATCTAACGCAATTTCTGAACGGTCATGGATGTTTTGGAGAATACCTGAAACGATTTAAAATAAAAGGAACTGCTGAATGCTTCTTATGAATGAGTGAAGTGGATTCGGTAGAACATATCATTTTCTTTTGCCCAAGATAGGAACAACAGCGACAGACCACAACGTCATTGCTTGCACAACACCTCTGCACAGTAAATATCATAGACGTAATGCTGGAAACAAAAGAAAATTGGGATATAGTTGCACATCTTGTCAGAAATATATTGAGTCAAAAAGAAAAAGAGCAAAGTAATGGAGAGCGATCCACCTAAATCCACCCTGAAGGGAATGGGTGGATGTACCTACTACCATCAAATAGATCTTCGCCCCTTGATGTAATGCATATAGCGGTTCCAAGGGCTCTACCATATGATCAGAAGGGCCACTTGTTTGGTTAGCTAAGGCGCCAACAATATCCTTCTTTGAAAAAAAACGACTAACGACGATCGTAAATTCAATTAGAAACAGCATTAAAAATTATTTCCAAAAATGTTTTTTCAAATAAATAACATTTTAAAATCCCCTTCACGCCAATATATTTTTAGTCGCCCTGTATATCTACCAGATCCTGTAAATATCGTTTCACAAGATCCTGCATAGGTAAAGCTTCATTTCAGTTACAAACATCATTAAAAATTATTCACATAAATATATTTTCAAATTAATAATTTTCGAAAATTCCCCTTCAGTCAATTTATTTTTAGTCGTCCTGTTAACTATCAGATCCTGTAAATATCGTTTCACAAGATCCTGCATAGGTAAGACATCAATTCAATTAGAAACATAATTAAAAATTATTCCCATAAATATATTTTCAAATAAATAACAATTCAACGGAGTCAGCCAACGAGTGAACATCGTTAACTGCTACTCTGACAACTTTTTACGTTATTTACGTGCTTTTCTTTAATATTATCAATAGTTCTTTGTGATAATACTGTGCAAATAATAATCAACATGTGATAATTAACAGTCAATTAGTGTTTTTGTTTAACAAACTACGAATCCTTACTATTAGTCAGTTAGACAATTAAATTCTCCAGTGGCGTAGCACTAGAATCAACAGGTAACTGATATATTCCTTTCATATTACCCACAGAGTCTTTCTGGGACGTCTGTCGCATCAATAAAATTTATTGTGAAGTGGTTTTGGTAACCAGGACCGCTCACAAAAATGAGCTCCATTAACAACCAAAATCAAATGTCATCATCACAACCTATCACAACTAACCGCACAAAATCTTATGTTGCTGCTACCCTAACTAAACCTCCCCCTCCGACTTTTCCAAATAGGGATCAAGCCATTATCTTACATGCAATTTCCAACACCGTTCTCTTTGAATATGTAAAAGCTGTAGGGGACATTGTTACCCCTAAAAATATTACCTTTGCGTCACGAATCTCAAATAACCGTATTTGTATTTATCTATCCTCGAGTAATATTGTCAATGATCTTCTCAGTGCCCATCAGAGCATTTCCATTAACTCCACAACTATCCCTATACGAAGACTTATTACGACGGCAAAACGTATTCTCATATCCAATGTATCTCCCACCATTCCTCACGCCATAATTGAAAAAGCTCTAAAAGATATTGGACTACAGTTAGCCTCCCCTGTTTCGTTTGTAAAATGTGGCGTACTAGGTGATGAATACGCTCACATAATGAGTTTCCGTAGAGTTTCTTACGTTATCCCTGAAAATGATAACTTCTCCGTACAAACATCTCTCCTAATTACTCATGAAAATACTCAATATAGAATATTTGTATCATCTGATAAGCTTGAATGTTTCCTATGCAAACAAGCAGGACATACTGCTGACTCCTGCACAAATCCTACAACTTCCCAAACACAAGACGACATCCCACCCCCCGCCAACTCTATATCACAATCTACGGTTAATATTTCTCTCGATAGTGCTCCCAGACAACTCACATTACCATACCTCGAATGAAACTGAGATAACTCAGTTACTAACTCCCCTAACTCACGGACAAAAAAGGGCCATATCAACTGATAGCAATGTTGATACCCCTCTCCAACTGACACCGGTAATCACACCTGAACCAACAACAAATCAAATGCTCCCCCCTTCATTTACTAACCCTAATACCTCCTCTAAACATCTAAAGAAAAAATCCAAAACAATAATCTCTGATCATCATAATTTAATTTAACACCCTCCACTCAAAAGACAATACACGCTATTTATGAAAAAAATACATCGGATCTCACGCTTACAGAAACCCAATTCACAGCTTTCCTAGAAAATACACATGGGAATATGGACCCTCTCAAGGAAGGTCTAATCTTCACCTCAAACACTCAAGGATTACTAAATGACATATTACTCCTGTATACCGAAACGAAGGAAAGGTCCCTCAAAAACCGCCTTACAAGAATTAGGAAAAAAATTAAACAACAAATAAATCCTGAAGACTCTGATAATATAAGCGTTTCCTCCGAATATCAAACTGAGGAAGAATGCCTGCAAACATCCTCACAGCCACCCTTATCACCTCCAAGTCAAGAGCTACTTTCAAATTAATTCAATGGAACTGTGATGGATTCTTTCCTCGATTGGAAAGAATCCAGCAACTAGTTGTTGATGAACAGACTGAAATAATTTGCCTTCAAGAAACCAACACCAAATTATCCAAACTCCCTAAGCTAAAAAACTTTGAAGGATATCATTTTATCCGCACCGACTGTATTCGTGCCAGTGGCGGCACATCTTTATTTCAAGCGATCTGTTTTCGTCTCACCTCCCTCTCACAACAGATCTTGAGGCCATTGCCATAACCACTTGGTGTCCTAATAAGCTTACTATTTGCAGCATATATATATTCCACCTAACCACGCATTTAAAGATACAGAGCTATTAAACCTTATCTACAAACTTCCTACACCATATATTCTTGTAGGTTATTTTAACGCCCACAACACAATGTGGGGATCCAACTATACATTCGGTAAAGGGAAAACTATTGAAAGAGTAATCAATTGCACAGGGTCCTGTCTATTGAATACAGACTCCAGTACACATTTCAACTTTTCATCCGGAACTCTCTCCTCTATAGATCTGAGCTTCAGTGACCCTAAATCAGCTACTCTACTAACTTGACAAATTGCCGATGACCTTTACGACAGCAATCACTATCCCATCTTCATATCATCCAATGAACCAAATATTCAACAAAGTTTAACCAGGAGCTACTGGCGCCTAAACAATGCTGATTGGCCCAGTTACACAACTCATACAGATACCACTTTATCTACCCTATCGTTCTCCGACAATACAGACAATAACATGACGTTAATTACAAACGCCTTACTTTCAGCTGCCAATGCACACATTGGCAAAAATATTATCTCAAACAAACGAAAAACAGTTCCCTGGTGGAATACTTCTTGTCAAATTGCTGTAGATGAACAAAAATTTGCACTCAAAAATTACCGAATAAACAAGAGCCAAGACAATCTCTTAAAACTGAAAAAAGCCAGAGCCAAGACTCGATATACCATAAAACAAAGTAAAAAATCTTCTTGGAGAAACTATGTGTCCTCAATCAACGAAAATACTAATCCCACTGTTCGATGGAAAAAAATTAGACACATTCAAGGAAACAATACCAGTCTTAAAATTGCCAATCTTATCTCTAACAACACTGTAATTAGTGAGAATCAAGAAATTGGTGAAACTCTAGCCAAACATTTTTTTGAGAAATTCTGAAGCAAAATCAACCCCACCCCACATGAAGCATTGTCTGCCACACCTCCTATATCTTCTACCATAACAACTCTAGACATCACTTATCTAAATTCTTCTTTCTCTAACACAGAACTAATTTCGGCCATCCAATCCTCCAAGAACCCTGCTTCCGGTCCTGACGATATCCCCTATATCTTTATAAAAAAACAATCCTTTGAAGGCCAACGTAAACTTCTTGAAATGTACAACTTAATTTGACCTTCCAACACAATCCCCAACCAGTGGCGAACCTCAGTCATAATTCCCATTAAAAAGCCAAATCAAGTGGTTACCTCACCCAGTGCTTACAGACCAATATCATTAACATGTACCATGTGCAAGATCTTCGAAAAAATGATTAACAAAAGGTTTTTATGGTACTTTGACAAACATAATATAATTGCTAAAGAGCAGTCAGGCTTCCGACGAAATCGCTCAGTCCATGAAAACCTAGTACTTCTTCAAAGCCATATTTCCGAGGCATTGAATAAGAAACAAGAATGTATTGCCGCTGTTTTTGACATTGAAGGTGCCTTTGATACCATTAGTAGACACTCTATACTGAACAAACTCACCCTTCATAACATCAATGGCAACATATTTCAGTTTATACAAAATTTTCTATCGTCACGATCGTACAGAGTCTCAGTTAATGGCATTTTCTCATCAGCTTACATCCAATCGGATGGGGTTCCACAGGGCTCGGTTTTAAGTCCGGCACTATTCAATTTAGCGATAAACGATTTATGCTCTAATCTTTCTTCACCAATTAGACACGTCCTTTATGCAGATGATCTAATAATATACTGTCACGGACATTCTGTCTCTACCACATCGAAACTAATTCAATCTACTGTCGATACCCTTGATTACAGAACTAACCTCCTAGGTGTATCTTTATCCTACACAAAATCTAAAATCATTAAATTCAGCCGACGCCTTCCCTCCCCATCCCCTCGTATTATGATCAACAACATTTGTATCCCACTAGTTAGCCACTGCAAAATACTCGGTGTTACTTATGACTCACGACTTACCTGGAAACAACATCTACTAGAATTAAAAGGTGAGTGTAGTAAGAGGCTCAACATTATTAAAACCCTCTCACATTTTCATTGGGGTGCCGACGAAAATTCCATCCTTAAAGTATATAGATCGCTTATACGCTCCAAACTAGATTATGGTTGCTACATATATATGTCAGCTTCCAAAACATACACTGACCTCTTAAACCCCATAAACAATACAGCTCTACGTCTCTGCCTAGGAGCCTTCCGATCTACCCCTGTTGAAAACCTTTATTGTGAAGCCAATTAACCACCCCTTTGATTAAGAAGACAACAGCTATTTCTCTCTTACGCAGCCTCCGTTTCCTCGAACCCACATAATCCAGTATACCCCCTTTTTATATCACCGACATCTACCTCACACAACGCACACCCAATATCATCAATTAAACCCATTCCATCAGTGCAAACAACTCCTCTCCCACTACCCCAGACTCCTCCTTGGGTCATTATCAGTCCTCAACTCATCACATCACTTACACGATACGACAACCATATATCTCCAAGGGAACTCATTATGAAAGCTTTTAATAACATCATACTAACAAATAAATACGATCTAGTTCTATATACTGATGCCTCAAAAAATGAAACAGGAGTAGGCTGCTCTGTTACAACGTCCCATTCTCATATTAACTCCTCCCTTATCCCTCTTTTATGCAGCGTCCATACTGGCGAATTATTTAGCATACTTCAAGCCCTCAAACACATCACTTTAACAAATAAGCATGTAGCTATATGCACAGACTCACTAGCCTCAATCCAGACTATCCAAAATATATTTACCAAACATCCAATTGCCCAAAATATCCAAGATACTTACCACCAGCTTATCACTTCCCAAGATATATCAGTTACTATAATTTGGCTACCATCCCACATTGGTATAGCAGGCAATGAACTCTGATCATTACGCGAAAATTGCCTCAACATTCACTGACATTACTGACAATAGCCCTCTCCTTGCTCCTACAGAGCTTACAAGGCGAGATCTAGCCATAATAAGGAGACTACGCATCGGACATTCTAAGTTAACTCATGGATACCTAATGACATCCAGCAACCGAACCTATTGTCAAATTTGTCAATCGCATTTGACAATAAAACACATTTTAACTGAATGTCACCAGTTCTCAGCCAGGAGACAACATTACCACCTCTCATCAAGCCTACGATATATGCTAAATAATCCAGAGCAAATTAACAGCCTACTGCAATTCCTCAAAGATGTGCAGCGTTACAGCAAAATTTAACCAAACCTACATATGATATTATTGTCTTATTGTATTTTATATAGCAATGTAATAGTTTTGTGCAAGTGGCCATAGTCGCCGAGCACGTTAATTTTAATAAAAAAAATAACATTCTAAAATCCTCTTCACGCCAGATCCTCTAAATACCGTTTCACAAGATCCTGCATAGGTGAGACTTCAATTCAAATAGAAATATATTAAAAATTATTCTCATAAATATTTTTTCAAATTAATAACATTCTAAAATTCCCCTTACGCCAATGTATTTTTAGTCGCCCTGTATATCTACCAGATTCTTTAAATATCGTTTCCCATGATCCTGTATAGGTAAGACGACAATTCAATTAGAAACATCAATACAAATCATTTTGGTAAATGTTTTTTCAAATAAATAACATTCCAAAATCCCCTTTACGCCAATGTGTTTTTAGCCGCCCTGTATATCTAGCAGATTCTGTAAATATCGTTTCATAAGAGCCTGAATAGGTAAGACGTCAATTCAATTAGAAACATCACTAAAAATATTCTCATATATTTTTTCAAATTAATTCTTACTCTGACGTATTTTTAGTCGCCCTTTATATAAACTAATTCGTGTTATATATCGTTACAATTCAATTGAAACATTATCAAGAATTATGCTCATCAATTATGTTTCAAATTAATATCCTAAAATTCCTCTTATTAAAATTTATTTGTATCCGGCCTGTTTAGTTCCTTTTTTATATAATATTTTTTGTTAACAATGCACACTACTATTTTTACGAAACAAAAACATTCCATTATACAGTATTTGCGCACCTATCAATTAGAAGACAATGTATCAACAACCCGAGATGCTACCGATTATGCACGATTTTTGTCTAGTTCTTTATGCCGAAGGGTGACAATACAATGCATATTTTACGGTTATTAGGTTATTATGTCGGAATCATTTAATTATTCGGTGGTGATTGATACGGAAGTGAGTGATGTTTACACAAAATTCTGAAAAGTGTTATTTGTTTCAAGTTTTTACTCACCAGGTAAGTTTTTTCCATTAATATTTTATAAAAATAAATTTTAAGTTTTTGTTTCTTCTCGAAATTTCATTGATATAGTTATTCATTTATCATTTTAATATTGTTCAAATTTGTCGCTAACTCACACTTTCAGTTGCTTCTCTGATTTAATTATAATTTATAGAAATATTTTGGATATAAAAAATTTATAATGCAAATTTGGTTAGTGCAACTAGGCTCTTAAAGGTACGTTTACATTCACTTCCAATTGGAATTGGAAGTGAAAATTTCGAACTTGACAAATGACAAACTGTATTGTCGTTTATTTTAAAATTTATTTTCAAGGTCACGCTACCTTCGAATTTAAATTGGTGCAAGCAGTTTCACATGGCCAATAAATTCATCGTAAAATTCATTATTTTTCTGTTTTGCTGTAGTGTAGGCTCTTGTGTTCTTGTCAACTTATTTTGATAGAACTGAGATCCTGAGTTTGCTGGAGCTCGAATCCGGTTATGTTTACCATCTATTCCTCCTAGGCAACTGCCATGATTGATAAAAATCTTAAGCAATTTTTAACAATTCTTCTTGTGTTGTCTTTTTTTAATAAATTGGTGACAATATTTCCCACAACACATTATAAGTTTCTCTTATGATATTACAAATTGTCGATTTGTGAATTCTAGATGCATAGGCAAGATTTATATACGAATATCCTGTAGCTAGAAACCTTAATGTCAATATAAGTCGGATAGCCTCTCTAGGTGAGTTTTCTTTAAATGTGGTTGAGAAATTGAAAGTAAATAATCAAAATATGAATTACTCATCCTAGTAAAATTTAAAAACTAGTTCATGATCACTTCTTCGAATTTCAGCAACTAAATTATGAAAAAAATCAAACTGGTTTCGTTTTAAATAAATGTCTTTCAAGCAAACTCGTCTAACTCGTCTATTGCGAATGACATTTTTTGAATTTTTCTTTTTTTCACATCTAAATCGCATAACACCAATAACAACACTAAGAGCCCCTCATATACAACTTTTAAAAGTATCTCTAGTATCCATTTCTACAAAACTTTGAGAATAATTATATTTCAATTTTGTTTACATTCATTCATACATTCATACACCTAAAAAAACAATTCAATTTTCAATGTAAACGTTCAGTCATTTAGCTGTCAAAAACTTCCGATTGCAATTCAAATTGGAAGTGAATGTACTCAAATCTATGCGACTTTCAAGAATATAATTGTCTTATGCTGCAAAATTAATAAATGATAATTTCCCTGGCTTAAGAACTGTCACTTGAAGATGCCAGAGTAACAGAAGTGTAGATTATTTTTGACAAATATTTATTCTCAATCTAAAAATAAGTGCATGTTATTTATTGTTGACGTCAATTATTACACTACCCGAAATGGTTTTTCTAACTGACCCAGCTATGACAATTTCTTATGCCTTTCATTCATTATAACTATATGATAATGATACCCGATCTCCATATTCAATCACGACGCATTTGCGAAGTAGCATTTTATATGTATATAATAGTATATTATTTTATATGGAGGAAAAGTGATACTTTTCATGACGCGCTCTTGTTTAACTGGGCTGGTAAAGTCATGAAAAGTAACTTTTCCCCCAAATAAAATATGCTGTTTTTTCTTCAAATGTCGACAAAATAATGCAAAAACGTTTCTTTTTGATAGTAATAATTTTTAAACATAATTGGGTTCGCAAAGCGGTTTAGACCACAGATAACCCTCAGATAGATGAGACACTGATTGTGGCGCCATCTAAAGAGCCTGTCGACTAAACAAGTGAGTGATGTTGAAAAGATTTCTGTAATTTTAGGTTTTGGCGATATATTCATATTTACTGTATTTTAATTATTTTATTTCAAAATTACCATTTATAGTCCAACATTTGACATTTCGTTCAATTTAACTCAATAATGATTAGATGTTGAGTTAAATTAAATGAAATATCAAATGATGGACTATAAATGGTTAATTAAATTGGAAAAAATAAAACAGTAATCATATAAACAGTTTATTTATTTTGGTATAAAAATACACAACAAATAATTTCTTTCACAAAGTCCTTTTCATAACAAACAGAATGACAATAAATAAACTAAAAACAGTGCAATAACTAAAAAATAATTTGAGTAACATACATTCTAGATTGGAGTATCATTAGATTTTTAAATTATGTTAAATCAAGATAAAAGTAGAAAATTATTTATGTTTATATTCATTCATTTATTTATTATTGCACTCGCATAAACACACATAGCAGGACAAACTGCTGGAGTATAACTGCTACTTACTTAATTGAAAAAAGTGTTAGCAATGAGTAGTTAACTACTATTTTTGGCAACTTTCTGTGAAAGAAAACATTTGAGTATAATTACTGTGAACGCTAGAACAAGAGTAATTAAAATATTTTTAGAGGAAAAGTTGTTAAATACTGCCCAGCTCTGTAAATACAAGGTGCCAAGTGATTACATATAAGAGTGCTAAACAGCACTTGTGACTGTACAATATTTAAAATAATATATCTAACATTTCATTTCCACTTAAAACACATCTTTATTTCTTTATTTTTTTTTCGGAGTTGAAAAAATGCATCATGCTCGCAGCTCTTTGCTGCGACTTGGACTTCAACCAAGTAAAACAACACCTCCTCCAAGGGAGTCTGCTTTGGAACCGCTGGTTAACATTTCATCAAGGCAGTTCCGGTCTCATTTTCTTATACCTGCTCTGCAGCTCTCTTTTGTCTCCCATATTCATCCTTTTCTTTTTGGCTCATAATATCTCTTATCATTTTATTTATAGATTTCCATTTTTGCCTGCTCTCTAACATCTGAGGTACAAATGTGTCCACTGTTAAATTGATGCCCACTTCAAGAGACGTCGTTGTTCTATGTCGGTTCCATCTTTCGCATTGGAATATTGTGTGTTCCACCGTATCCAAGCTGTTACAGTATTGGCACATGTCGCAGTTGTCGTGACCAAAACGTTTAGCGTATGTCCTTAAATATCCGTGTGCCGTTAAAACTTGAGTTTACAGCTAATCCAAGCTTCAATATCGGGTATTACTCTTTTCGTCCACTGCACGTTTCTGGCTTCATTTTTCCACCTATGCTGCCAAATGGATAGGGCTTCAGCTCTGGCAGTTGCCTGTTTTCCGGCCAAAACTTCGTGTCTATTATATAGATATGTCCTTTCCCAGACCATAAAGTCTATAGGTAATGTAGCTGTTACTACTTGCAGCGCAACACATGAAACCGTCCTGTATGCCGATGCTACCCGCAATAGCATCTTTTTTTGGGCTTTTTTCATTCGCTTTCTGTATTTTTTATTTTTTAAAGCCCTGTTCCACACAGGAGCACCATATAGTAATATGTTGTGCATTGCACTACACAACACAGCCCGTCGGCTACTTCTTCGTCCTTCAACATTAGTCATGAGCCTTATTAGTCTAGAGACCTTTTCTTCAGTCTTTTGTGTCGTAACTTCAATATGTTTGCCAAAGCGCATCTTCTCATCGATAGTTATCCCTAAGTATTTGATTGTTTTTGCCGGGGAGACATTTATTCCTTGAAAATTAAAAACTATTTCTTCCCTGTCTCGTTTACCTCTAAGTATCACTGCTTCGGTTTTATCTGGCACTAGTGTTAATTTATGTCTTTCCCTCCAATTGCTTATATCTTGTAGACACTTATTCGCATTTCGTACTAAGATATGCTTATTTTTGGCTCCTATAAGTAACGCTAGATCATCCGCGAACCCTATACAGCAAGCATCATCTGTGAGGTCAAGATCTAGTACATCATCATAGAGAATATTCCATAGGGTCGGTCCTAAGACCGAGCCTTGTGATACCCCTGCGGTAACTTCTATGGCATCACCTTTTCCGACAGTAATCTTTCTATTTTTTAGGTAGCTAGATATAATGTTTATGAGATAGCTAGATATATTTCTTTCTCGTAGTTTCTTCATGATAATGCTATGACGGGCCGAGTTAAACGCGTTTTTGACGTCTACCGTTATTAACACACACCATTTTTGCTTGTATTCTTCCACCATTTCCTTCATGGTCTTCAGAGCTTGTACAGCTGACTTTCCTCTTTGAAACCCATACTGATGCTTATGTAGGCCTCCCTTTTTTTCTAGTTCAGCCGTTAACCTATTTCTGATGAGTGTTTCCACGAGTTTTCTGATTGTATTCAGCATACAAAGTGGTCTATACGAATTTGCTAATTCTGGGGGTTTTCCGCCTTTTAGTATTAATATAACTTTAGCCAGTTTCCATTCCTCGGGAAAGACCTGTGACATTAGCACACTGTACATAGTACTCAGAATCAGCTGAGGGAATTTAGAAGCAACCAGTTTGATTGCTTCCGGTGGAATTTTGTCCAACCCGGGAGCCTTTCTGTTCTTCATGCTATTAATGGAGGTCTCAAGTTCCTGGTTCGTAAAGGGGTTTATGTTTGTATCATTCTCTACTATTTCCCAGCTATCAGCCTCAAATGAGAAAAGGTGAGTCACAATTTCTCTTTTCTTATCGGTACTTAAATGATAGGGCACCAATGTATTGAACCTTTTTGCTACGATTTTGTACGCATCTCCCCATATATTGTTATCCAGATCTTTGCTCAGTTCATTCCAATATTCCTTTTTCGCTTCTTTTATAACTTTTCTTAATTCATTTTTTGTTGTTTTATATAGATTTTCTAAGTCCTCTATGCCATCTATTCTTCGTGTTTTTGCTCTGTCAACTTCCTCCTAAATCTTATGCATTCTGCCCTTTTTTCACCTATTTTTTCATTCCACCAGTATGGGTTATTAATAGTTTTCCTATCAGTATTTGTGCAGTTTTTGTATGCTTGTTGGATCCTTTTGCTTAGCGTCTGATAAGTAGGTTCCAAAGTATTTCTGCAGATTAGTCCGATGTTATTATTAAAAGCGTCCCAATCTACAGTGGTATTTCCTATATATTTTTTATTTCTTAAGTTTTCATTAATTTCAAAATGTATGAAATTATGTTGTGTCAATGATTCATCCTCCAAGACTTCCCGATTTGCTATTTTCCCTGCAATATTGCTTGTTGAAATTGTCACGTCAATGTAGGATTCACTGTTTCCTCTCACAAATGTAGGTTTTATCCCGGTATTATGCACAACCATGTCTAGCTCCGAGAAACATTTCATCTAGTGTTCTCCTTTTTTGTCGGTTTTGGGTGAACCCCGCATAGGAGATTTGGCGTTTATGTCTCCAAGTACAATGTAATCAGTTTTACTACGCTTAACGTGTCCCATTATTTTATCTGATTCATTTTTATAATCTCTTAGCATTATATTGGGAGATATGTAGCAACCAATAATTGAAAAGTTTCTCATTTTCACCATTACAAACCCCTTTCCGCTTACATGTTTTACTATGTCCATACCTTTATTTATGATTAATATAGCCACATCCGCCCTCTTATCTGTGAGCCAATTTTGGCCTTCTACACGCTTTTTGTTCGGTTCACAAACAACTAGTATGTCGACATTCCTTTGCATGGCCGTTGCGTATGCCATGTCCTGTGCTGCATAGGCCCTACCCACATTTATTTGTAATATTTTTATTGTCATTATGCTTAATTTCCTCCCCTACCATTTACTGCCTGTCTTGCTTTGGCTTCTATCAGTTTTTTGTATACTGGGCACCTAGTTTGGTCAGCCCTATGTCCTTCTTGTTTGCAAGTTAGGCAAAAGCTATTGTTTGTGCAGTCCTTTGCCCTATGGTTTTCTTTACTACATTTAGGACATATCTTAGACCTATCCTCTCCAGTGCATTCGCTTGTGTGATGCTCGTATTCTAGGCATCTATAGCATCTGGTAGGGTTTACTCGCGGTCGCATCCCACAGGATACCCAGCCGATTCGTATATTCCCTCTTTTTATGAGCTCTCTCGCCAGCCCTTTCCTTAATGCGACCGTAGCGTTTTGGCTACCTCTTTGGCTAGGTCGTATCGATAAAACTCTCACCTCGCCTTCGGCATTTGCGTTTCCTACGCTTTTTCGCACTGCTTCCTCGATTTCCTGTTTACTTATGTCACCATCAACATTAGAGATGTAGACTATATCATCACTACTTTTGATACTGACCCGCGTTTCGTCATTTTTGCTCTGGATTTCCCTTTTAAAAGCTTCAGCTTTGTCTCTGTATCCCTGGATTTCCCGACTGCATCGATATCGACACTACTTTTTACTGTACGCAGAATGTCTGCGTATTTTTTACCTCCTGATTTTATAATGATCTTCTCCGTCCTGGGTTGTTCCTCACTTCTAAACGATTTATGTCTTTTTTCCTTTTGGAGTTTTCCATAGCAGTCACTTCTACCTTTATTTCAGTTCCACGGAATACGTATTCCGCACATTTTCTTACGTATAGTATATCCACATTACCCAACGCAATCAGCCTAATTTCCGTAGTATCTGGTTGCAGCTCTTTTTGCAGACTATTTATAGTAGCATACAGTTTGCATATGTCGTTTACACCCCCTGGTTTCACATCATATGGTAGTAAATATAGAACTCTAGAGATCTCCTTTTTCTTCCCTTTACTCAGTATAATTTCTTTATTTGTTTTAACGTACTCGATCTTACCTTCTGTTTGCTCTTCTTCTATTAACACGGCTACTTCTGGAAAATTATGCAGTATGTCCTCAGTCTCCTTCCCAGTAAAGGGGTCTCCCGGTTTTACTATGACAGCCATATCGCCTTTATATTCTTTAATAGTTTCTGATCCTGTAGCTTCTGTATTAACAAAGCAGGTTTTTGGCCATTTATGGTCTATTATTTTAGAAAGTCCCTCCCACCCCGTTTTATTTCTCATCTGGGTCTCAATTTCTTCTTCCGTTTTTGCTATTAGCTCAGTTACTTCTCTTTTTATGTCGTCCTCACTACCTTGCACCGCTACGTCTAGTGTACTCTTTCTCGGGGTAATTGTTTCTGTACAACTCTAACCTTTGTTACCGAGTTGTTTCTCAACAAAAAAAACCGCTGTCACCACTCTAATAAAACCTGTCACCAGTGTAACGAAATAGTAACTGTAATAAAATCTGTCACCAGTGTAATTATCTTTAACACCAAATATTTACGATAACTTGATCAAAATACCAAAAGAGCATCCCTACCTTTCCCTTGGTCACTCTGTATTGATCCCGTCCTTCGATTCCACCAAATTCTACTTCCAGTGCGCGGCTGAGCGTATAAGGCAATCCAGTCCGATTGGTTTTTGCTAGGTTCGCCTGGTCTTAAAACGGATGAAACTTCCTTTGCCAGGGTTTTTCCTCCTCGTCTCGGTCACACGTCCACGATTGTTACACTTCCAGAGGGGGAACATTTTGGAGTAGGGGTGATAGGAAAAATAATGTAGAACCTCCACGTTATACAAAAAATATATATAATAAAATAATCTCTCCAAATCCTCCTATACAGCTATACATATATATTTAAAATTAAACTACAATCCCGTATGATTAAATTAATCCCAATTCCCTGGTATAACTCTACCTATACATATTTATCTAAAATTGGTTTATTATCAAACCTACTCCTGTATATACTACAATTATAAAAAACAAAATCAAATTTATGAACAGAGTTCTCGTTTGTTCGGTGGTGCGGTAAAACTAGCCCTTTTATCGGCTTGGTCTTTTTATTCAAAATTAAATGCGTGAAAGGCGTATGTTTTATATATTCGTTTCTCAATCCTTCTATTCTCGGGTGTCGAGAAAAATAAATAACTATCACGTGTAAATACCTTTATATGCAACAATGATTCATTTCACATCGTTCGGTCGTCATTGACCTTCAGGGAACGAAAGTGAAATTTTTGTTCTAAAAAGAAAGATTCTGATGAGCTAAGGAAAACAATTTAAATTATTTATCGACACTGGCGTTACAAGTTGCGAAAGTCCCCAGTAATATAATTACCTACGATAAATTTATGCGTTTACGCTGGCAAAATGAGAAAGAGTTTTAATTTATAATTTACGGCTGAACAAAAGACTGATAACAATATTTCTCTATAATAGATTGAAGGGAAAAACCTTTCCCTTCGCGTGATCGACCCCCGGTACACACTCACTGCCGCTGCTGGTCTGTGTACACTCCTTTTTTTGTTTTCCCCCGACTTCGGTTTTGGGGTTTTCGTCGACTTGCAAAAAACAGCTTTTGTTTTTTGAATAGTGTTAGTTTTTGTTATTGAAATAATTGTATTCAAAACAATTATTTCGCTTTGACCCAGTAAGATGTTTTTTTATTTCACTATTCTGTTTTGGCTTCGTATTTGTTTTATTAAACATTATGTGTGTCGTGTTCCAGTTGTTATTAAATGAAAAATAAAATATGTTTTACCGTGTGTTCTGAAATTTTCTACCATAAAATTATCTTTTAGGTATTCGTATTTTATTACATTTCATCTGCCGGTTGCATTGCTGCGGCAGTGGTTTTTTTTTCATCTCTGTTTTTGTACTTTTTAAAAGTGTCATAACTGTTCTCCAGGATAGCCATTTTTCTATTTAGCATATCTACTATATTTCCGATACCTCTTGTTGTACTTTTGATCTCAACTTTAGTTTTGGTACTTTCCCTCACTTGTTTCTGCAGTTCTTCAGTTTTCTTTGTTAACTTCTGGAGTATGCCTAAAACCGCCGCCATCTCACTATTAATTTCTTCTATACAGACACCCTCTTGTCCGTCTCTTTTCCTTTTCTTTTTCGTTGGAGTTTTTACCTTTATATCCGTAGCCTCTTGTCTTTTGTATATAGGGATCGTTTCTATCTCTTCATCCTGCCATTCCTCGCTATCTACTGCAACAACCGACTTGTTAGGTACTTCCCTTGGTGTAGAGAAAATGTCATCTTTTCCATGTATCAAATCACTCTTATTTCCCGACAGTGTTCTATGTAATGACGAGCGACGTACACTAGGGTCGATTTCATTCTCCCACGCATATTCACCAGCATCTTGTTCCAATATCTCTTTTTCAATTTTTTCCCTATCTGCTTTTGTCTGATTTTCCATCTCAGCATTATTTGTTTTATTGTTTAGATTCTCCATTTAACGTCCCACGAGTCGCTAGGGAGTTTCTGTCAATTCCTACAGAGCCCCGCATGTAGGGATAAGGCCTTGCTTCGGTTGGAGACCTCCGCCTACTCTACCATATCCTCGCCATGACTGGTAGGGACCGTTTGCGACCGCTCTTTCGTGGGGCCATTCAGTGCATCGACACGGTCAACATCTTCACTTCCAGATTTTTTTTTCGCTGGTTTTCTCCATCGGGACTCTTCTGTCTGGGTTACCATACCATAGCCGAGGGTTCCAGTTTTTTTGCGCCGGAAACTCGCCACTCGTCCTCCATGTCTGGCCAGGACTTGCCAGTGTGTTCGGATGTAACTTGGGCATGTTGGATCTTCTACTGGTATTTGTTGGTGCTATCACATCGGCATAGATAGCCCCACCAGTGCCCCACTGACTATTTCTGAGCTGTTTTTTAGTTTCACTCCTCTCTTCCCGTCCATGTGGCTCGAGGAGGGAGGAAGTTACTGAGCCACTCCACCAACGACAAGGTCTTACAGCTCCTAGGAGTAGAAATTTCTTTATTGGAAGTATTAAATACGTTTATATCACAAGTTTAAGCCTAGTATATTGCATATTTGTATATTTCTACATTTAAAACCATTCCGTTCTTATGAAACCATCTCATAAGGCAGTTTAAGTTACTCTGCAACTCCTGGCAGTCTATGATTGTTAAAATGTTTCTTAATGGCTCTTAAAAATCCCACCGTCTCGTGGAAGTCCTTTCTAGTTTCTGGTTGAGGTTCTACAAGTAAACGCACAAAATAACAACAATAAATAAGTAAATACACAAATATGTTTGAAAATGTATGTCAACAAAAGAAAACAATATGCGCTTACTATTGAAATAATTAGTGTACACATGTTTTTATACTAAGCCAAATAAAATATCAAAAAATATTTGAATGTTTAAATTTTTTTGGTTTTTTTTAATTCCTTTTTCTTGATTTTTTTGGTTTTCAACTATTTTTTGATTTTTGATTTTTTGTCTTTATTGGATATTTTGGATTTTTGGCTACCGCTAGACCAAATACTTAGACGTAATGCCTCAGCAAAAGTTAATACTCACTTTCATTTCCCATAAATTTTCATACCATCACCATGGGCTATATATGAAAATCGGCAAGGGGTCAATACCTTCCATCCCATAGCTGGTGGAGGGAATAGCTATAACATAAAATAAAACCCAGATTATTATTTCTTCAATGGGTATATTTTAAAATGGAATTGTCTGAGTATGATGTACACACTAGATATAAATTGAGAGTATGAAAAACGAGCACTGAGTTTGTCATTTTATTAAAATTCCAGCTAAGCGCTTTCAGTCATTAGGTCATCCTCGAAGCTGTCGACAAGAGAAAAACATACAACAGGTACAATGTACATACAATGAAATATAATGTTTTATGTTACATAATGATTTAAGTAAAATTTGTTAAAGTAACTCTATAAAGAAGGTGTACACACATATCATTTAGTTGATAATTTCAAATTAGACGTTCCGTTGTGTGAATTACAATTGTACACTCTCTTTATAGAGTAATTTTAACAAATTTTACTTGAATAATGATGTAACATCAAACATTTTATTTCATTGGATGTAGCAGTTAGAGGGTTTGATGTTTTTTGACACCTTCTGTATGTTTTTTTCTTGACGGGAGCCTTCAGTCTAATGGCTGAAAGCGCTAAGCTGGAATTTTAATAAAATTACACACATAGCATGCTATATTGAATACAATAAAAATTACCATCAATTTTTGTTAATTTCCACTCATATGGGAAGGCAAATCAAACTGTCTTAATAACCTCTCTTCGTCTCTCTCAAATCTAAAGAATCACTGTTTTTGAAAATGAAGGGATCGTATACTCCATCGTTTCCTCGTCGACAAATTTAATGATTTATTACCACTGATTTTCAGCCATATTAATTTTATCTTCCTGGGTTGGAGGAACAAAACTGTAGAAATATTTACTTTATTAATGCAGCAATTTTCAGTGTAGCTAATGTAAAAAACAAACATGATCTTTGAATTTGTCGATTAAATTAGTATGAATTCTGTATTTTATAATAATAAAGATAATGATTGTTAATTGTGAAAGAAAAAATGCTCAAATTTTTTTAATAAAACCGAGTACACCACTTATTAGACTCCTTCAGAATACACTTTGACATTGCCTTTTCAATTAATAACAATAAAGCAACAAAACAACAGATAAATATTACACTATAGCAATTAAAAAATACACCAAAATACCGAAACCTTATAATAACCTCTACACTTGAACTAAGAAATGATAACAATATAACATATACCATGTGGGGACGAGCAATATGATATCACGCATACGCAGTGATAAAAATCAATTAAATTTCATTCCTAACGACGTTACAGTTTTCGTTAATTTTTTGAAATTATCTACCGATTTTAGTTACTCGACAGGCTCTATAGATGGCTCGGTTTGCAGTGTCCCTAGCCTGGTTTAGACCGGTGTCGGTGAGTAGGCACAGATTGTTGCTATAGTAATGTAACATAAAGCTGTCAGTGGACACTGTCAACAATATTTATTTTTTACAATTATTGCGTTTCCGGCTGCGTTTTAATTCCGAATTGATAAGCAGTTTTATCGAGTAAGTTCACTTAAATAACAACCAATTAGTTCCTAAATTAGTGATTTATAGAAATGCAGTGCACACCGCCGGAAATTATGCAAGAGGCAAAAGAAGCAGCATCTATCTACGTTCCTATGATAACACTTTTCCCTCCGCTGGCGGGAATGTGAAAACTAAAGCTCCGGCGGAGGAAAAATGAAACTTTACGGTCCCCTCTACACAGTCGGAAAATGACAGATTTACTGACGTTTGAAGAAAATAATATTTTTCTTCAAGCGTATAATAATATCTATATTATTTTCGGCAACACTGATGGTAGAAATAACCTATTCTTTTACTAGTAACATAATGAACGCTCATTATTGTACTAGTAACAAAATAATGAGAAACGATAGCGATTATGGTCGTTGTAACCAAGTAGGCAGGAACTGTCATTTAATTTTTATTTAATTTGTTGTTTGTCAGTTTTGAAAAGTGTATTGTAAAAATGTCTCAAGAAGAAGAATTTCAATGTACACCTCCGGAATTAGCTAATTCGATTATTGAAACACTAATTCCGACGAAGTCACGAAAAGTATATGATTTTGCTTATGAAAAATTAATAAAATGGTGCAGAGAAAATAGTGTACGAAGATACACAGAAAATGTAATGCTTGCGCATTTTACGTTTTTGTCAAGAAAATTTAAAAGTTCGACACTATGGGCACAATATTCAATGATTGAAGCTCAATTGAACATCAAAAATAATGTAAAAATGGAAAATTATACCAAATTAGCTGCATTTTTAAAGCGACAAGGAGAAAATTATACCCCGAAAAAATCAAAAGTATTAACAAAAGACCAATTTGATAAATTTCTTCAGGATGTACCGAATAATGTTTATTTAGCAACAAAAGTACGTACTTTCTTATTTTTTTTTAATATTATTACATTTATTAAATTGTTGGCAATAATATCCTTTAGAAGATTAATATTTGAACTTAAAACATATATACCTCGATAGCCCAGCGGTAGAGGTTTTGTGTTCCATCTTGGAGGTCTGCGGTTCGAAACTCAACGCCGACGGTTTTTTTTACTTATTTCAACGTTTGTTTTTAGGTTATATTAATATTTGGAGTCACAGTAGCCTGTAGATGCGATGAACTTGTTTATTTGAAGTACAGCGAAATCCAAGATATAGGAAATTTAATTTTAGTAAATATCACAAACAAAAAACAAAAAAACAACGGTCATTTACTATACTTGGCGATTTTTATTTGAGTTTGGTCAGACAGTATACGGCACTTCGTCCGGATGATATGGATCTGCAGCGATTTTTTATTAAATATAAAAACGGTAAATGTTACCGTGTGGTAATGGGTATACATAAAATTTCAAACGTTCCAAAAGACGTTGCTATGTTTTTGAAATTAACAAATCCTCATGAATATAAGGGACATTGCCTTCGTAGGACTTCAGCAACTATTTTAGTTGACAACGGAGGGGACATTACCGCTTTAAAACGACATGGTGGATGGAAATCCACGAGTGTTGCTGAAGGGTACTTAGAAGATTGTGTTTCCAGCAAGAAACAAACTACACAAAAAATACTTCATTGGGAAGAACAACCAAGTACGAGTCCTGGAATCAAGAGAGATTCACATTCAGGAAACCTTTCAAAGGACAATATTTCTAACATAATAAATATAGACAAACATCTTACTAATCATAACATGACAAGATTGTGAATGTCGAAACCGAAAGCGGTGGCAGTGGCCTAAATTCAAATAACCGCAGTATACAAAACTGCACCTTCGATATTACACTAAATAAATAGGTAATGCTTATGCAAGCCATAACTGTTTTTTTCATATTTGTATTAAATAGTTGAGATATGAACAATGTATTCAATTTTTTCTACTTATGAATTGCATTATCTTTACACTTGAAGAAAAAATAGTATATGTCACTCGGAGCAGAAGACCCATTATATGTTTCGCCCAGTTTGCACAGCCTCGGCTAACGCCTCGGCAGTGCAAGAATCTGGGCTCAACAATAATGATAGCCTTCTACTCCTAGTAAAATAATGTACTATTTTTGTAAATAAATTCCTCTTACAAACATAAAGAGCCCACTTGAGTAGGCTTATGTCACAAATTTATCTCATAATTTTTTGCTTTAAATGGGAATGTTTGTCAGAATAGACCTTTTCATCACAATTTTTTTTGTACGCATGCGTGCAGTTCAGCCATCTTTTTCGTACTGTTTTGTAAATAAGTATGTTCAAATACCTGTGTACAAATTGTTAAAATCCACAAACATTAAACAAATAATAAGAAGAATAAATTAAAATATTAAGTGTCTTATTTAATAAAACGGTATTGTTATGGAGTATGCATAAATGCTAGAAGTTATTTGAAACCAATAAATACATAGTATTTTATAAATAATAATTAAGATTGCTTGCAATATTATAGATGTACTTAATATATACGTGTAATCCTATGATTAAAAATATAATAGGTTTATATCAGGAAAATTCAAAATTTTAATATTATTAAGAATATTCATAATCCGCATAAATATTAATTTTAGAGTTTCTACATGTGCTGACGATAAATTATGTTTAACTAGGATGAAATTATTTACCCAATATTTTTTAGATAATAGTTATATACAAATTTTTATCTAGATAATAAAGTGTTTTGACAGCTAACCTTTCAACTAATAGATTTATTTTGCCTTTTTGAGAACGCCCATAACACTTTAACCACATTTTAATCGTTCAAAATTATACGCTTCAACTGATTTGTCAACAACTACTGCACAATCAATAATTTGTTTTAATGATGGAAATGTTTTTGGGGATAATATTGCATCCCCAGCCATTATTGTACAAAACAGTACGAAACTTTTAAACTCCCGCTCTTCCCACATGGCGGCTGCGCTTGTCATGTGATGAAAAGTACTGTAATGTTTTTCTTATTTATTTAAACAATAAACGGGTGGGATAAATTTCAAACACTCGGTATGGCTACTTACTAATTTATTTAAACACTAACTCACTAATCACTAACACTTAATTTATATATACAGTATATTCACTTAGACTAATTTATATAAACAGTTCACTAATTTATTTGTTTATTTCACGATGTCAAATTATCAACTTACCAACTCTTTCTGATCAGTCCCCTTATATACTAGTGCCTTGTGTACTAGAGAATTCCGGGCTGCGGCTTATACACACAAATAATTTTTCTGGCCTTTTCTAGATAACTCTGGTCACAAAGACCAGTTCTAGATAAGATAGTCTCCATCGTAAACAGTTTTTTATAACTGCGTATCCGCCATAATTTTAACTATTATACCTAGCTTAGACAGGGTCGGATTTAGGGACTATACCAGTGTGCTGTTTCGTAACATTACCCCCTCCTTAAATGGAAGTTCCTCCTGGAACTTTTGTGTAGCCGAGACTGGATGTTTGAATCGGCAACTGGCCACATTTCTACACTTTCCGATCTTATGGAAATAGCAGGGCACCGTCTTCATCGGATACTGATAACGGGGGTTGTAGCTGCAAATTAATATCTGGACACCGGTATCTTGAAAGATAATCTCTACCATGTTCCTGATGATTCGCCAATCCAACTGGTTACTCGCTATCTTAGGCATAGCCAGTTTCTTCACGTTGGATTCCAACACATGGTCTCGGAGGTTTCGAAGTGCTTCCCACACATCGCGGTAGGTAGATCGATCTTGGAATTCAAGTTTAGTAACCACATAGAAGACGTACCGCGAATTATGTTTCAGTTTCAGTGTCTTGCCAGGGGCTGGAATCTGGTCTTTAAGTTTTTCTAATTGCCCGAACTTCTTTCGAAAGACGATTGCCAACCCTCGTGCGTTCTTGAGACGGGCGGGGATGTTGTATGCCAGTGAATAATCTTCCGGGAGAGTGAACAAATCTTGTTGTTGTTCCGAAGTGACTCCATATCTATCTTTCCCGGTACCTCCATACGCGCCCATAAATTCATCGAAGGTGGGGTCAGACACATCACGAATAAGGTTTACTCCTTCCTCTATGTCATGGTCTCCTTCGAATGGCGCTAGTCGGTTTCGGTGAACTACTTTTGGTTTTCCGTTGGGGATCTTGCTTATGCGATATAAAACATCATTGATCCTTTTCTTGATTAAGTATGGACCTTCCCAGGACTTTTGTTATTTTGGAGAAAATCCTTTTCTCCTCGCCGGGTTGTGTAACCATACTTTGTCCCCTTCTTTAAAACCGCCTTCTGTGGCCTGCGTGTCGTACTGACTTTTCATTCTGTCGCTGGCAACTTGAAGATTTGTTCGAACTAATTCATGAATATCGTCCAGCCTTCTTCTCAATTGGATCACGTAGTCTTCGCTTGCTATATCTTCTCCAGGCCTACAGCCGAATTTCAGGTCACAAGGAAGCCTCATTTCACGTCCAAACAGGATTTACGCAGGTGTTTCACCCGTGGACTCATTGACGGCAGATCGATAAGCCAATGCGAATAGGGAGAGATACTGGTCCCAATCTCTCTGATGGCTGGATACTACTTTGGACCGGTATTTTCCAATAGTCCTGTTCATTCTCTCGACCATTCCGTCTGACTGTTGATGTAATGCTGTTGTTCTGGTCTTCTTCATTCCCAGCTTGTCGCAAATCTCCTGGAATAGATGGCTTTCGAAATTTCTTCCCTGGTCACTGTGGACTTCCATGGGCACTCCATATCGGCTGATAAATTCTTTCACCAATACATCCGCGACAGTTGTGGCCTCTTGGTTCGGGATAGCGTAAATTTCCACCCACTTTGTGAAATAATCCATTACAACCAGTATGTACTTGCTACCATTTTCTGTCGTCGGAAATGGTCCAGCGATATCTAGAGCAATCCTTTCGAAAGGGCTTCCAACATTGTACTGTTTCATGGGTGCCTTTCTCTTGCGATGTGGTCCATTACTCGTAGCACAAGTCGTACATTTCTTACACCAGTCCTTCACATCGTCGGAGCTGTTCATCCAATAAAACCTTTCACGAACTCGCTGAAGAGTTTTCTTCACTCCCAGATGACCTCCCGATGGACTGTCGTGTAACGTCTTCAGTACCTCAGCTACTCTTGTTCTCGGGATAACTAGCTGTCTCCTAATCTCAGAACAATCATCGTTCTCAAGGACTCTTTTCAACAGCCCTTCTTCCAGGACAAGAGAGTCCCACTGAGCCCAATATGCCTGGAGTTTCGGTGAAAACTTTGACACTTCTTGCCAGGTAGGTCGCCGATTTTCTTCCTTCCATTGCCGGATCATCATCAGGTGAGGATCATTCTCCTGATCTTCTCTGATCCTGGTGGGTGACCATTATTCGTTGACTACTGTAATTCTTGAAACTGCAACTTCCCTAGATTTCGACTTGTTGCATTGTGAATAGTCTACAGGGTATGGCCGTCTAGGCAAGGAGTTGGCTTTTTGGTGATTCACATTAGCTGGATGTTCACCCCTGTCTGATTTCCCCTGTGACTGAAGTTCTTGGGTTACAGGAGTCTTGGGGCGCTTAGACGGACTGCGTACGTGCTGTAGCTCGCCACACTTCCGGCATTTGATCTTCTTCGGCTTCCTGTCTGACATACCTTTCAACAAGTTGACGATCTGATCAAGTTTGTCATCGTTATCTTCTTCCTGCATGGTTCTACCTTTGTTGTACCGCGAGCTTTTCTTGGCTAGTTTGCATTTAAGAGGTTCTTGGTTTACAGGAGTCGTAGGACGCTCACACGAACTGCGTGCATGCTCTAGCTCGCCACAATTACAGCTCCTGATTTTCATCGGCTTCTTGTCTACCATACCTTTCAACAAGTTGACGATCTGGTCAAGTCTGTCATCGTCACCTTCTTCCTGTATGATCCTAATTTTGTTATATCCTGAAGCCTTCGTTGCTGCTTCATATTCAAGAGCAGCTGTCAATGCGTCAACTAATGTTTTAGGATGGGCTAAACGAAGCGTCCTCTGCATATCGGGGTCACGTAAGCCATCAATAAAGGCCTGGATGCCCAGACATTCCATCATGTTCTCTGCTGCTGATGGGTAAGCAAATCGAACGAGACTGGCAATATTCACTTCGTGCTCTTGAAGTGCTTCGTCACGTTTCTGCCTTCGGTTCTTCAGCTGGGATTGGTACAAATGTTCAAGATGTTTGTGACGATATCGCATGTCCAACCTCTCCTTAAGCTGCTCGAAGTCATCCGTTTCTTCAAGTGATATCGTCTGAAGTACATCTAAGGCATCTCCCCGAAGCGCGATGGTTAAGTTTACTGCCTTCTCTCTATCGGACCAATTATTTACTCTCGCGGCCGCTTCAAATTGTTTCACATAATTGGTCCACGATGTCTTTCCATCGAACGTTGGGGCCTTGACTCGGGTAAAACTACCAATGTCTTCTAACTTAGGGTGTGTTTCTGGCTTGCAAGGTTTTGTTTGCTCGGTCTTCTTTCCTTCCGTTGGCGTGTCTTGAGTCCTTATATCTGCTATCTTTTTTTCTAACTCCTTGATTTTCTCGTCCATCGTTGTCATCTTATTCTCTATCTTCTCGTCCAGCGTTGTAATTTTATTCTCGATTTTCTCTTCCATCGTTGACATTTTATTCTCAATTTCAGATTTTAGAGACGAAATTTCATTTTCAAAGTCAGCGGCAATGTAGTTTTTCATTAATAAGATATCGGCAGATATATCGTTCTTCAATGCAGAAATATCGTTTTTCACATTCGTAGAAATCTTCTCTTCCATGCCAGAAATATCTTTCTTCATAGCAGAAATCTACTCGTCCATGTTCTCTTCCATGGCAGAAATCTTCTCGTCCATGTTAGCAGAAATATTAGCAGAAATGTCGATCTTCATAGCAGAAATCTTCTCGTCCATGTTCTCTTCCATGGCAGAAGTCTTGTCGTCCATGTTAGCAGAAATATTAGCAGAAATTGACGAGATTAAGGTGGAAGCCTCGTCATTAAATAAAACTGTTTCTGGATCAAAGCCGTCATTTTCCAGTGCCACTTTAAGTCTTTCTACTAGTTCACTTTTCTTACCGGACGTTTCCAACTCACGATCTTCCAATTCTGCTCTTAATTCCGCCACTTTCAGATTCCTTAATCTCTTGGCCATTTTTACGTAGATATTTATTTATATTACTCCACACCTGACACCAATGTAATGTTATTTATTTAAACAATAAACGGGTGGGATAAATTTCAAACACTCGGTATGGCTACTTACTAATTTATTTAAACACTAACTCACTAACACTTAATTTATATATACATTATATTCACTTAGACTAATTTATATAAACAGTTCACTAATTTATATTCACTAATTTATTTGTTTATATCACGATGTCAAATTATCAACTAACCAACTCTTCCTGATCAGTCCCCTTATATACTAGTGCCTTTTGTACTAGAGAATTTCGGGCTGCGGCTTATACACACAAATAATTTTTCTGGCCTTTTCTAGATAACTCTGGTCACAAAAACCAGTTCTAGATAAGATAGTCTCAATCGTAAACAGTTTTTTATAACTGCGTATCCGCCATAATTTTAACTATTATACCTGGCTTAGACAGGGTCGGATTTAGGGACTATACCAGTGTGCTGTTTCGTAACAGTACTATTAATTATACATATTTTGTGTGCAACATTTATAAAAGTAATAAATCTTTTAATCTATAATAGACGCACATTTTCCACAGTGTCGGTTAAGTAAAAAAATCTTAGTTAGCATTTCTTTGCATATTTTTTTGACGAATTTTCAAATGAAAGAGCCTTTTTTCTGTTATAGAACTTTTAACAACGAACGAGTAGAAAAAAGCGGTTTGCTAAAGTCAAGTAGTAAATGCTGAAAATTGCAATAGTTATTTGTAAAACAAGTGTCACAATGACTCGTTTTGTAGTACGAGTGAAGTTTGCACAACGAACCGCGAAGCGGTGAGTTGTGCAAATCACGAGTACTACAGAAAGTCATTGTGGCACACGTTTTACACAATATTTTTTATAATTCGCATTTATTTAATTATTTAAATAAAATAGAATTTCATATAATCCCTGTTTTTAAACTAGGAGGAGTGGTTTGAATTTAAGTTGGCAATTCTGTAGATTACTAATTGGACAGATCACAGATGGTTTTATTCAGCACTTCTGACTTTTGACATAATATTATAACCGAATAATTGAGTAAATTGTAAACAAACTTTCATTTAAGCAAAAAGAGGATGATTATTTGTTTAAAAAAGAGATTCTTCGTATATGCTCTTGCGATCTATTTATATCACGAACAAAATTATTTCTGTAATACATCTTCACATAGATATCTGGTAATTTATCCCAAAAATCGAACGTTTTGTATATCTATATATTGATCTTATACAATATAAAAATAAACAATTGACAAATCATTGATAAATAAACGTTAGCGTACTTTATTCATTAATATTTTTAATATATAAATCATTCTAATTTACCTTTAATATAATAATTTGCTAGCTAGAGCAACGCTAGACCATTTCATTTATAATTTGTGTCAAGGTTAAAGTCAAATGTCAAATAAAAATATAACTAAATACAATAACCAACTGTACACTAAAAATTACTATAACAGTGTTCAAAGAGCTTCATTGTGACACTGTAAACAATGTTATAAGTCTCTTTTATACGCGAATTATAAAAAAAATGTTTTAACATTTGCTCATATATTGTACTAAATATCAATATAGTTGATTTTTTTACGGATAGGTCTTATTATAGGAAAGATTTATAGTACCAGGTCACAAGTTACGGAAATAAATACTTTTCAATATATAAATTTTTAAAATAATTAAGATTCAATTCACGTGTTGAATTTCAAAAAAAATCTTGTACTTCTAGAAAATAATAGTAGGGAGTAAAGTGCAATTTAAATCTCGAAGCCTAATTTTATGCACAAGCGAAGGCATTATTTAGCTTTATTCCCAAGATGCATACATTATATTTTCCACGGTCACTTGCTTCTATTTTCAGAATAGTTCGAAAATGTTAACAACAAACTAAGACGAAGCTGAAACCTGGTTTAAGTTTGCATCATCCGACCACGGTTTTGACATTTAAATAAACTACACTAAACTTTACTTTCAGGAAGTATACATTATATCCCAGCAATTTAAGGAAGGTTTTATTCAAAGTTTTCTCTGATATATTTAATTAATCGTAATATTTATATTGCTAGAATCAATGATATTGATATATGGACTTCTTTCTTTTGGTATAGTATTCGTAATATCGATTTTGTCATTCAAATTATTTTCAAATGAAAGATAAGTGAACTACACAACAAAAACCGTACATTATATTTAGGTAGGTAAGTTAGATATTACTGTCAAAATCAGAAGACTAAAAGCCTCGTAAAGCTTGCGTGTTTAGAACTTTTCTTACAGACATATCTCATCTCAAGGATATGCCTACCTATATATACATATATATATATATATATATATATATATATATATATATGTAATGTCAGTTTACTTTATTCGCTAGGTAATAATAGTGTATTATTTAATGAGTGAGTAATAGCCATTAGTCGCCAATAGAATATTATACTTTATCTACAACTATCAGGAAAAAAGACAAGGTAAATGGTCTAGATGTCTTTGTTTAAGTCACAGGTATTTTGATTATAGGAGCTCCGTTGTAATCTTCTATATCTATAATTTTCATGGAATGTAACTCTTTCGTGTGGCAGGTTCCCATTAAACCCGTGATTAATGCAAATTTCGTTTTTGATGACTTACTTTGGTCAGAAGAAATGGATGATCTGGCGTTTCTATAAGAAATTTATTCACTTCCATCGGTGTCAAAGTCTTGGCTTTTTTTGGTCGATGGCCTTTGTTTTTATATTTTTAACAATTTTGTACTCATATTACTTTCTGTTTTAAAAGAAATCACTGTGTTTGTTGTTAAAGATACGATCTTTGAAATAGTATTAGAAATATCACCAGCATTTTTGATGGTTTTGTAATTTTTTATTTCTTCCGTTTGTTTAGGAAATATTAGTTGTAATGCCACTTTTTTTTCTTTTTTTATTAAGGAATTCATTTATAATATGTAATGGAGAACCATTTGATGTTGCTATTTGTTTAATTGTATTAATTTCTCTATCAAAATTATATTTGTTCATAGGAACTGAAAATGCTGCTAATTTATGTGAAATGGGATGTATGGAATCATAGTATAATTATAGTCACATCAGTATGTATAGGTTTTCTGTAAATTGACTAATCAAGTAAATTATTAACTCTTTGAACTTTTAAATCAAGAAAAGTGATTGAATTATTTTTGGGAGTAAATTATTAATAAGATTGAAAAATACATCTAACTGTCGTTCACTACCTATAAAACAAGCTAATATGTCATCTGCATATCTATACCAAAATAAGATATTTTTAAAAGTGTTACATTCTATACCAAAATAAGATATTTTTAAAAGTGTTACATTCAAAGATTTTTCTTTCTAAACTTTCAATAAAAATGTTTGCCAAAATTGGTGATAAGGGCTTGAATATATACCTGATTGTCAAAAGTGAAATAATTCTGATATACATATATATATATATATATATATATATATATATATATATATATATATATATATATATATAAACAATACTATATTTCCTGCGTCTTTTCATCCTTCCGACGTTTCGGCGTCTCCCTTAAATCAAAGAGTATATTATAATCTAATGATTTACTTCCGATGTCCTTATTGAGACAAACACGTAGATACTTTGAAATTTCAATATACTCTTAAAATAAAAAAGTTTTTTTCCCAAAATTTACCATACATCTTGCAGGCATTTCTGCATCCGTACATATTACCGATTTTTCTGCATCTGCAAATATACTCATTCACCACATATGCAACTCTGCGTCCGATTTCGGGTATTATGTTCATCTTATCTACCTTTCTGCACCAAGCAGTGTTGCCAGATATATAAGCACCTCGAATTTGATTCGTATTCATTAGCTCTGCGAGAGGTATTGGTGATAATCGTGAATCAGTATAATTATATTGTGTGTTTCACTATATGGTCACCTACAAAGTTATCCAAATTGGCATGAAAGTTAAAATTGCAAAGAATATTATTTGTCTATATCTATAACTGTGAAATATTTATTCATGATATAATAACTTTTTTGTGTAGGTCAAAATTCATAAATTCGATATGGCGGCTCCCAGATGACAAGTTTTTTTATTATGATTCTAGTCTATTCAAAATTGAAAGTATAAAAACTGAAGAGAAATTTTGTTTACAAATACACTAGAAATATAAATAAATGAATGAAGAATATTTTTAAAGAGACAGTTTTTAAAAATACGCTAAAAAATAATAATTTATTTGATTTTTTGACCTAGGTGGGCAAATATTCAAAAGCATGCTGCCAATACAAAATAAGTATTTTGTTGCAGGACAAAATTTTGAATCTGTTAACCAAAAATCAAGATTTATAAAAAAAATAATTTTTATTTTCTGGGGAATTTGTTGAAAAACTTGTTTTTATAAGTACCTATTTTCTTTGTTAGTGCATTTGTCTGAAAATAGTTTTCAATTATATCCATTCAAACTATTGAATACACGGCACTAGAGAAACATTGCATTGTGAAAATCGTAGGTTTGGTATGCAAAGTTAAGTGTTTGGTACATGTTTTAAAAATTCCGATGTGAAAAGGAAGTAAATATTATTTTTCCACGGGTCACATACCAAATGACTATCCCAGGAAAATAACATAAAAGAAATAAACGATTCCTACATGACTGTTCATTTCTTTGATAAATGATCAATTTCTGTGAATATATATTTTTGGATTTAATTTTCGTCCAATCAAGCAATGAATTCTCGTTAATCTAGACTAAAAAAACTCTTCAGATTTTTGGGATGTTCTCCCATAGGAATGAGGAAACAAGCTTTTTACTTCAGTTACATACTGTTTGTAAAATAAAAAGTTTCAGAAAAACAAATAATAAAAAACCATTTTATTGACAAGCTTTTATTAGAGCTGTACTAAAACGATTAAAATAGGTTCATGTTATAGCTGACAATGATGTATTATTTTTTTAAGTTGAATTATTTGGTTTCAAAAAGCTTGTCGCGCGAAATGTTCATAAAAGTAGGCATCAATTAATTTCATGGGACAGTGATTGGTTGATGAGTAAAAACTAGTCGAGGTATTTATTTTTTCCCAATTCGCACGACAAGCTATTTGAAACCAAATAATTCAACAAAACATAAATATATCATTATCGGCGATGACTTGAACTTATTTTATTCGTTTTAGTACAACTCACATAAATACTTGTCTTTTAAAAGTTGTTTTATTATTTATTTCATTTCATGCTTTTTAGTAATTGCGCCTCAATCTGTTCATTTCTAATAGAGCATCGTGATTACAAGTTCTTTTGCCTGTGCGTTTTGAGCTATCTGCTAACGACGCCCGTCTCACCAAATCATGCAATCATGAACCGTTTTCAACATATTATCTTCACTACAGAGTAACCTACCATATTGAATTCGGAATAACTTCACTCGGCAGATCCTGTCACAAAACTTCATTAATTTTGCCAAAGAAATCATGATCTCAGACCACAGAAACTACCACACACCATTTTTTAATATAATCTGACCATAATTACAAAACTCTTCCTCCATCTTGTGACCGCCATTATGAATTTAACAATTTCGACGAAAAATTCTCGTTCGAAAACCCATACATACCAATTTTGAATCGAAACGGAAAATAATCAGAATTTTCGTTCGTTATCTTGAATTTATGAATGTTGACAATAAATTCATAATCTCCGATCCCGAAAACACCCACTTACCAATTTTGACTCAAATCGGGACATAATAACAAATCTCGTCTGCCATGCTAAAGCTGCCATTTCGTTTTTTTTAACAAAAATTCCATAATGTATTGCAACAGGAATTATGAACACCTGACAATTTTCAAGTTAATCGGAAGAATAGAAGTGGGTAAAAATTCAGTTGCAAAATTTGAAAGAACTAACAAGTTACTTATCTAAAGAAGCAAAAAAGAATTTATCTAACTCATGGTTAGAAAAGCAGGTATTAAAAAGATAAAATATGTCTCCTAAAATAGAATTTACAACAAATAATAAAAGTTCAAACTAACATTCATTTTTGTTAAAAGAATTCAACAATATCATTCAATACCGTTTCTTTTCAAAAATATAAGAAGAAATTTTTTTTGGATATAATAAAAAAAATTGTTATTTATTTTAAAATTTTATAAAATCATTCGATATAGAGAAAAAATTTTTATTTTGAATTCACAGAAACCCGAAAAGCAAAAAAATGCATTTTGTTTCAACAAATCTAATATGGAAATAGTTTTAGTAGTTGAAATACACAAGAAGTGAAAAACGCGAACAAAAACATGTTAATAGTAAAACTGAGTACAAACTGTTGATAAGAATAATAGTTTGTTGTTTAAATAGTCCTAAATTTGTAAAATTGCTACATGATGCCCGAAGTTCTGAGTGCAACAAATATGCTTTTTGCACATGCTACACACAACATTCTTTCCTGTAAGAAAAAACGTTTCTTTTAAATATGTCATGTTTTAAGGAATATTCAAGGGAACATAAGTACCTATTTATAGTTACCATTTTCATTGGTACACTCAAATTTGATAATTTGAACCGTAAATCAACAAACTTGTCAATATTCTTCAGTTCTGTCATTTTAACCATGAATTTTTCAATCCCTACACCAAAAAGCCCTAGGTACCAATTTTGATTAGAATAGGACACCAAATCAAAAAATTCGTTCGCCAGCTCGGAACAGAAAAATGGTTTCTTCAGATGTGTGTGATATAAACTACCTCCTTTCCGAGCTGGCGGAAGAATTTTGTGTGGATAACAGATTCAAAAGCTTGCTGCACAAGAATACTTATATTCAAACTTAAAATATTTCGCGGCAATATTCTGAATCTTTAGATTACATAGTAACGTCACAAATCTGAATAAATTTAATAAAATTTCTTATGAATTTGGACAAAACCTTGAAATATTTGCCAACCAATCTGGAATAGTATTGGACTATGAATCACAAAACTCATTCGTCATTTTGAGATTTGGAATTCAGATTATAAAGGTCAGAGAGAAACTGCATTCTGAATAACCCAATTCAAACACGACGAAAGAAATCAAAACTCCAATATAAGAAATACATGATGTATTCTAAAAGCGACGCTGAACGGCAAACCCACTTTTGAACGTCCTCCTGTCACAATGCAATAATAATTCTATATATTAATACGGAAAATGAAATACTGCAACATTGCCAAATCTCATGGCCGAAATTTTAGGACTTTCTTCGATTTTTTGCCTAAACGATACAATATCGAAAAATAGCATTAAATTCTGCGTTACCCACGGTCAGAAAAACGTTTTTTACAGCTTTGTCAAAAACTGAATAGATGAGGCTTTTACTTGATGAAGATCCATACTGAACGATGAAATAAAACAATATAGTTTGTTTAAATCTTCATATATTTAAACTAATGTTCAATTTAAACTTGTTGACGCGTTTCACTAACACAGTAGCTTCGTCAAAACTGTATATATTAAGACATTTTTATATTTTACCTTCATTCGTTTTGACAAAGCTACTGTGTTAGTGAAACGCGTCAGCAAGTTTAAATTGAACATTAGTTCAAATATATGAAGATTTAAACAAACTATATTGTTTTATTTCATCGTTTTGTCAAAAACGGAAATATAATACTATATATGAGTCTGCAGTTCAAAAATGAGTACTTTAAGAGAAAAACTCCTGTAGAGCATAAAATTCTGCGCCCACTGAATTAAAAAGTTGAGCAAGTATAAAAATTTCTTATAAGAAATAAAAAAGCATTGGCTGTATTTGTATTTTTTAGTTTTAAAAAAGAATATAATGGTCAGAATTTGTTTATAACTTGATATACAATGAAATGATTGATATTTCTTTGTAACTCTATTGAGAAATGCCAATTGTGATTTTTAAGTAGAAAAAATTCCCAACTAATGATATAAATGATGGAAATATAAAAAATCCATGGAAAAATAAGAAAGGTTTCTTCAAGTCATCATAGTCATAACACAATATGACGAATGAAATGAAAAAAATATTTCATTTGTCTACAGACAATTTATAAACAAATCACGTGAAAAAATTCATAACGTTTCTAAAAATGGAAAATTTCATTTTTTTTCTAACTTTAAAAGATTATAATAAGTTTTTTTGTATCCTTTCTAGAAAGGAGCGAAAAATTTATAGACCAATTATTTGCCGTACTGGTCGCGCGGAGCTGTATTTTCAGTTGAATCAAAATTATAAATAATGGAGGCAGCATTCCTGGAGAAAGGACTTTTCAATTCAAACTTTCCCCTTCATCAAGAATATTTTTTGTAAATTTCTTAACAATTGATAGTTTCTGAATTGTTAGCATAAAACTAAAAGCCTTTTTTCTTCTCAATTTTTTGTGTGGTGTAAAATCATTTTATTGCATGTTTCTAGACATAATTTCCAATCAAATCAGCTATCGCTCATATTTTTAGGAGCTTTATCAGGAGTTAACACCGAGGTAAACATCTCAACTACACTAAATGCCACATAGCTGAATTAATTAATTATAATAATTCAATTCTTTGATCCCATTCATGAGGAGGCCGTAATCCGCATATTTGGTAACCCAGATAATTTCAATTCCCACACCTAGAAGCCCTGTGTAGAAATGTTTGATAGAATAATACATTAAATCACAAAACTTGTTCGCCATCTTGACGACGTCTTCTCAAATCATTGAACTTAACCAAAAAATCTGTTTACAAAAATCCTCAGATATAAATAATTCTGAGTAGTACCCATATGTAGTAAATGTTATACCAGAACGTAGTGGAACTCAAGAGTCTATCGGGACAAGCTTTTGAATATATTATTCTCGGAACTGAATAACTTATGTCATATCTACATCATTAGATCAATCTCACTGCATTTTTTAATGCATACTTATATGTATTTATTTTTTTATTCTTAATTCTCTTGTGATTTCATCATGCTATTCATGATATCCGACCCTAAAAACTCCCGAATACCAATTTCCTAGAGAGTTGGATCATTAACATATAATTAAACCTTTTCGAATGCACTCAAACGGGAAAATAATTCCTTCGGATGTGTGAAGTAGGATATTGTGATAATAACAAATTCCAGATCATTCCAAAAAAGAATATTGCACGGCATGCTTTTGAATATGTTTATTACAGAATAACTAACGTCACATATCTGAAGAAATTATCCCTCAATTTGTGATGAATATTAGCAAAACCAATGAATGAACTTTAGAATTTGGAGAATCAATTTATAATTTTTCTTCTCAAAAATTCTGAAATTCCAATTTGGAATAAAATTGCAAAAGAAACGTGTTCTGCAATTCCAAAACCTCTACATACCAATTTTCCATATAATGGACTCAGTAAGTACAAAACTTCTCCGTCAAATTTATTGTCAATAGGGTAGGTAGATGTGGGTGAAAATTCGATTGTAAGATTGGCATATGTCAATTAGATAGACAGTCAGATAGTTAAACCGAATGATTTCTATAAGAAATCATTCATGAAACGTAATTCAGGACCTGCAGGAAAAATAAATCGTAAAATCCTCCAGAACACCCATTCATCCTATTCATAGTGATTAGGCAATAGTGTGAATCTGCGCGCCAATAGACCAAAATATACATGTTTTATCTCTGGAACACAACACGGACCCAAGAGACTTCCTACCTTCTGTTTCCTTGTTTACTAAGTAGTTGGAGCAAATCTAGTACTGAGAAACTGCACTAAAGATAATCCAATCCGAACCCGTCAAAAGAAGACGACATCCAACAAAATAAATACGTGATATATTCTAAAGGAGACACTGTATGGCATATCCACCTATGAACGTCCTCTTGTCACACTGCAATATCAATTATAAATAAAAATATAGAAAATAAAGCACTACAACATTGCCAAATCTCTTGGACGCAGAAATATCGAAATGGTGACAAAAATATACGCCATCCCGATATACGCAGAGCGTGAACAGCGCACCAACTCGGAGTTTGGCTGAACTACGATATACGTAAACTGGAGACCATTCTCACAAATGGGCGTCCGGCTAAAAATTTATTCTTTTACGTTTTCGACCATCCTGCATTTGATGGAGCAAAAAACTTTTCTGCGTCCATATACGGACGCAGAAAGTCGCAGGACGCAGGTATTAATGCAAAAACCACAATGTACGGACGCACGCTTATCGAAGAGATGTAAATATATATATATATATATATATATATATATATAAACAAAGACAGAATTAGCGGGCATAGCACGCAAAAGAGGTTACAGAGAATGACTGGTAACCGTAGACATGCATGTTTCTGGCTCATTAGCCTTCATCGGTACGGCATAACCAAGAAAAGGTGTACAACTTGGGAGCAAGGATGTTAATTGAAACATGAGAAAACACAAACAACGGATTTCAACAAGATAACCAAACGCACATTTGTGTCTTCAAATGGAAGATCCCGAGTTTTCAGGACAACAACCAACAGAGACACGGAGGCGTCTATAGCTCTCCTGTCTGAACCTTCCGACCCTGGAATTAGACAAATAACCAATGAAAAGATGAAAGAATAACGCGTGGAATATAAAACAAAGACAGAATTAGCGGGCATAGCACGCAAAAGAGGTTACAGAGAATGACTGGTAACCGTAGACATGCATGTTTCTGGCTCATTAGCCTTCATCGGTACGGCATAACCAAGAAAAGGTGTACAACTTGGGAGCAAGGATGTTAATTGAAACATGAGAAAACACAAACAACGGATTTCAACAAGATAACCAAACGCACATTTGTGTCTTCAAATGGAAGATCCCGAGTTTTCAGGACAACAACCAACAGAGACACGGAGGCGTCTATAGCTCTCCTGTCTGAACCTTCCGACCCTGGAATTAGACAAATAACCAATGAAAAGATGAAAGAATAACGCGTGGAATATAAAACAAAGACAGAATTAGCGGGCATAGCACGCAAAAGAGGTTACAGAGAATGACTGGTAACCGTAGACATGCATGTTTCTGGCTCATTAGCCTTCATCGGTACGGCATAACCAAGAAAAGGTGTACAACTTGGGAGCAAGGATGTTAATTGAAACATGAGAAAACACAAACAACGGATTTCAACAAGATAACCAAACGCACATTTGTGTCTTCAAATGGAAGATCCCGAGTTTTCAGGACAACAACCAACAGAGACACGGAGGCGTCTATAGCTCTCCTGTCTGAACCTTCCGACCCTGGAATTAGACAAATAACCAATGAAAAGATGAAAGAATAACGCGTGGAATATAAAACAAAGACAGAATTAGCGGGCATAGCACGCAAAAGAGGTTACAGAGAATGACTGGTAACCGTAGACATGCATGTTTCTGGCTCATTAGCCTTCATCGGTACGGCATAACCAAGAAAAGGTGTACAACTTGGGAGCAAGGATGTTAATTGAAACATGAGAAAACACAAACAACGGATTTCAACAAGATAACCAAACGCACATTTGTGTCTTCAAATGGAAAATCCCGAGTTTTCAGGACAACAACCAACAGAGACACGGAGGCGTCTATAGCTCTCCTGTCTGAACCTTCCGACCCTGGAATTAGACAAATAACCAATGAAAAGATGAAAGAATAACGCGTGGAATATAAAACAAAGACAGAATTAGCGGGCATAGCACGCAAAAGAGGTTACAGAGAATGACTGGTAACCGTAGACATGCATGTTTCTGGCTCATTAGCCTTCATCGGTACGGCATAACCAAGAAAAGGTGTACAACTTGGGAGCAAGGATGTTAATTGAAACATGAGAAAACACAAACAACGGATTTCAACAAGATAACCAAACGCACATTTGTGTCTTCAAATGGAAGATCCCGAGTTTTCAGGACAACAACCAACAGAGACACGGAGGCGTCTATAGCTCTCCTGTCTGAACCTTCCGACCCTGGAATTAGACAAATAACCAATGAAAAGATGAAAGAATAACGCGTGGAATATAAAACAAAGACAGTCAGTTCATTTTAAGTTGGAGTCATGAAATTATGAGAATTTCAAATGTCCAAACAAAACAAAAATTTAAGTTGTTTATAAATACATTATATATGCAAAACAAACATTATACTTGTTCAGCTTTAGTATATTTAAAGAGCTACAAACATATTATGCTTCGCTACACTGATTCTTAAAATGGGAAATACTAGGTACAATTTTTTTTCTGAAGGTGAGCATCCAAATTATAGCATAGAAGGCCCATGGCTTGGTATATTTATATTCTCCATTTCCTTCTAACATTGACTTTGCTTCTCCAGTTTTTGATTTTTATTACTTTTACGTCTTTCATTACCTCGTCCATCCATCTCACTTTGGGTCTACCTCTTTTTCTTCTTCCTCTAATCTTACTTTCTGTTATCTTTTTAGGAATTCTATCGTTATTCATTCTTTTTATATGACCATCTTAGTCTGTTTCTTTTTGCGGTGGCTATTATATCTGGTTTGTCGATGAATTCTCTTAGTTCTTTATTCGTACGTCTTTCTCATATTTCACCTATTTTCTTTCCTTTATAAATTCTTTAGCTTATACATACATTCATTTCCTTTCAGGATTCTATTTTGTATTTCTTTGTTTATATTTGGTTTCCTTGTGAATTATGCGGCTAGGTACTTAAACGTTTCTACTTCTTGGAAACTGTATATTTTACCTTTTTCAATAATTATCTCAAATATTTTGTCTCCATCTCCTCCATTCCTAGTACATTTCATGTACTTCGTCTTCTTTTCGTTTATTTTCAGCCCCTTGTTTCTGCACTCTGTTCAATTGGTATCACTACTTCTCTTAACTATTTTTCGCTTCTTGTCACTCAAATTTGTGTAAGTATACCCGGTTTCGTTGATTCAAATTTGTGTAAGTATACCTGGTTTCGCAGATGTCTAATAGGACTGAACCATGATCTGCAGAACTATTGGGTTAATAATGTATTTGATATTATTTCTTCATCCACATGGACGAAATTATGTTCAACGAAACGTTAATTATCACCTTTCACATCAAAAAGGAAGAAATCAAAGCCAATCGCCCTATGCTGGTATACTGCCGACAGCGCATGCTAATTATAAAATTATTGCTTTGAATATTCAGGTCTTTCAACAATTTTTTAAATTTTTCATCGTGCTTCGTAAGCCGATACCGTGAGAGAATTTAATTTGTTGTTAAACTAAGAAAGTATTTAGAATAATTTTAAAGTGTGATATTCACGTTACAACAGGCAACAGTAGTTGTCGGTTTATGCAAGTACACCTCCACAAAAACCACCACTCCGAACAAGCCCAATAGAAACTGTCTAGGGTATGTAAATCAAACCATGAAAAGTCACTCTATATTTACAGTATTTTTTTCCATTCAAAATGTCACTTTTCAAATGGCCGATATTATAGAAACGCGTTCCCCAATCATGATGGAATTGCTAGTTGACTTGGGGCGCTGAGGTGGTACTACAGTAATATTTTCAGCCTCCTAACTGTTCTCAAAGCTGATATACAGTTACATCGTTTTAGGTCGTTTTTCGGAATATAGATTTGTGGCAACTTTGTAACGGCTCTTACGATTACGATGAAACTTTGCAGGATGATAGAACTCGAAAAGATATTACCATCGCATCATACCACGATCCCTTAAAAATCCTTAAGGGGTCCTAATGACCATCTAAAATTTTGAAATATGGGTATTTTAATTGTTTTCCTTTTTATACGTATTTGGCCTCGGATAGAGTAAAAATAACCTAAACGAATTTTTAGCTCTATTCATGATCTTTCCAACGATATATAATAAATGAGATACTTAGTTTTTTCCAATTTATACGGTTTTTGACCCCGTAGAGAGAAAATTACCCTTCATGTTTTTTGTAGCTATATACAAGACCTTTTGAATAGTGTATTATATTTACCGGACAGCGTATTTTTTAATCAGTCTCTGTATACATAAATAAACATAAAATATTTTAATAGTCTCAAGTTTTAACGTGATTAGTTTGACACATGACATTGTGTGCTCGTTACAAACACCATGATTTATGATTTACTATTAATGCCCGTTCCTAATGATCCATAATTAAACGCATCGACAAAGATCCTTGAACCGTTGCTCATGCCTCCTAAAAATTACATTTGTTTTATTTCTAATGAGCTTAATCACAAACATAAACAGTAATCAAAATGGCGTTAATAACAAACTATTAATTAAGTTATAGGTCTTATACTTCATCCAAAGGCAGTTTAAAAATATATAAAAAGCGGATAATATCTTTAAAAGAAACCGATCAGTGGCATATCAATTTTATTTTCAAATCAGATATATTATCAAAAATTATTTATGTCCTGCAAGATAAATTTTAAAATTTTTCAAAAATTATTTATTTACTCACTTAGCCTATGCAATTTTTTAAAAATTGTGTCAAGTATATAATAGTTAGTTTCAAAATAATTTCATAAAATTCCAGCAAACACCAACGAGGAGGTGTGAGTATTCTTTTCTAGGTTAGGTTAGGGACAGGGACAGGGTGAGGGTGAGGAACAAACAACCAAAATCATATTTTTTTGTTTTTTTTTTATTTTTAACGATCACATGTTAACAATAATTGGGAATAGGAATGTTGACTCATTTTTTGGAAAGCGTTTTAAATCGTGCATTAATGTCTAATATAACCGAACATATTTATTATAATTTTTTTAAATATGACTAAAGCCTTAAAAATCACGTATTTTAAATAATGTTTCAAGTTTCGCGCAAAAAGTCCAGTACTCGTTATGCCATCACTGTGACGTCATTTTTTCCCAAAAACCAGTGAAATGTCAATGAATACTTAGTTGTTGTTACAAAAATGAGTTAAAAGTTTTATAAATGGTGTGCGGTGTCTCAGTAGTGTACCAGTACTACAATAAAAAAACCTGAAAAGCGATTTATTCACGTCCCACGTTTTGGTGGTATGCTGTACTTTAAACCTTTATTTAATAATTCTTTTTCACAATCTGTAGAATTAGTGTCTGAAAGGTTTTCATATCGCGGTGCCAAGTGTGTTGGTATGTGATTACTTACAGTTTCATGATGATTATAGTATTGAACTATATATATATATACATATATATATATATATATATATATATATATATATATATATATATATATATATATATATATATATATATGTTGTGTGTGTTCAAGTTTCTGCAGCTTTTGTTCTTGTTACTTAAATTTCTTGTGCTTCATCGTGCTGACACTTTCTCTGATTTTGTCATCTAAATAGTCAAATTTTACTGGATGTAGTTGGAACGTGAGTTCAGAATGTACCACTTTTATGTAGTTGTCTAAGGAGTCCCTTATTCTAAACCATTTCTTACATTCATCTTCAAGCCAAACTCGTCAAGCACATTTTATAACTTTTTGTGCTTGAGGTGTTTTAGTATGGCATTTTATATTCACATAATTTGGTATTACCTCTTCTCTAAGGCATTCTTGGTTAAACCAAATGTTTTGTGATGCTTTGTAACGTTTTTGTTGTAACTTCTGGTACAGTCGGGTCAAATCTTCTCTCGAAGATGTTTTAATGAAATTAACTGTCTCAACCGTACTTTGTGGAATCTACTCATATTAGTGTTTTCAATGAAACTTACTGTTTCTAGTTAACTCCACAGTTTATTGAAAAATGTTAAAAATTCTAAAAAATTAACAATTGTTTCGATATTACCTGAATATCATCGTCAGAATGACAGAAGATACTTTTCGTTTGATGCCTACCTGATGTTTAATTATTTTTGGCTAGTCCAAGAAGTGGCCTATCTTGTGATTGACTGAATATTTGTTAATAGAGAGAAGAAGATATGATGTTACAAATATTAAAGCTTAGATATTATTAGCCCTATGGGGATATCCTGGATATCATTTTTCCCAATTAGGATCAGTATAACTGTGCAATGATATATTAAACCAGGAAAACTATATTTGCTGATCTTTAGAAATTATCATTTAAGAAAGCAGTTTAAAAGTGGAGAACTCTCTAGATTTATCTGTTCATTGACGACTTCATATTGTGGGTTTCTTAAATGTCTTCTAATTTCCAATTCCTAAAGGAAATCCAGTTCTTGTTTCTTATCACAAATATGTAGTACTTTTACTTCTGTGTTAGGTGTCAATGAATGATTGGTGTCAAGTAGATGTCTGGCGTAGTGTGATTTATCTGGTGGTTTTAATCTGTATGCTCGTAAGTGTTCACTGTATCGAATTTCAAAATTTCTAAGAGTTTGTCCCAAATAGACAGCATTACATTCTGGACATTTAAGTTTATATATACCAAATTTCTTTAATGGTGATATTTTTGTTTTTACATTTAACAATTTTGTACTTATGTTACTTTCTGTTTTAAATGGAATCGTTGTATTTGTTGCTAAAGATATTATCTTTGAAATATTATTAGAAATATTTCCTGCATATGTAATGGTTTTATAATAATATATTGGCAAAGAAACTTAACAATATACTTAATAGTTACGGATATACATTTAAATATTCAATTAGAAATGCAATGGAACTGATCAAAAAATTAAAAGCATTCAACTTGCAAGATAGCTGTAAGCTTATTTCACAAAATTATCGATATGATACTGTATGGGAAGATTTTTAATTGGGGGAATGTATATGTTATTGTTTCTTAAATAATGAATAATATCAGATTATTTTGAGCTCATGTTTGGCTGCTTATGGGTTTGTCAGGAATGATACGGCGCATTGTCCATTACTACAAGGTGCCCGTAAATAAGTACCGTGAATTAGATGCTTCATAGATCATAAAGAAATATATAAAATTTCCAAATGCAACTTTCCTCTAACCTTCTTAGTTTGTAAGATATGGGCTGTTGAAGGGTGCAGAAGAAATATACATATTATTGCATATCTCGGGGGATGAAACTACAAATTTAAAATGTTTTGTAAGTTATTCTCTCTTCAAAATACATCAACAGTATTAATTCTTTCAAATTCTAATAAGCCAGTGGCGTAGTACGAGCGGTTCGCAAGCTTTTATTGTCTGATATTCTTAAACACCCTGTATTTAGAGCTAAAGACTTTTCTCCGCAATTCTTTATTAAATTTCCTACATAAAAGGTACTCTTTGTTGAGCTCGATACAACATTCCATATTCGACTATATAATTTGTTATATTTAAACTTCAGGAAGTACCTTCTCTACCTAATTATAATTGACAATTTTTGAATTGTCAAAATCATTATCCCAATGTGTGTCTATAATTATATTTCCATTTTTAAAATTGAATTCAGTTGGCGAAAAATCTAAGTTTTTCAATTCTGGTGCACCTCGCCACCATATTACATTAGAGTGCAACTCAAAAGGCATCAAGCCCATTGATAGACAATCGGCTGGATTAGAAGAACCGCTTACATGAGCCCACTTATATTTCCTGGTTTTTTCTTGAATTGATACTACTCTTTGTTTTATATAATCGCATTTTGCAGGTGGGGTTTGAGTCCAGCAGAGAGCTATTTGTGAGTCACTGTATAAAATCTTATGTCTAATGTTCCAATTATTTAGTATACCGAAAACTATCAAACAATGTAGCTAGTAGCAAACATGCATTAATCCCTAATCGCGGTATAGTTTGTTTACATTTTATTGGTGTTATTCTAGATTTGCTGCACAATAATGTGACATGAACATTGTCATTACATACTGATCTTACATAAACACAAGCTCCATAGGCAATGCTAGAAGCATCACAATAACCGGATAAGTCAATAGTATTGGCTTCACTCATAAACAAATCACGGTCTACATGTATAGGTTTCGTATTCATTAATACACAAAAAATGAATTCCAAGGGAACAAAACCTCATCTAGCAAGGGTGTGTCCCGGTCTAGTTTTCATTGCCAAACTTTTTGCAGAAATTCCTTAGCTCGTGTAACTATTGGGCCAGCCAATCCCATCGGATCAAAAAATGAACCTATGAAACTGAGAACAGTACGCTTTGTCCAATTATCAAATATTTTACCACTAGACATAGTAATTATAAATTGATCTGATTTTATATTCAATTGAAGGCCTCAATTCAACATTGTGGATATTAACATTGTCAAATAGTTTTTTACATTCATCAATGTCAGCCAGAATACTTGGATGACTAGCCGACCATTTATGCAGCTCAAAGCTACCTAGAGACATCAGCATAGTAAGTTCAAGTCAAGTCTCTTGGAGATTGTCTAAGGTGGAGGACCCAAAAAGAAAGTCGTCAACATAGCTATTGTTCAAAACAACAGATGAAGCGAGAGGGTACGTATTGCCATGTCGTAGAGCTAATTCTACCAAGCATCTTGTTGCCAAGAAGCTGGAGCTGGTAACGCCATAAGTCACTATATTGAACTGTCAACATGAAAGAGGATCGTAGAGGTTTTCTTTTCACAAAATTAGTTGTAAGTGTGTGAAGGCAGGATTCATCAATACCTGTTTATATATTTGTTTAATGTCCGCCATAGCTACCTAGTTATATGTACGAAATAGTAGGAGGATGTCAAAAATTTCCTCCTGTGCAACGGGACCTGCATATAATATGTCATTGAGGCTCAAATTTAAATCCGTTTTTGCACTGCCGTCGAAGACAACGCGAAGTTTTGTTGTCACACTGTCCTCTTTTATAACGGCATGATGAGGCAAAAAATAGCAAGAGTCTAAAGGCTTTCCCAGCTTAAATAGATCAATTTTTTTCGCATGACCTGAGGTCAAGTACTTAATGTATTTATTTTCTAAATCTTTGATACTAGAACATTTTTGGCACAAAACGTTAAGTCTTTGCAGCACTATGTTGAATGAGTTTCCCAACCTAACCTCTTCTATAGGTATTTTTACAGGAATGCTAACTTGAAATCTATTCTCATTAATTGAAACATACTTTTTAAAATCTATTTCGCATACATCCGTTTCTATACCTTTTGTTTTGATTTCAGGAATGTGTTGGTCGTCCCAAAATTTTTGTAAGAGGGAGTCCACTTTGTACTCATTTATGGCATGCATGACTACCTTATTTGTAATGCCTTGTGATGTAAGACAAACATTGTCCTTTTGTATGTACCCAGATACTATGTATCCATACCTTGTAGCCAATAAAAATAAGTCCCTGGATATAGTTATTTTGTCTAGCAGCAAAATTAAAACAAATATGTTGGCCGAAACCAGAAACTGTATTTCGCCAGGAACACTAAATTCGTCATCGGCTAATTTGGCTGAGGAGGGAATATTGATACACCGAAGATCACATTTTGTCTGAGGTAGAAATAAAGTTGTCTACCACAGAAAACAGTGCATTGCAGATGAAATTGTAACTCGAGTGTAATGATGAATTGATAGCTTTAGTGATTGGCTTTTAAGCTTGACCAATCGCTGTGACATTCACATCATAATTAAATAAAGGAATATTTAATTTATTTAATAAATTTGTCTTTATGAAAGAAATTTAGCTGCCACTGTCAAACAAACCTCTAGCTATGACATAGGAGCCGTCTTGAGCCTTGAAGTTAACCTTTATTGTTGGTAACAAAACCATAGAATTGCTCTGTTCACTACTACTAGAATTGGAAAAATTGCAAACATTATTTTCAAAGTGTAATAAAGAGTTATGCTCTTTACTTTTGCATACTGAGCACTTGAAGTGGTATTTACACTTATTAACATGATAATTTTAACAAGTTTTAAACAAATTTTCTTATGAGCAAAGTCAATACGCTCTTGTGCACTCAGTGCTTTATATTCATTACAATTAAACAATTTGTGATTTGGTTTGTTACAAAATTTGCAGGTCTTTGCGCTATCACTAACATTGGCCAAGTTCACAGCTTTTGCATTAGATTTGGATGACTTACCAGCTGATGATTTTGTCTCATAAAAACTAGTTGCCCTTCTCTCTAAAAATTTAACAAGTCTTCTGTTGTGGGTAATTTGGTAGCAACTCGTTCAGAATGATAAACTCTGGAAGTCAATGGGTTAAGTTTTCGCAGAAGGATCGGTATAATGAGCATATCCCAATGTTGAATTTACTGCCCCAAGTTATGTAGAGCTCCCAAACGTTGCCTTACTATAGATACGAAGTACGGTTCATGTCACTTTTGAGATTGGTTCGTAATCCAATAACGAATTTACATGATGAGTAATTACTAAGCATTTGTTGTTGTATCTTTTATTTAAAAGATCTAAAGTTTGCTTGTAGGATTCGTTCGTTAATGGTAAACCATCTATTATTTAAGATACCTTTTAAGATAGAACAATGTTCGCACTGATGTTAATGAAGAATGTTGATCAACAACAGCTTTAAATATGTCCCGGATAGGTTAATACTTAGTAATGTTGCCATCGAATGGTGTAATATCTAGTTGTGGAAGCCTACTAGGACGAGTCTTGTCTAGAGTTCCATTATTGGGCTTCGATTTTGACAAATTCGCTTAATATCCGTCATAATTCTAAAAAACCTTTCTTCGGTATCATCCTCTGAGCTAGGTTCTTCATTGTTTATGATTATTAAGTCAAGACACAACTGTTTGTAATTTGCCAAGCCTTTTTGTAACTCCTCCTTACGGACCTCTATGCCTTCATTATCTATTAGCACTTTGGCCTTTTGCTCGTTTATGAAGGTTTCCGTACATGATAGCAGCGATTTAAACAATCCTATTGCCTTTCTAATTCGCTTTGACTCGTCTTCCTTTGGCGGCATCGTAAATTTTATCGAAAATTTCAATGTAAACCGTTTGAACTTCGCTGAAATATACGCAACAAAACAATACAATCAGTTCTTCTTTCTTCTTTATCGGAACTGGCTTCAAATTCGCTAGGGATAGGCAAGAATGGAAGAGATGACGTGAATGAATGGAATGACTGGTTCGGAAAAATTTACGCTTGATCAATATTTTCATTTACTTACTATTGAGGGCGTCTTCCGTTGAAATATTGCTGATTCCGACTTACCTCTTGCCTTTCATATGTTGTCTCACGCACTCCCCTGGCGAAACATTAGGCACACTCCCAAAATGGTATGAAATCTGACGGAACTAACAAAAATTATTATTTTTCCAGGTACACTGTATGTCGACTTCGTCAAGGCACCAAATTTTATGTTGCAAACAACATAAAAAAACTATTAATTTCAATTAAGAAAGGTTTGTTGCTTGCACAATTTACAATGATTGAGAGAGAAGTTATTTGACGTTTTTCTAGACAGCTAATATTGCTTGATATATTTTTTTTAAACACCGACAACGCCGACTTTTTCGTACGCTTTACAGGTGTAAACCCGGATCCATACTGCAAATTTTCTGCCAATGTCACTATTAACTGAAACTAATAATCACAATAATTACTTTATAAAAGTTATCAAGCGGGCAACTTCTTTCTAAATTCACTAAATGTATAATTGCTGACAGTCAGACTGCAACTACCTTTGAAACTAAAATTCCATAATCAGGTAGGGGAATTATCTCTAAAATTATAATCCCACCCCGTCTGCCTGAGGTCATTAAGACTCGCAATAGTTCTTGAAAATTGTTTCAACAATAATATTATTTAAATTAAAATAATATAGGCATTCAATAATATTCGTAATAAATGTTTCAGTAATCTGAATGTCTCTATACCTTAAAAATAATAATAGGTACCCACCCCTGAAATGACCTGTTCCGACAGTTTTATTACTCTGCACCGATTGCGATTTGACTATTGTTTACCTTCCCGCTTAAACTTAGCATAGCATTGGATGCAAATGCGGGAATTTTCTCTAGGCTCTACCCAGTCAAGCATCTCTGTGAGCTCAAAACACTTTGTTGGGCCATGTATAATAATTAACAGCTAGATATTATTAAAAGTGTTAAAATTAAAAATATGCTTACTAATCAAATTAAATAAATGAATCGAAAAGAAAACGATGCATTTAGTCATTGTCAGTTTAAACAATTATTAATTTAAATAATTATTGAAAAGCAATGTTGCCACTTTGTATTATTTGAAAATAATTTATAAGATGTTATTATTTCTTTAATACTTTAGATAAATTACTCTAGATTAAAAAAAAAGCATTACTACGTTATTCAAATAAGTATAAGCATTTAAAAGCATTGAATTTTTTTTCAGAAAAGGGCTTATCAAAAGAATACCCTCCTTTGCGTAAATTTTACATTGGTAAAATTGTAACGTTAGTAGGCGCGCGGGGTTCAAACAAGATTAAATGTAAAAAACCTCAAAAAATATGAAAAAAAATTTGGATGTTCTGTTGTAAATTAGAAGCCTAGGCCTTTCTAGGAAGGTGCTTAGATGTTCAGTATTTAATTACGAAAAATGTCAGAGCGATGACAAAATTTACAAGCCGGAGGGTCAAAATGACCCCCGGTGCCTACTTAAGGGTTAAATAGTTTAGTTTCCGCCAATAAATACAACAAAAATTGTGAAGCACATGACTGCAGTATATGAGACAACTAAAATGATTCTTTCTATTTTCTTAATGAACCAAAACCATTAACTTTTAATACCATTAATGAATTTCCATTTTTAGATACAGAATTAGATTATTCAAATTTTTACACTCAGGCAATAAGCTATGTTTCAACTTTTAATTGCGAACAATGCAAGGGTAATATGCAGACATATATTTTAGACGTTCTCCGTAGATTCACTTCCTTCTAAGAAAATAATGATAAAACACGTCTGATTTGATGCCTGGGTATATCATAACTGCTTCTATTATACCAAATTGTGTCTACGAGAAATTATTAACAAAGAGTTTCTTGGGTAATTACCACAGAAAGAAAAAGGTCTACTGAACGGAGTGGTACCCTCAGACTTGCGTGTTTCTGGCTTATTAGCCTTTATCAGTGCGGTATAACCAAGTAAGAGTGTAAAGCTTGGGAGCAAAGCTGTTGATCCAAACATAGACAAACTCAAAACGGATTTTACCAGGAAATCCAAACGCAACATTTGTGCCTTCAATTGGAAGATCCCGAGTGTTCGAGACAACATCCCCCCTGTCTGAAATTTCCAAACCAGAGTAAACAACAAACAAGATGTACAAATATAGCGTGATATGTAAGCACAAAGAAACTCTTGAGTAATTCACGCAGAGAGAAAAAGGGCCATTGAAACGGTGGTAACCGCGGACATGCATGTTTCTGTCTTATTAGCTGTCCTCCGAAATCTTGGAATCATCCAAATGGAGGCACAAATGTTGCGTTTGGTTTTCCTGTTGAAATCCGTTGTTTTGTGTTTTCCATGTTTCGATCAACAGCTTTGCTTCCTAGTTTCACACCCTCACTTGGTTATACCGTATTGAGGACGGCTAATAAGCCAGAAACATGCATGTCTGCACCCCGTTTCAGTAGCCCTTTTTCTCTCTGCGTAAATAAACCAATAATCTCTTTTTGTTTACATATCACGCTATATTCGTACATCTTGTTTATTGTTTACTCTGGGTCGGAAGGTTCGGTAAGGGGGGCTATATGCGCCTCCGTGTCGACGTTGTTTGTTGTCTCGAAAATTCGGGATCTTCCAATTGAAAGTACAAATATTGCCATTTGGTTTTCCTGTTGAAATCCGCAGTTTTGTGTTTTTCAATGTTTCGATCAACAGTTTTGCTCTCAAGTTATACACCATTACTTGGTTATACCGTACTGAGGACGGCAAATGTGCCAGAAACATGCATGTCTCCGGTTCAGTAGGTCCTTTTTCTCTCTGCGTGAATTAACCAAAAATCTCTTTGATGTTTACATATCACGCGATATTCGTACATCTTGTTTGTTGTTTACTCTGGGTCGGATTATTTTATTTATAGTACTCCACTTTGTCAGTTCATACCATCAAATTTTTTCCATTGTTTATCTACTTCCATTTCATGTTTCTTCCCCCTAAATTATTATTTTACTGATTGTTGTCTAATAGCCTCTTCCTTGAGTTCTTTATCACCTTTTGTCTTCTTCTGAATTCTTCTAATAGCGACCTTGATTTTTCTTGAAAAATTATGTTGTAGGATCAGAGTATAAAAAATCATGACGATATTCTAGTCTGCTTAAAGAGTTTTTCCATGTTATTATTAATAATATAACTAAACGAACACACGTTAAGTTGATACTGGAAAGCGTGTTTAAATAGCTTTCCGTTAAGCTTCCAGTTAAATATTCCTTATTGTTCGGATGCCATTCCATACTCATTCATTATGCACCCCTACGGTGAAGTTAATTTGCATGCAATATGCTAGATTTTCTGAAACAAATAATACGGGGAATATACTTATGCATGGACGTCACTTGAAAAAATTTAAATTTCAAAGATACTCTTGTATAGTATATTCACCGTGCCTCTGCAATCGATTGTATCCATTTACCAAATTTGGCAACTTACGAGGGAGAAGATCTGAATATATAATTCATATTTTCATCCCTGAAACTATAAGTAGATTGTTATTGATACTATTTCCAAATAATTCCACTATACAGGGTGATTGATTAGTTTGATACGTTCAGTATCTTCTATGTCCTTTGAGACATCAATTTGAAAATTTGGGGGATTATAACCATCATTAGTCTTCACATTCTACAATTATATACATTGTTCCAAAATGCTGTGCCATATCAAAGTTACATTCTTTTCAAATGAAATACCCTGTATTTAACTCCATATTTGGAATCTGGTTGACTTGCCCATTACAAAAATATAGGGTTATGATCTGTTCTATGCGGTATTTAAAAAGTTATAACCAATTTTACATAAAAAATCGTATCAAGTTCAATACCCTGTACAATGTAAAATAAATTCAAGAATGTAGATCTGTTGCTGCCAAAACATTCGAGTAGTGGTCAAAATCTGAAAAATTATTTATTCCGTTAATATTCATCGAATCTAATACAAGGTGAAGCAAAACTCAAATATATTTATTATGTTCTTAGTTTTTTCGTATAGATCCCCCTGTAATGCGAAAAGTATTATCAACCTACTTTTTTTTTATGAAGCAATACCTATACCTTAAATTATTAGCTCTAGAGATATTTTGATTTTTCTATGCAAAACATTGATTAGGTAGGTACCTAATATCTATCATTTAACAATCTGATGTTAGATTGACAATTCTTCTTTTTCATTGTTCCGTGCCTCGTAGGGCGTGAGTGAAAAATATTTATTTTAAAATAAAAGGCTTGTATGATAGGCTAGATTAATTTAATATAAATATTTATTCATGAAAAACTATAGCAAAAATACAAGAAACGGTATCCAATCATTCTATATTCGAATTAACATTTAATTATTTTACATAGAAGAGACGAACTGTAGGTCCTTATACCATATGCTATGCTCTATAGAACCATCTTCAAGAGCACTGCAAGGGTTTACGCTAAAAGGAATCAATACAATATTCATGCAAATTCAAATATTGTTTCTTTATACAATATCTATTATATTTATTATGATAAAAATAGAATGGAAAATAAAAATATAGATACACAAAATACAATTTTGTTACAAGGTATAAAAATAAAAAATCTCCCATTTTATCAGTATTATTTATGTAGAGATACTGAGGTCGTTGTTTTAATTTGTGTATTATAAAATAACTGTACCTAATTAGTTTAATAATAGTTATTAGTGATTTTGAAAAGGTGGAAAAGAAGCAAATTGGATAAAAATATACTAAAAATGAAACACAAGATTTCCACTACTCCACTACAAAATCATCACTATCCTCATCGTCACTGTCAAAATTAATAATAAGTGGAGGCGCATCCTGTCTATCAAATAGTACTCCTCTATCCCACCCATCTTGTATAATTTTTTCAGTGTGCTCTACTGTCTTTGACCAAATATCAGGAGTCACTTTTTCTAAAGACTTTTTCCATACACCTATTGCTTGTTCTGTTGAAGAACCATCAGTTTCCACATGATCTCTATAAAAAAATTTAACTATGCCCCAAATATGTTCAATTGGGTTGAACATACAGTGGTAAGGGGGAAGTCGTAGCACTTTGTGACCATATTTTTCAGATAATATGTCAGCTTCATATACTGCTGGTGGTTTATTCCTACAAATATGCATATATTTAAACAGCATAAGTTATCTAAGTATAACCATAATATATTGAAAAATGTTTATATCGACTTACCGTTGTACTAAATTCAATAATTGGGTTTTGAGGAAAGTATCTTTAAAAGAAATATCATTTTGTATCAACCGGTTCTGTATATCAGCCTTTTTGGTAGCTGTTGTTGGTACTTTATTGATCACTGTACTGTGATAACTTGCATTATCCATTACAATTGTGGCAGGTTCTTTCAAGTTAACTAAAAGCTGGTATTCAAACCAATGCAGAAAATTTTCTCGGTTCATTTCACTGTGGTAATCTTCTTTTTTGGAAGAAAATATCAGCCCTGCTCCAGGAATAAATCCAGAACAGGAACCAGCATTCAATACTATATACATACAATAAGGAAATAACAAATTATTACTAGGTTTGCTAGATAGACTGCATAGCTCAAAACAACTATTAATAATTACATAGATTTAAATAAAATAGTGTGACTAGTAAATATTTGAAAAGGTCTTAAAATGGCAGGAATGTTAGTACATCATAAATTAATTGCTAAATTTTATTATTCAATTACCTTGGACCACCAATTTTGGTTTTTTCGCTTCTATGATTAGAATCTTGCCAAGAACGTCCAACAGTACCGTCTTTAAATATCCATGTCTCATCCAAAAACACAAATTGATATAAACCTTCCCTTTTTATCTTGACATATTCATGTAGAAAATGTACACGTTTTAATGCAATATGTGGCAACTCCACGACGAGGATCATCTTTTTGGTATTTGAATCCAATATTTTTCACTATCTTCCAGAGTGATGTTGAACAACCATTAAAGAGTTCACGCTCCTGAAATTTATCACTTAAAATTTTCAAGGTTATGTGTTCCTCTGAAAAAGTATTGTGTTAGTTAATTGTGAATAAAGTAAAACAGTAAATTCAATATACTCACTGTTTCCATACATTTCGTATATAACATTTCGGAAAGCATTTTGATCAAAGTTATCAATTTCAACAGTAGGTTTTATGTGTTGTCTCTTTTTAGGTGGGATTTTAGGCTGTTCATCTCTATTATGCTTGGCGGCAATACGGTTAACAGTGGTAACGATAAGTTGTGAAGCTTTTGCAACTCTCCACAATATAATTAATTCATGAAATTAATATCAGATATACTTAATTTATTTGATGTATGCATTAATCAGAATTATTTCACTTTTGACAATAAGATATATATTTGAAATGAAGGTTTACCAATGGGAAGCCTTATATCACCTATTTCAGCAAACATTTTTATGGACAATTTAGAAAGAAAGATCTTTGAAAGTAGTATTTCGAAAAATATTTTATTTTGGTATAGATATGTAGATGACATATTAGCTTGTTTTATGGGTAGTGAACGACAATTAGATGTATTTTTCAACCACATCAATAATTTACACCCGAAAATTAAATTTACATTAGAAATTGAAGAAAATAGCTCAATCAATTTTCTTGATTTAAAAATTCAAAGAGTTAATATTGTACTTGATTATTCAATTTACCGAAAACCAACACAAACTGATGTAACAATACCATTCAATTCTAACCACCCTGTGTCACACAGACTAGCAGCATATAATTCAATGATACATAGAGCTTTTTCAGTTCCTATGAACAAATTTAATTTTGATAGAGAGATTAATACAATTAAACAAATAGCAACATCTAACGGTTATCCATTAGATACGATAAATAAGCTAATTAGTAAAAAAGAGGAAAAAGTGGCATTACAACTAATATATCCTAAACAAGCTGATGAAATTAAAACTTATAAAACCATCACATATGCAGGAAATATTTCTAATAATATTTCAAAGATAATATCTTCAGCAACGAATACAACAATTTCTTTTAAAACAGAAAGTAACGTTAGTACAAAATTGTTAAATGTAAAAACAAAAAAACCACTATTAAAGAAGTCAGGTATATATAAACTCAAATGTCCAGAATGTAATGCTGTCTATTTGGGTCAGACCCTTAGGAATTTTGAAATACGATACAGTGAGCACTTACGAGCATACAGATTAAAACAACCAGATAAATCCCACTACGCAAAACATCTACTTGACACCAATCATTCATTGACACCTAACACAAAACTAGAAGTACTGCATATTTGTGAAAAGAAACAAGAACTGGATTTCCTTGAAGAACTGGAAATTAGAAGACATTTAAGAAACCCACAATATGAAGTTGTCAATGAACAGTTAAATCTAGGGAATTCTCCACTAATAAACTGTCTTCTTAAGTGATAATTGTAAAGATCAGCAGATATAGTTTTCCTGGTTTTCTATATCATTGCACAGTTATACTGATCTTAATTGGAAAAATGATATCCAGGATATCACCATAGGGTTAATAATATCTAAGCGCTTCAATATTTGTAATATCACATCTTCTTCTTTTTTCTATAAACATATATTAAGCCAATCACAAGTTAGGTTACTTCTTGGTCTAGTCAAATATAACTACTAAACATCAGGTAGGCATAAAATGAAATGTAACTTTTGTCATTCTGACGATGATATTGATTTATCGAAACAATTGTCAATTGTTTAGAATTTTCAATAACTTGTATTATATTGTGGAATTAACTAGAGACCTTGAGTTTCATTTAAAAACACTAATAATTAATTCAATTTATAACATCAAAAACATTTAATCATTTACATTTAAATATGTAACAATAGTATTAATAATGATGAATACAAATAGCGAATACTATTACTCACGTCTCTTACAGCAGTAAGCGGGAGAAGCGGGCCCCCATTTCGGCATTTTCGTTCAAAATAGCTCAACAAAGATGTTACCATCTCTTGACATTTTCTGTTCAGCTGCTTCGGCATTTTATTAACCACACACTGCAGATTTGCCTAAATAATTAGTGAAATTGACTGTCTCGACCCTTACTTCGTGGAATATGCTCATATTAGTGTTTTTAAATGAAACTCAAGGTCTCTAGTTAATTCCACAATATAATACAAGTTATTGAAAATTCTAAAAAATTGACAATTGTTTCGATGATATTGATTTATCGAAACAATTGTCAATTTTTTAGAATTTTCAATAACTTGTATTATATTGTGGAATTAACTAGAGACCTTGAGTTTCATTTAAAAACACTAAATAATTAGTTATGAAAATAACTATTTTCTCAATCTTAAAGGAGCAAGGAATTTAGAAGCACCAAAAAAACTTGTGAATTTAGACGATGATCGAATGTCAATAAACGTCAAAGCAAACGGGGGAATTTTACCAGTTGATTTGACAACGTCTTGAAGTTTTGCCAACCCGTTAGCTGTAAATTGCCCTGGCTGTTGAGGATAAATTGTCCTCACGATTGGTAAATTAATATTTATTCTGATAAGCAGGAAAGTAACTAAGAATGACATCATCGTCTGTTTATCGCAAATAAACTATAGTTGTGATTTGGCCATGATTTATTTGTCAAAACATAATAATAGATACCGGGTCCACATCAGTAGATATTAACGTTGTTCGTTGGAATATTTATGAATGTGCTTGATTTGGGGGAGGTGGTGAAGCATCAACCCGGCGCGTTCCCAGGCGGCGGATAGGAGGGGCCTTTGACAATGATTTCATATGAGGAGGATGTCTGCGGGAAATACCTGGTGCGTAAAAACTCAACTGGTAGCCCTCAAATAGCTCGCCGCGGACCAACTTTCCCGTGACAACTGTAGTATCGTGAATGAGTGAGGTCAGCTGAGTGTACCAGAAAGAAATAATGATGTCTTGAGGCTGTGAAATAAAGAGAGCCCTGCGGAGGATCCGAAGGTTATGGAGACGCCCTCCACAACAGGAAACTCCTAACAAGTGGGAAAAGACGAAAGCTTGATCCTGGGTCAACCGGAGATTTCCTCTGGTTCCGCTGGTTCTCCTGAGAATGCGGAGATCTCCTCTACATTCCAGGAAGCTGGGCAGAGCTGCCTAGTGGTTGAGGGTGCTCCACTGGATCAAAAAAACTGCTTCAACTCCGGGGAAGATGATACCATTGAATTTGAGGAGGGCCATGACAATTTTATGTTTGGATATTGTTCAGGGCGTCTCACAGATGAACCCTATTGATTTTCAGCACAGCTGTGTCGGTATAACGGGTCCTATAAATGTAGATATACCACATTTTTGGGAAAATTTCGGTATGTTAGCACGATACAGCCTCCGGAGTGCGGAAAAGTCAGTTTCAATCTTTAAAACCGTTTATTTTTTATTGTTTCTTTCTTGTAATTTATTTGTAATATACTCATTTCTTCTTTATATTTGTGATTTAAACTCTATAGTACCAAATATCAATGATGAAATCATCAGCATCATTTGTTGAATGCATAGAATCACATTCCATTGAAAAATTTAAAAGGGCATTTGATAAAATGGAGTTGCATTTCTGTGCACCACAACCGTCACTGTAAAGGATATTAAGTTTGTTGTTTGGATCCATGGTTGGTAAGTCTTTGGTAAATAAAAAGGTACAAATAATGGAGGCAAAACAGTTTGCCTCTAATTATCCTCCTCCTTCGTGCGACAGAAAGCAGTAACCATCCTTTGTATGAAGATCAAAGAGAGTGAAATTATGAAGAATCAATTTGGTTTTGTAATAGAGAGAAGACACATTCGATTGTGGACACAATAGAACATACTGAAGATCCATAGTGAAAACTTGATTTAGTGACTCCTTGTCTTTAAAAATAAAAAATGCGTAATTCCTAGTCTGATTTTAGAAGAAAGAAGTAAAACATTTGAATGTAATATTTCTATACCAAACTTACTTATCTGAACTATTTGACAGCTAATTACAATAATTGTTTCACTACAAAATTTATTTTTAAAGGTATGAAAGAAATAACTGTGGACACTAACTATTAAACCTCAATTCAAAGTGTAGAATGTGCGGACTTAAGCAAAATTCACATTGCTATGGTTAAAGTTGGTTTTAGGCAACTTAAATTTCCTTGTTTTGTGACGCTATCTAGCTAGTAATAGTTCAAATTTATAATTGATTCATGAAGTTCAAACTGCTTATCAAGATGACGTTAAAATCCGGATTTTCAAAAAACAGAACTTGAGCAAGTTTCATATGATGCCGGCGAAATGTCAGTTTTTGACAAATAAGTCATGGCTGCACTAGAAAATCATAAAAATTCTAAAAAACTTGAAATTTGTTCCGATATGGTAAAATACCATCGTTAGAATATTTACTTTTTAAAATATTTCCAAATTTTTTTTCGAGTAGAGGAAATCTTATATGAGATCCCGGTCTTTCCGGAGTGCCGAATTCCTATCGACTAAAACCTCTCGCATCTCCCACTGGTTTTTACCTGTAGTGTCAGCCTCCTACTGACTAAAGAACCCTCTTATTTTCTATCTGCTTTCCACCCTGGAACCGCTTGTCGCATATCTTCAGGAGTGAAGTGCATTGATCACTTTATGCTCGGCTCTTTCACTCATCATAGTCTCCACTTAATTTTGCGGATTAATGTTGACCCCTATATCCTGCGCCACCTGGTTCCTTTGTTCTCCCCATCTATCACATTTAAAAATTGTATGTGCCACTGTGTCTACTGCTTTACAGTACAAACACAAGTCGTCATCTGTTTTCCAATTCTATTTGTGTAAACTTTGACCTGTGAGGACTTGTGTCAGTCCGCAGTTCTATGTTTGCACTCCACCCAGTCTCGTACATTTGGTATTAAAGTTTTGTTCGCCTCGATCTCGGTATGTTACCACAGTTCCTGCCATTTTTCTAGGGTGATCAATCTCTCCTCTGCCTCCTCTGTCTTCGTTTCCGTAGTTTCCCCGTCTCTTCTCCTGTATAATCGTTCTCTTTCTGCTGACATCAGTTTAAAAGGTATTTTCCCTGCAACCACCTGCAAGGCCTTCGCGGATATTGTACGATATGCACTAATGACCCTTATGAGAATTTTGCGTTGCACTCTCGTGTATAGTTGCATATGCTTTTTAACTGTTAACGATCTATGCCATATAGGTGATCCATATAAGAGTATCGACTATACTACATTCTAAAGCACCTCTCTTTTTCTTGACCCATGTCCTCTTATGTTAGGAGTTATTCTACTCAGAGCAGCTACGCTTTTCTCGTCTTTTTGTGCAGTGACTTTTATACGCTGCGTGAAACTGCAGTTTTCGCCGATTGTGACTCCCAGGTACGCAACGCTTTTTTTCAGGAATTACTTCCCCTCCACATACAAATTTAACCTGCTGTTTGCCTCTGCCCTCTCAGGATAACCGTTTCGGGTTTCTGTGAGGCTAAGTGTAGTTCATTATCCTTCATCCAGGTGTGTATTTGGTGAAGAGCTTCGTCTGCTTTCCATTCAAGATGTTTCTGATTGCAAGATCACCTGCGTATGAGATTGTACTTACTCTAGTGCCAGATCATTCAACACGTCACCATAGAGCACGTTCCACAGGGTAGGTCCTAGAACAGAGCCCTGTGGAACTCCAGGCTGGATTTCTAGTATTACATATTTGTCTATCTGTAGGGATCTATCCTCCACATAGTTATATCTACTATTTCCAGCAGATATCTGGCCACCCCTCTTGCATCCAATTTCTGTAGGATTTTATCCCAGAATGCCGTGTTGAATGCATTTCTCACGTCCAGTGTGATAAGACCCGCCCATTTGTCATCTGGTCTATCCCTTACTGCAGTTATTACCCTTTCTATGGCCGGTATCGTTGATTTCTCCTTTCTGTAACTTCCAACTCTTTGTCAAACTTTCTCTCAACAATCCTTTGTACACTTTACTAATGGTAGATTGGTCCAAAATTCATGTCATCTACATTTCCTTTGGGGATTAAAACTAGTTTGGTCCTTTTCTATTCCCTCCGAAAACACTTTTGTCGGAGCATTACATTTAGTGGATTTAGTATTACAGCTGGCGAGATCTGTTTCACTATCTTGATGGCTTCCGTGGGGATACCGTCTATACCTGGTGCTTTCCCTGGATTCGTCTTTTTCAGAACTATTTCCAGTTCTTCCTCTTTGAACGGTGCTACAGCTTGTTCGGTTTTAGCTCCCCTTCAGGTCTTCGTCTTTCTCGGAAATAAGTCATTGGCTACTTTTACCTTCTGCTCCGCTACTAGTTGGAAAGGGGCATATCCTACAAGTTTTTTAACAGCTATTTGATAACCTTTTCCCAGATATCTTCCTCCAGTTCTTTACATAGATCGTCTCACTGCTTCCTCTTTGACTTATTTATCAAGAGCTGCAGCTCTTTCTTGTATTTTCGTGCGTAAGTTTATTGGTGATCTCTTGCTGGCCTACCTTCTCAGACTGTGGTATTCTTATCTTTTTTCTTTGATTTCCTCATTCCACCAAAAAGGAGACCCTGTGGTTTCCGTTGTGCTTAGGCTTCCTCTGTATGCATCTGCCATTGCTCTTCCTACATCTCTTGTTGCTTCCACTCCTGATGTAATTCTCCATTCCACGAGCTTTCCTTGAATAGGTCCCAGTCGCATGTCGCTCTACTTCTGTTTTCGTTCGGAGTTTTTCCTCCTATTGATATAGAAAAGTATATATATTGGTGTTCAGGGAGCGTTTCTTCTTCCAATACTTCCCTGTTCCTTATGTGTTTATGAAGATTGCGAGTCAAGCATGTAATATCTATGAAGGACTCTGACTGTGCTCTCACAAATGTAGACTTCTTACCATCATTTAAGATAGTTAGGTCTAGTGCTGACATACATTGGTCCGAGTACCCCCCTCTCTTGTCTCTGGCAGTTGAGCCCCAGGTAGGGGATTTCGCGTTTGTATTTCCCATGATTATTTCTTCTCCCGTTTTTCCTCTTATATCGTCCATTATGTTATCGATCCATTTCTGAAACTCTACATTTGGTATGTTTGGAGAGACGTAACAGCAGTATATAGAACAGGTCTTTAGTTCAAGTCTTATGTTTCCTTCCTCAAGGTATACTTGTTTTACTTCTAACCTTTTATTTGAAAACAGAACACTCACATCTGTCCTTTTGTCTTTAATCGATTGAGTGTTTTCCATTAGTTATTTGTTGGGTTCTCCTACTACTAGTATATCTATTCCTTTTGATAGCTATTGTATATACGAGATCGTGTGCTACCTCCCTCCTGTTGCTACAACTGCGTTATCCCTGATAGGTTTTCTGTATTGGTTTAACCAAGAATGCCTTAGAAAATAGGTAATGCCAAATTATGTGAATATAAAATGCTATACTAAGACACCTCAAGCACAAAAAGCTTTAAAATATTCTCAACGAATTTGGCTTGAAGAAGAATGTGAAAAATGGTTTAGAATAAAGGACTCCTTAGACAACTACATACAAGTTGTACATTCTGAACTCACGTTCCAACTACATCCAGTAGAATTTAACTGTTTAGATGACAAAATCAGAGAAAGTGTCAGCACGATGAAGCACAAGAAATTTAAGAAACAAGTAAAGCTACAGAAACTTGAACACACACAACATAGAATTCAATACTCTAAACACCTGCTGCTACTGATTCTGATTTGCACATTCACAAAGTCCACAACGCCTTTCACCAGACCTTCTTCTACTATAGGAGCTATAGCTGGGTATGCCGTTACGAGCTCGTCATAGTCGCGTCGATGTCTCGTACGATTTGGTTCTATATATACCACTAGATCTTCCTCTAGGCCCGCATCGAGTAACTTTCTCTGATGTGCGTGCACCACTTTATGTATATCTTCTGGCCACTCTTCATCAATAATTTTCTCTAGGCTTTGGAAATCTTCCTCATTATTAAGGATTCTTTTTATTTCCGTATCCGTTCCGATGGTAACCTTTTCCCATTCCTCTTGAATTTCGCCTTCCTTAACTTCTCATGCTTTTCTTTGACGTGTCCTCTGTCTGCTTTCTTTCTTTATTAATTTCTTCTATCTATTTATTTTTATCTCCCTTCTGAACTTTTTCAGCATAATATGTCAACTTAGCACTTATCTCCGTTAGTTCCTTCTTTGGTTTATAAGTGCCTTCTACTAATTTTTCTAGTTGTCTAACCTGTTGCAGCAATACTTTCAGTGATCTTGTTGGGTTTTGTTCGTTCATCTCCCTACCGTGTTTGGGTGTGTCAGGAGTAATTTCCTCACTCTTTCGCTTTGGATTCTCCAAAGTAGTATCCTTTTGGTTCCCCGGTGCCTCTTTTGAGTGTGCCATTTCGGCTTTGGCTTCTGCCGAGGAGGTTACCTTTATGTTGCTGGGGTAGGTTTTGCTCTCTTCATTGACGGACTCTACGTATTCTGTTTTTTTTTGAGGTGACCTGCGAAGTGAGTTCCTCTTCTGCGAGATCTCATACGTTTTAAGATCTGCGAAGACCTCCTACTATCTAGTGATCCACGATGGTTCGCTTCCTGTGGCATTTATTTCCTCGGCTTGGTCATCCGTCAGAGGCATCTTTTCTTGTGTATTTTCAATTGGTTTTGTATCCATGTTCTTTCCCAGAAAAATAGGTCCACCACAGCGCTCCCATACTGCGGCAAGGTCTCCAATACAACCGATAGCTACCTGACAATCGGAAGACATCGTTAACGACTCTTTTACGGAGGAGTCACTCGTCCTCTGGGCACGATAGGTTTGCACCTAAGGATTTCCGAATTTTTTCTCGAGGTTTACTACTCTAGATTTTGGAATATTATTAGCCTTCCGAACCCCGGTGTCATGCATCCCATCGTGGAGATGGTGCTACACCTTGGGGTTGGGGGGATTTTTGCCGCTTGTTTACTTCATCGGGACTCTTATGTTTGGGTTACCATACCATAGCCGAAGGGTCCCAGTTTTTCAGCGCCGGGAAGTCGCCGTTCGTCCCCCATGTCAGGTAGGGACTTGTCAGTGTGTTCAGATGTAACTTGGGTGTGTTGGATTTTCTACTGGCTTTTACCGGTGCTACCTATTCGACATCAGTAGCCCAACCAGTGCCCCACTGACCATTTCCGAGCTGTTTCTTTGCTACACTCTTCCCCTCCTGTCCTTACGGCTCGAGAAAGGAGGAAGTTACTGAGCCACTTCACCAACTTCAAAGTCTTACAGCTCCTAGGCGTGGAAATATTTCCAAACTAGCTTTCTAAGAATATCACGAAATAACAGTTTACTGAACGAAGGAGAAAAATCATTGTTTACTCCATTTCCCGAGCGAAGCCACCTGAAGATGAAACATTGAAAACCGCTGAAACCAATTTCTGTCTTGTTTCTCTAAGTCGCTTAGTAACGACCAATGGCATGTAACGAATATTTATGTTGATTGACGGACATACGACGGCAACTTCAGGTGGCTTGTTCTCTCCTGAAACGGAATCTATAGTGAGCTTAGTCATTTTAGAAAATATATCCGACAACCTTGCTTTTTTATGTCTTTACATTGACATTGGTCAAAGTATGTAAGCTGAAAAAACTAGGAATACAATTTGTTTAATTGTCGTGGACATAATTCAAGTTGGTTCATATCTATCTCATCTAATGATATCCGGATACAACTACATGCGTTAAAATTAACCTTCAAATATCAACATTGCATTAAACTTAATCGCTTATTTATGTAGGCACACCCTGTAAGATCTAGTTCTGTCTCATATATTACCATAATGATAGTCGAAATTAACATAACGTATAATGAGTAACTTCGTTTGTAATTAGTGGGACTGTTCTGACTTTTATAAAATAGTAGGCGGTATAACAGCACACATAAAGGTACTCGACTAACACTGACCTGCTTCATTTATTATTGAAAATAAAATGAATTATTCAAGCGGCCACAACGATGACGACGTTATGCCTAATGTTCATAAAGATGCTTCTATATATTGTTCCATAATTTCAATTCTAATAGCCCGGGTGCCAGTAGCAGATTTAGATCGGTCATTTCCTCTCGGCCGATAATTCGTGAAGTGCTATAGACATTTGTGTTTTCCACTGACACCCATCCAGCTGACGTTTTTATTTATTCAAAGTATAATGCAAACTATCGTCTGACTAATTTTCAAACTCGAAGGAATTCTTTTTTTTATGGTCGCATGATCAGCTGGCATATAATCGACCGCTTTGTAGAGCTATCGGATTTGTTTAATTTTAGTGTTATGTCAACTATAAACTGAGAAATTTTCAACCGGGAGGAAATCATTAACAACTTTTTTTTCATGCATGTTTTTGCGACAACTGTTGACGCACCCACCGATGGTGTAGCAGATGACATTCACGAGGCTTCATAACACAACTCTCTATACTCGATTTGAAAAAGGCAGAAAGCAATAAACCTTTCTAAAATGACTATTTCAAGGGCGTACCTGCTTGTGATTCTAAAAATCTCAGTAATTGTGAATATTATATTTAAGCAATACACAGGCGAGCAAAAAAAAGAGGTCACTTCAGAAATTGCGAATAATTTTAGCGTCAATAATGATAAGGACATAATAGTATTAGTAGGCGTTAAAGCGATTTTTTTCCAAGGCTTGACAGCTGTCATCAGCTGTCATTCGATTTATTAGAGTACGACTTTTATAAAAAACTAGCTGACCTGGCGAACTTTGTTCCGCCTTAATGGCAACAAATAAGCAGACTTTTTTTTAATTGGAAAAAATACAAAAAAAATTAAATACCTACATTAATCATTCATAATTATTTCTGTATTTTAGTACATAGGTTGCTCTTCATTTAAGTACCTTGTGATACACGACATTTTTTGTTTTATTATCAGGCGCAAAAACAAACAACGCAGATGGTCTTCCGACCCGTGAACATGCCACGTATAATTGACCATGGGAAAAACATTAATGTTCTAGATTTAAACCACAAACTTTTAAGGATTGGCCTTGTGATTTGTTGATGGTCATGGCAAATGCAAGACGTATCGGAAATTGAAGTCTTTTAAATTCAAACGGCATATCGGTTGGGATCATCGGTATCCTCGGAATGAGAACTTCCTCACCTTTGAATTTTCCTATCATTATCGTAGCGTAAATTACATTGTTCATCAATTTTCTAACCACCAAACGCGTACCGTTGCACAGTTTTGGTTGGTTTATGTTTCGAAGCATGATTACTATGGAGCCAACCTTTAGGCGTAAATTGTGCGGTGGTAAGCCAGGCACGTCCAAAGAGTTTAAAAATTCAATTGGATAGTTGGTGGCTTCATCTTCATTTGTGACGCAGTCAATAGATTTGAATGAATGCATTGTTCCAATGATCTTATTTTGAATTATGTAGTTTAGGTCATCTACATTTTTATTCTTAGCCGCTAAAATTGCTCGCTCACTCAACCATTCATTATTTTTGTAGTTAGAAATAATTTCTGGAAATACATTGTTGATAAGTTCGTCTTTTGATGAGACAAAATTACAGAAATTATTTGGAAATGATATTAATCCGCTCGATTCATCGACAGGTACTTGACCATTACCGATAGTCAGCAATTGCTCCGAGAAATCTTCAGCAGATGTATCATTAAGCAATGTAACTCTCATGTTTGTTGTCAGTTGCAGTTTCTTCACATAGCGCCATAGATTTGACGATTTGAGGCAAGCGTTTATTTCGTCGGCAGCCGTAGATCTTGGAATTACTGGCAGTGTTTGGCGGAAATCGCCAGACAGTAAAATCATTGCTCCTCCAAAACATCTCGAGTCATTGCGTAAATCTTTTAATGTTCGGTTAAGTGCTTCTAATGCACGTTTATGCGCCATTGTGCATTCGTCCCAGATGATGATTTTCGATACCGCTAAAACTTTGGCCATTGCTGAGTGTTTTGCAATATTACACGTTGGTTCTTCAATAATTTGAAGATTTAACGGTAATTTGAATGCTGAATGAGCCGTACGGCATCCTTCTAACAATGTGGCTGCTATTCCAGAAGAAGCAACTGCAACTGCTATGCTAGATCTCGCCCGAACAGTTGTTAAAACTAATGACATGAGGAATGTCTTGCCAGTTCCACCAGGGGCATCTAGGAAATATAAACCACCATTTTCATCATCGATTGCCTTCATTAAAGTATCATAAACTTCCTTTTGTTGGTAATTCAACAGGAGTACATTCGTTTGAACTACTAAATCTAATTCCTGGTGATCATATTCACGTTCCCGTTCCAATTCTCGATTAAATGCGTCATTCATTTCACGATATGTTGCTGGCATTCCTAACCTGATTAACAAATTACCGCACATGAGGTAACAGATATCTTCGATCAAGAGTAAAGTACGATTATGTATCTCCTCATTCATCTCAATATCGTGATTTCTGGAACTGACACGAATTTGATGTAAAATATCTTCTGACATATTATCCTTGTATTTGTGCCACAGGTTACATGGGTTTGATGGAAAACATGTCGAAATTATGATAGCGAATAATGTGCGTATCTGACTTGGAGATGCAGAGATAATGGCTTCAGCGATTGTCGTATCCCAATGACTATCGTTTTCTAATAACTTCAATTCTTCACATGCAGCACGACATGTTGGGAATATTACACCATTAACAGTTCGTAGTGACTCAAATGACGTTGGCCCACGCACATTTACCAGCAACAACCGCAAATAGAAACATTCATTATTCTTTGGATGAACTGTATACATACGACCAAGAGCATCAGTAGAACGGCTGCTTCAATTTGCTCTCGTGATTGAGAAGCACGAAGTCGAGCCATACTATCACGGCGCTGTTCACGTGCAATTTCTTGTTCTTCTTCACTCCTTTCATTTGCAGTATTTCGTATTCTTCTTGCATCACGACTTTGTCGGGAAAGATTCGATAGTCTTGGTCGCGGCATTATTAATTAATCTTCACTTCACTTAAAAACTCAAATTTTCAACCATACCGAGTTTTATAGTTCACTTCACTGTTTATACGAATGGGCAATGGCACTATCATTACATTATAATTGTTAATTATTTATTTAATAGAAATAGTTTTTTATTATTGATTTCTTACAAATATCAAATTGTCATCCATACGTCATTACATAGCTGTCATTATACGTCAATTACATAGCTGTCATTTGCGTTTTGTTATTCCAAGTCTGATTCTTTTTTGTTATACCACGTTTTATAGTGACTGACGTTTCATGTCAAGTCACACGGGAATGCTGTCGAACGGGATAAAAAGTATCCTATGTCCTTCTCCTGGCTCTAAACTACCTCCTTGCCAATTTTCAGTTAAATCGGTTCAGCCGTTCTTGAGTTATAAGTGGAGTAACTAACACGACTTTCTTTTATATATATATAGATGTGCCTTTGCGCTAATTGAACATTCACATTTCCCGTGCCTGTTTTCCAGTTTACTGTTGATTTTTTGTGTAAAACCTAACGATTGCAAAGTGAAGTGATTTAACAGGCCCATAATGCCTTTAGATACGATTTTTGTGGCAAGAATTGTTGCGCCGTTACAAGATGGTCGACGGCAACGTGAAACTGCAAGAATTGTTGGTGCTAGTCTTTGTCTGGAGACTGGCCTGATCACTAGATGACCTGGGTCTGGGCGAAAAAGAGTTACTACTCAACGAGATGACCGTTTTTTGGTGTCCACAAGTTTTGCGGAATAGGGCAGCTACTGCGGTTTCACTGCGAAATCAGTTAGAAGAAGTGAGAAATGTCAACGTTAGTGAATGGACCGTTAGAAGAAGACTTCATGCTGCTGGACTGTCATGCAAAAGAATGGCTACAGGTCCCCCGTTGCAACGCCAGCATCGGAGTGCAAGATTGACATTTGCCAGAGATCACCTTCGTTGGAATGATGATGACTGGAGCTGGGTATTGTTCTCAGATGAGTCGCGTTTTTGCCTCACTGGGCCAGATAGACGTCGACAAGTGTGGAGAAGACCTGGGGAAAGATATGCTGAAGTTTGCATGGACGAGCGTCTTCCATTTGGCGGTGGGTCAGTTATGGATTGGGCGGAAATCACTGCACAAGCTCGTACAGAGTTGGTCTTCATACAAAATGGCTCCCTAACCTCTCACAGGTACATTACGGAGGTGCTAGAAGACCATATTATGCCTTTAATGGTGACTATAGGGGAACGTGGCATTTTTATGCAAGATAATGTGAGACCACATACAGCCAGAATTGTCAGTGAGTATCTGGATGAGGTAGAAATTAGGTGGTTTGACTGGCCAGCTCGCAGCCCAGACATGAATCTCACAGAACAGGTTTGAGACGAGTTAGGACGACTGATCCGCAGACACACACCAGCACCAAGAACTTTCCAGGAGCTGAGAAAATTGCTGTTGCAGGAATGGCATAACATCGACCAGAATGTGATCCGCAAAGTATGCCGCGTCAACTTCAATCAGTCATCAATGCAAAAGGAGGGAATACATGTTATTAGTGTCAAGTTTTTTCATTTTATTCGTTCCATATTTTCCCTAACAACAACAAAATGTTGAATAGCGCCCAAAATGTTAATTTGTTGCTTTTTCAGAATAAATCATAAAATCCAAAAACAATGCATTTTTCTCTAGTATAGAATATCACATTCAGCTTACAAAAGCACATGCAATGATGTACAGTTTGCCAATACGATCTGAAAACGTAAAATTTCGAAGAACATGAAAATTTTAAGGTGGCCTCAATTTTTTGCTTGCCAGTGTATACTAAAATCATGTGAAGTTCTTTTCGCGAAAAATTTCATATAGACACACCTCGTGTTTTATGGAATTTTAATTTATTTTATCTCATACGACTCATACGGTCGAAAAATTATCTGAGGTGGCAATTGGAAGTGAAGATGGCGCCAGCTGACCACACGAGTCAAATAGAGATTATCGAAAGACGGAAGCTTCAGTTTGGATTAGAGATTCCGAACTAGAAGGCAATACGGCGCTCTTGAAGAGACCCATGAATGTCGAAACCGGTCAGCGTGGTATGCCCCTCTCCTTACAGTTGCGAATCGGCACAGATGTCTGTATCGACAACAGGGTCGATCGACGTCACGTTTTTCGAAGGGGATATAATTCAATATTCTGCGTGGTATTAGCCAGGAAAGTTGTTGAAATCCTCTTCGAATAACGGTCACGCTTATATGTCGAAATTATTAATATTTTGAGTTAAACAGAGGTGTATAGTAGAAAACAGAAATTTATGTTCCATATAAGTAGTACGTAGTAAGCAGTATCAGTAGAAATATCTAAACAACTAGAACATTTAATAAATCAAATATTATATAGAACTGGTACATGTCCTGCAGAGTTCAAAATGTCGATAGTAACTCCAGTATTCAAAAAAGGGGATAAATGTATAACATCCAACTACCGCCCAATTTCTTTGATTACATCAATTGCTAAAGTGTTTGAAAAGAAATTCAAAAGTAGATTATGCAACTTCTTTATTAAAAATGGTATAATTTCGCCCTTACAATTTGGTTTTAGAGAAAATTTGTCTACTAATGATGCAATTTCGAAGCTAGTCGGAGGTATTTACAAATTATTGGATGAGAGTAAACCAACAGCTTGTGTGTTTCTGGATCTTGCAAAGGCGTTTGACACTGTCAGTCATGCGCAGTTGTTGGATGCCTTGCCTGACGCAGGTATACGAGGTGAAGCATTGGGGCTTATGGCAAGTTATCTAAATTGTCGTAAACAACGTGTAAAAATAGGCAGAGTGCTTAGTGAAGAAAAAAATGTCAAATTTGGGGTACCACAGGGGACAGTACTTGGACCACTATTATTCTCCCTATATATTAATAATCTACTTACTTCTCATAAAAGTACGGGACATATTATCAGTTTCGCAGATGACACTGCCAATCTGTATAGTGCCGAAAATTGGGATGAGCTAAAAAGGAAAATTAAAACTGATTTGAAACGTATCGTAAACTGGCTCAATCACAAATTACTTACAATGAATTTTGAAAAAACATTTTACGTACCTTTTTCGAGTTACAATGTAAACCTACCCCCATTTCGAGAACTAACTTTGGATGATGAAGATTTAAGGAAAACAATAAGACACACTGACAAAATAAGATATTTGGGTGTTATTATTGACTCTCATCTCAGGTGGGACCAACAAATTAATGAAATTAACAAAAGCCTCAGATTATTGACATACAAATTTAAATGCCTGAACAAAATATTAGATACCGCACACCTCAAAGTTTTGTACAGCGCTCTTGTGGAGTCCAGACTAAGGTACGGTATCGTTAGTTGGGGTGGCGCATTATACACCCATCTCAGGAAATTGGATATTCTCCAGAAAAAAATTTTGAAAATAATTTACAGAAAGGAATATTCGTGGACGCAGGTGTCCTCAGTCTGACAAAGTTGTACTTGCACAGTGTTGTCATCTTCATTTATAAAAACAGAACATCTCTTCTAGAATTATCACATGATTATCTTACAAGAAATAAAACAAATTTATATGTACAGGTTGCTTCATCGAGAAAAAGAGTAGGTCAATGATGGTTTACTTACTTAGCAAGCAGACAAGAATCATATACTGCACATAAATTCAGTTTCAATGATAAAAAAATATTCAAAGAGTATCTTCTGAATTTGGAGATAGATATTGTTATACAATTCATCGAAAGCAAATCGTGATATTTATGTTCCACTGGTTGTTACACAAAGTAAAACAAAATTTTTAAAAATCTTTTCAATTTCAATTGTCTATGCACAATATGCTTGTAATGTTGTTTAATGATGATGTTGTTATCATTATGAAAATTTATTGGAATATTGGAAATTTGGAAATATACATATTATTATTATTATTATTATTATTATATACAGGGTGTTTCCTAAGTTATCTAAAATATTGTTGTGGGCGATTCGTCACTCCATTTTAAGACGAAAAGTTCTTATAAACATATGTGTTAAGTCTTGTCGTTAATGAGATACAGGGTGTTGAATTGTTTTATTATTTCAACTTTGATGTTTTATTACTCTGTTTGTAATTTTTTATGGTTATTCGATTTTTACTAATTTCATTCTTACCAATTCATAAACGTAGCCGCTACGAATTTTTTAGGGTTATTTTTAATAAAAAATTTTAGCCAAATTGGGCGGCTACGTTTATGAATTCGAAAGAATGGAATTAGTAAAAATCGTAAGAGGTGAGTAAGAACAATCATAAAAAAATACGGAACTTTTCCACCGGCATTACAAACCGAATAATAAAACATCAAAGTTGAAATAATGAAACAATTCAACACCCTGTATCTCATTAACGACAAGACTTATCACAAATATTTACACGAACTTTTTGACTTAAAATGGAGTGACGAAGCGCCCACTACAATATTTTAGATTACTTAGAAAACACCCCGTATATATACAATATGTACCCCTAAGTTTGAATCATATGGAAAACTTTTTTATTATGAATTTCAAGAAAATATAATTACCCATAAAAAGTTCTGCATTATCTAAAACCTAATACACGGTCATGAAATATCAAATTTTTTAGTCGTTTACGAGCTTTGTCAAAAAATATGAGTTTTACTCAAGAGTAAAGTACCTTTTTCTACTTCCGCTACTAAAACCGCACTTTGAACACGGGTTTGACATGCACTCTTTAAACACTAGTGATTAAAATGCGAAAAGTCACATCTCGTTTATCTTTTGTTTTTTAAACGTCAAATCAAGTGTATCTTTTGTATGTTAAATTTCATGTTCCGTGATAATTTTGTTATTCTGCGTCATTCGATTTGTCAGTCAGCTGTCAGCCATCGTCCGTCATGTAATGAGTATAATTCAAATATAAAATAATGTTTTCATTCCCGCGAGCGAAGAAAAAGTATAGTAAGCACCTCGTGTTAAAAACGTTTTTAGTCACCTTTTTGACATTTTGTACTTAATATACTATTAAATTTGACAATATCGAAAAATGTTACTAAAAAAAGTTGATTAGTTTTAAAAACTACGTTTCAATATGCACATACATCCATTTTTCTTTTTCTTATTATTAATTTTATTTAAATTTATCATATATAATTTTGTTTTTCTACTTCAGTTGCTAAAACCGCTTTATAAATACGGGTTTGACATGCGCAAAACGACTCATTAAACACTAGTGTTTAAAATGCGAGAAGTCACATCTCGTTTACCTTTTGTATTTTAAACATCTCATCACGTGTCTCTTTTACATTTCATATTCCGGGATAATTTTGTTGTTCTGTGTCATTTGATTTGTCAATCAGCTGTCAGTCATCGTCTGCAATGTTATGAATATATAGGCCGAACAGCCTTGGCAGCTGAGGCCTTAAATGAAGGAAAGAAAATGATGTGATGGATATAATTAATATATCATATAATTAAGATCTATTACTTTTCCGCCCAACCTATCTAATATGCGAGAAAAGTATTGGATTACCCCAAAAAACACGAAAAAACGATTTTTAGAAAAGAATCCTGTGTGTATGTCGTCGTCGTTGTCGTCGGCCACTTTTCCTTACATGTCTTGTTAGCACGATACAACCTCCGGAGTGCAATAAGTCACCAATTTAATGATGGAATATTGCTAAGGACATGTCACAGATAAACCCTATTGATTTTCAGCTCACCAGATCCAGTACAACGGGTGCTATGGTACTTGAAGTACGACATTTTGTCATTTTTTGAGAAATTTCAGTTTGTTAGCACGATACAGCCTCCGGAGTTCCACAAGTCACCAATTTTATAATTGACTATTATTCAAGACATCTCACTGATAAACCCTATTGATTTTTAGCTCACCAGAGCCAATACAACAGGTGCTACAATACTTTAAGTACGATATTTTTGTCATTTTTGGAGCAGTTTCAGTTTGTTAGCACGATACAGCCTCCGGAGTATATACAAGTGACCAATTTTATGATTGGATATTATTCAGAGCGTCTCAAAGATGAACCGTATTGATATTCAGCTTATTAAAGCCAGTTCTTATGGTCTGAATTTAGAATAAAATTCTTACTTACATTATTTCTTAAAAACATTCAATAATTTAAGAATAATTAAACAAATTTTTTATAATTCGCGTATAAAAGAGACTTCATTATAACATTGTTTACAGTGTCACAATGAAGCTCTTTGAACACTGTTATAGTAATTTTTAGTGTACAGTTGGTTACTGAATTTAGTTATATTTTTATTTGACATTTGACTTTAACCTTGACACAAATTATAAATAAAATGGTCTAGCGCTGTTCTAGCTAGCAAATTGTTATATTAAAAGTAAATTAGAATGATTTATATATTAAGATTATTAATGAATAAAGTACGCTAACGTTTATTTATCAATGATTTGTCAATTGTTCATTTTTATATTGTATAGGATCAATATATAGGTATACAAAACGTTCGATTTTTGGGATAAATTACCAGATACCTATGTGAAGATGTATTACAGAAATAATTCTGTTCATGATATAATATAAATAGATCGCAAGAGCATATACGAAGAAGCTCGTTTTTAAACAAATAATCATCCTCTTTTTGGTTAAATGAAAGTTTGTTTACAATTTACACAATTATTCGGTTATAATATGTCAAAAGTCAGAAGTCACGAATAAAACCATCTATGATCTGACCAATCAGGAATCTACAGAATTGCCAACTTAAATTCAAACTACTCGTCCTAGTTTAAAAACAGGGATTATATCAAATTCTATTTTATTTAAATAATTAAATAAATGCGAATTATAAAAAATATTGTGTAATACTGGTGCCACAATGACTTTCTGTAGTACTCTTACTACAAAACGAGTCATTGTGACACTTGTTTTACAAATAACTATTAAATTGGTATTTTAATAAATCCCAGTGGATAATAAAAATAACATTGCATATTTATTTCCTGTAAGTGATTATAGTTCGTCTTAGCTTTTTTTTTCTTAATATTCATTCTTTTATTGACTGTTGTGGACTATTTAATATTTTGGGACACTCGGTATAGTTAATAAATCTAAAAATACTTCGGTGATCGGTAAAACTCGTATCCCTTCTACACTTCGCTACAAGAACAGTTTTGCTTTTCACAACATGTATAATTATTTATTAAAGCGACAATAAGGAAGGAGAATGTAGGAAATTTGGACGTACTTCTTTTGTTTCTCCATTGTGCTCGAGAAATACATGTTTACCAACTGGAATAATTTGAAGCCTAGATTTTAATAGTTTTTATTAACGGACTTTTGGATATTTCGAATTTTAAAAACTTTTGATATGGTTTGTATCATTGGTTTTGAAGCCATCTTTCTTTGGAAACGACGAGAAGGAAGGTTTATATTGGGTTTGAGGAACGATAAGGGTTCGGTGCTTTGTGCGAGTTATTTTCTTGGTTTCATTCTCATTTACCCTAATTGGGGGATATAATTTGCACAAATTGTTTGGAAATCCGACTATTTTGAGGAAGCAATTCGTTTGGAAGTCAATTTTCCGCCGTTAAGGGATATTATTTTGCACTGGAACCACGATTCACTAAGATGGAATCAACTTCTTTCAACACCTGCAAGAATTCGCCATTTTGTAAGCTTATTGGTGGAGGCTTTTGATTGATTAATTCCACGTGGCTGGATATTGTAATTTTGAGAACCCTCATTGAAAAATTGAGGTGAGTTATTTTTAGTTTTCACAAATTACAACTTTGTAGATGGTGAGATTGATTATTTTCTCTCCTTGTTGTAGGGTTTTTATTTTTGGTTTCCTACTTCTACGTTATATACTCCCGTCTATTTTGGGATTTACTTTGATTATCGAGATTGGATTTTGTACTCGATTTCACATCTGGTTCGACCTGCTACATACTAGCAAAAATTATTCCCGGCCGAGACGATCCCTGAAGATTTACCAGATATCTACTCCCGATTGTGACCTTGTGGACGTTTGGTTGGAACCCAAAACGTGCCATCCAGCTAAGTATAACAGAGAATTTCGTTTTGCTGAATCACCTCTCAATAAAGACTTATATTATCGTTTTATGATTCTCATTATCACTCGTAATTATTAAGTGATTTTATATTAGTTATATCTACTAATATTAATTTATATATTAGTACAATTGAACATTTGCGGCTTGATTTGGGCTGGAATCCCACATAAAAGCATTGATAAGTGTGGTATTTACAATGTTTTAGATAATTATTCGGCTTGTGATACTTATAGATACAGGGTACAGACATGTAAAGCTCGTATAATCATACCACGCTATAACTCCTACTAAATCGATTACTTTTTTGTTTTATACCGACAATATTTTTGTATTGGTAATTGATATTTGACTAATTTTCTTTTGTGTTTACTTGTTACAGGAGCTTCGTATTGCCGATTTCCTTATTCGCAATAAACGATTGGCCTGTACTAGTTGTACTATTTATTTATTTACTTATACGTTAGTTGTGTACATATATTTTCCGCGTTTTGGCTACTTCGATAACGTTTTTTTACGATCGCCTTCAGCATTATAGTTTCTAAAATTCGGTGGCGCCTATTCACGGATTTGACTTAAATATACGATCAAGGAAACAATAATACAAAGAACCCCATATTATTCCCTGAGGTATAATTCTTAATTATTTTTCTCCAGATATAGTTTAATCGCTGTAATTCTTGTATTTAGCACGGGTAATCATCGGCGATAACGCCTTATATAAGCAGCGATTATTTATTTATTTTTGTACTCCAGTATTTCTCAAAAGAATCTAGTTTGATATTTTTTTTGGGACTATGAATAACGAGTAGACCTACGATATTATTCGGATAGTTTTTTTGTATACTCTGAAAATTATATTTTAGTAATAACTTGTTGTAGTCTTTGATAATTTTGTCACCTTATATTTTCTCTCAAGAACAATAGTAATAATGGACTTTTTGGGTAAAGGTTAATATATCCACTGGTAACCTTAGCTAACCTTAATAATTCTTAAGTTAAAATTAAAGGCAACCATAATGACAGCTTAAGACCATAATACAATACAACGGGTGCTCTGGTACTTGAAGTACAACATTTTTGTAATTTTTGGAGAATTTTCAGTATGTTAACACGATACAGCCTCCAGAGAGTATACGATTGATCAATTTCATGATATTGTTTAAAGTGTCTCACAGATGTACCCTATTGATGTATTGTATCCAATCTGATGTATTTTGGTTATTTACTTACGTGTATTGCCAACCTGTTTTCATGTATATTTCTGTCTGTCAATGTGTGTATTAATTTAATGAAAGTGGTTTGGAAAAATATTTTTCTTTATAAAATATATCAAAACTATGACAATACTTGGGTGAGTTTAATTTTATTTAAATAAAGTTTGTAGAAATAACTTTTTAACTGTTCACTGTCTTCCAAGAAACTCAATGTTCTGTTTTTTCTAATCCTTGAGTGTGTAACCTTACATACACATTTACTTCAAAAGGTATGAATTGTTTGTTGTCTTGAATACCAATTTTATTTATTCCAACATAAGACCGTCTTTGTATAAATCTTTGCAAATGACATTATTCTACTTATGGAAATCACTCAACTTCATTTTCGCTTCTCAAAATTGTCAAAAGGTTTGTTTCACTTTTTCACTGCTTTTCACAAATATTTACTTTAATTATTATATCATAATTTTGGAAATTTTCACGACTGTATCTTTTACTGACTTCCTTCTTTCGTTACCTCGTTACTAAGGACTCTTCTTCATTTTTTTAAATAAAATAATAGTCTTCAAATTAAAAATCAAATCACTCGATGTTTATTGGCCAATGAAATTTAGCGTTCTATATGTTATAAAAAATACAATCCTTTTAATTAAAAAGATGCTATTTATACACTATAGAAATAATGCTTGATACATTTGTCTTACTTTTATAATGCTCTTTTCAATTTAATTCATGTTGGCATTTATTTTATGATCAAATTTTGTGTATATACAGGTGCTGACATTTTGTTGAATATATATTTTTTAATTGCGATAATGAATTACTTATTTTGATATCCCAATAATACATATAAATTCGGAAAGGTTTCCGCGGTTAGAGTTATGAAGAAATGAACTAGGTTCATGGGTTGAACCGCGTTGGAAATTTGTAATTTTTCGACGTTTCGGCTTCCACTTTGAAGGGGGGGTTAGGTTATTCGTTCATTAATCTAGGAAGTGATCCGATTCCATGGTCTCAATCTTCCTACTCGAATACGCAACGAATCACCCCCTTTGGCTAAAGTCTGAATCTGCCTACTCCTTGGAATTTCACCGAAAATGGAAATAATTAAATAATAAAAATTGCTTACCAATTAAAACACCATTAAGCAATAACACTACTGGTGGTGTCTGGACCATGTATTTATGGGAGATCTATTGGCGGGTTTCGTCTTTTCACCGCGCGCGGTACGTGGGCTGCTGACGGGAGTGGTAAGAGATATAGGACGTTCATTATCCCGGGATATTTTAGGAGGTAAACTGTTATTTTTGGCGCAGGGATAGAGGTGAGGTAGTACCGGAAAGAGGAGGGAGGAGAAGATGTTTCCAAGTTGATGGTAATCTCTGGCTGTCGTCCCTTGGATTTAAACAGTTTGGACGTTTTTCTATCTCGATAGCTTCTCGAATTATTCTAGACTTGAAGGAGCGAGCTGGGGCGATAGTTCTGGTTTTATCGAATTTGACTGTGTGCCCTGTTTTTTTATTATTTCCTGTTTCGGTAAAGTTCCAAGAAGTAGGCAGATTGAGGCCTTGGAATTAGCCGAAGGAGGTGATTAGTTGCGTAAAGTAGGCAGATTGAGACTACGGAATCGGATCACTTATTAGATTAATGAACGAATAACCTACCCCCCCCTCTTGATAATGGCTTCAACGTGAAAGCCGAAACGTCGAGAAATAACAAATTTCCAAAGCGGTTCAACCCGGAAAAAAGTAATTTTATAAAAAGTGATATTTTGTTACCTGTCAACAGAGATAAAATATCAAAAGTATTTATCGTCACAGAAAAATAGTTATTCATGCACCAAGGAAGTAAAGTTCAATTTCAATCCCGAAGCTAAAGTTTATGCACGAGCGAGCGTGGCTAAAGTGGGCATCCTTTAGCTGCGGGATTAATGAGCTTTACGCCCAAGATGCATACATTATTTTTTCCACGGCCATTGGTTTCTATTTTCTGAACAATTTAATAGTACAAAAATGTTAACCACAAACTGACACGGAGCTGAAAATTAGATTGATGCTTCATCGTCCGACTACGTCTTTGACATTTAAATAAACGGAAAATGAGCTACACTAAACTTTACTCTCAGGAAGTATACATTATTTCCCAGCAATTTAAATGAAGGTTTTATTCAAAGTTTTCTCTGATATATTTAATGAATCGTAATATTTATTTTGCTATAAAATTAATTATATTGATAAACGGACTTTTTCCTTTTGGTAAAGTATTCGTAATATCAATAATCATAACTGCCTCTTCTCCAACACTGCTGCCTCATGTTGAAGCACCATCTTGACCACAGAACATCAAATTCATAAAATATCGATGACAGTCGAAATGACAAGCTACAAAATGACAGTTTATTTTATTCCCTAGGGAACAGTTCTTTATTCCCTCTGTGTAATAATTTGTCGCATTATATGTCGAAGATGACGTCTAAAAAATTGATTTTATTCCCGGTCGTTGAAAAAATATTTTATCAATAGAAAGTTTAATTAAAAACGGTGGTTCTTAAAAAATTTGTATCAAGTAAAATGTTGACATTATTAATTTTGAAGATACAGGGTGTCAAATAGGACACTCCTTTGTAATAAAATTGGTTACATCTCGTAAAACACTGGATGAAAGTATCGAAACCATATATTGAGATAATCCTCTAACGTAGCTCTATTGAAATATGTAAAAATTTATAAGGAGTTTCCTTTGAAATAAGGAAGTGTCAGTCAACTTCCGATGTGACCGGAAGTGGCAGGAAGCTCTAAATGCATTGGATCAATTGGGCCATATGACAAATTGTCCTCTAAAACGGAATCCTGTATATGTATTCTAAAATGGTACTTAATTAAAAAATAATTCAATAATGTTATATGAGTACGTTCCTGTCAAAGAGAGACAAAAAGAGCGCGACGAAAAGAGATGCAATACCAACTCTGTTACTGTTAAGATTTGATAGTTAATCCTACTGAATGTTTGGACTAGAATGATTGCGATATTTTAGCAAGAGTTGGGTCGAAATTTTAGTTGTTTAGCTCTAAACACGCTGAAGGGTTAGAGACGTGGCGAAGGTGAAGGGGAAAGGGTCAAGAGAAATTAGGAGAACTTGACATTGATGGAAATTAATCATTTAAAATCCTTCTTACTGTTCGGGCGAATAAAGTAGTCTTCCTACTGACACAAAATACTATAAATTGTGATATTTTTACTTTGATAAATCAATATATATACACTACTCCAAGAATTTAACGCACCACCAAAAAATAACCAAAAATTAAAAGTAAATTTTTGTCTAAACTGCTTGTCCGATTTGAATGAATTTTTTTTTGAATGACAGGTTGACACTTCCAGAGAGTTAGTGTACTACTGTATTTGCATACAAACTTATTTTTGCATGAATACGGGGTGTTGCAATGATAACCTGATTTTTTCATAAAATTTGTAACACCCTGTGGAGTTCAACAGTAACAATATCAACTTAAAATTAAAATCAAACTGTAGCTTTATCTTTTTGTAATATTTTGTTTTTTGATTTACTCTATTATCTTGGCCACGACAAGAGAAAATCAATTTTATAGCATAACATGTTTTTTATTAAAATTTATAATAATAAAAGTGAGTAGCAGGCTATGAAAAACAATAAGTTACAGTAAATTGTCATTAGCTAAATACAGGTGTCAAAAAGTATTTCATAGAAGTGTATTTTTAGTATTAGCCCTTACGTTTTTTTATAAAAACCTTTATTTTAATTAATATGCAACGTGAAACACGAAATCTTACTGGCGAAGAATGTGCTCAAGCATTAATATCGTTCGAGGAAGGCTGGAATTACCGAAGAATTGGTAGACGATTTAATGTATACCATACAACCGTTTCATATAGAGACACTGGAAGTCATGGTCGCAGACCGGGACAAGAAAGGAATCGAATAACAACCCCTAATCAGGACCGTTTTTTAAGATTATCGGCATTAAAACAACGTTTTGTAACAGCCCGGACCTTTCAAACCCGGCTTCGAGATGCTACTGGTGTACAAATTTGTGGTGAAACAGCTCGTCAGCGACTACGAGAACACAATTTGAGACCTAGAATTGCTGCTCGGGGGCCAGCTCTAACTAGAGATCATCGAAGAGCGAGGCTGAATTTTGCCATGGAACATCGCAACTGGTTAGAAGCGGAATGGCAACAGGTATTATTTACGGATGAGTCAAGATTTTGTTTGTACAATAATGACAGGCGCATACGTGTATATCGACGCCCTAACGAACGATATGCTCAGTGTAATTTCTCAAATAACACATTATTTGGAGGAGGATCTGTGATGGTCTGGGGAGGTATTTCTTTGACTGGTCGCACAGAACTTGTGGTCATAAATAATGGAAGCCTTACAGCTGAAAGGTACATATTGGAGGTTTTAGACCAACATGTAATGCCATATGCGCCATATATAGGGCAAGCATTTATGTTGATGCACGATAATGCCAGGCCTCATGTTGCTGGAGTTGTGAGGAATTATCTAGAGGAAGTTGGCATCGATATCATGGCATGGCCAGCTAGAAGCCCTGATTTAAATCCCATAGAGAATCTTTGGGAAACTCTTGGGAGGAGGTTACGAGAGGAACGGAACTTGAACACCTTGGAAGACGTGGGGAGGCGACTGATTGAAATATGGGAAGAAATTGACCAAAATGATATACGGTCGCTTATTTTAAGTATGGGCCGTCGGTGCCAAGCAGTTATTTCTGCCAGAGGCGGAAATACTCGCTACTGACTTTTGTTTACGTTTTGTTTCTTTGTTTTTCGTTGTTAAAGTTGAATAATAAATTTTAATAAAAAACATGTTATGCTATAAAATTGATTTTCTCTTGTTGTGGCCAAGATAATAGAGTAAATCAAAAAACAAAAATGTTACAAAAAGATAAAGCTACAGTTTGATTTTAATTTTAAGTTGATATTGTTACTGTTGAACTCCACAAGGTGTTACAAATTTTATGAAAAAATCAGGTTGTCATTGCAACACCTCGTATTTTTACAAAAATAAGTTTGTATGCAAATACAGTAGTACACTAACTCTCTGGAAGTGTCAACCTGTCATTCAAAAAAAAATTCATTTAAATCCGACAAGCAGTTTAGACAAAAATTTACTTTAAACTTTTGGTTATTTTTTGGTGGTGCGTTAAATTCTTGGAGTAGTGTATTATCGAACGAGCTCTGTAGCTAATAGGAGCCCTTTATTATTAGCGGTTATGAAAGAGCAAGTGACAAATATAAATTATTGAATATTTCAGAAGGTACTGTAACCTGTAACCCTCCTCTTATCTCCTTTATTTTTATATAATCAGCGGAACGCTCTGACAGATCGATTTTTGTTAACATTTTTGCCTTTTTTCCAAAAGAATTAAATATACAGGGTGATATATACCTCCAATTTCTACTGTGGATTCTGGAAAAGTTCATTTTTTACATACGATTGTCTAATATTTAGTTATACAAGTTGTCCGAAACAGATTTAAGCGTGCTCTTGCTTTTAAAACGATTGTGTTCAATAGTGGTGGATAAATAGATTAAAATCGGTACAAAATACTCTTTGGGAGAAACGTTTGAATAGATCAGTTTTTATTCTTATTTTTGTATTATTTTCAATAAAATTTAAATATACAGAGTGATTTGCGTGAGTAATATAACGTCATCACAATATTTTATAAATGGCAACCCAAAATTTTTATTGGGAAATCTGAATGAGCACATTATTTCACGTAAGATTAAGTAATTGATAATTATACAGGGTGTCACCACAACTTTCCCGATCGTCCAATAGATAAACATTATTTCTAATGTATTATTGGTAATTTCTTTAATGGGCGCTGTCCAAAATCAGATACGGACTGGCAAAAACCATCTATCCGAAGATAAACAGATTTAAGTTTTCAGACAGTTTTAAAGGTACTGAAGATAAATAAATTCCATCTTTATAAAATAAAAATGGTACATGAACGCGTTCCAAATAGAATAATTTTTATTTTATTTTTTATTTATCAAAGGGAATACAA